>OX578151.1:2864350-3434350 GCA_951213105.1 Amaurobius ferox | reverse complement strand
TATATTCAGTAGTTTTTAAATAAAAATTAAAATAATAATGACACCTTTTATATGAAGCAATCGCGTGACCATTATATGAAAAGATCACGTGACCCACTTCAAAATAAAGTAGGGTATCCATCTTGTGTCAATTGATTTTTAAAGTTCTTTTTAATTCATATTGAGTGTTGTATCCGTCCTAAAATCGCTTTATTTTTGCTTAAATTCTGTGCATCTACATACTGAAACAAACCAATTACAATATATTTGAGTTTAAATGCTCATCCAAATTTGATTATTTCTACAACGAAACCTATTTTTTACTTATGTAAAATGTAAACAGCAAAATAAGTAGAATGAGTTGTATTAGAATTGCAGTATTTCTTTAACACAAAATTATTTAGCTCATGGAGTCTGCATAGCTGATGATCTCTGATGATCTTTAATGATCTCTGTCATTGCGAGCAATTTGCAATGCCATTTTAAGGACATTAGTTTAGACTATTTCTTTTTATTGTCGTTAATGAAAACCATTAAATTCTTTTAAAGATTTCAGTAGTCCAATTTTACTGCATTTACATGTATTTTTATTAAAAATGTCAAAATTTATTTGTAAAAACAAAAAAAATATATTTTTTTCTCCTGATTTAATATAACTTTTTTTGTATAGTGGAGTTAAATTGTTAATATTCTTTAATCAAATTTGTAACTAAATAGGGGCGTGCGCGCGTTTTATGTTAAAATTACTGGTCTGGAATTTATTTTCAATTCACCTGGAAAACCTGGAAAAGTCAGGGATATGAATGAAATATTCATTGATTTTACAAAGAGAAGGATGATTTTTTTCGATGAAGTTTTAAGCATAGAGTTTAATTACTTGTAGCTCCATGGTCTTAATTTTTAAATAAAATAAATTATTATAGTATTGTGATGAATGACATTAATGGGAAATTGTTTATGAATGAAATGCTGCTTTTATAGAGAGAGCCAGGTGTGTTATTTTTTGTATGACGTCATTTGAATGAATTTCAGTTGTTTTCGATGACATTTTCAAATATAATAAATTATCGTAGTATTATGATAATTCTAAAATTATTACCGAGGAATGTATCGCATTTTAGAGATGTTCAAACCAGGCAATTTATATTTCAATGCCGTCATTTGAATGAAGTTCATTTTTTTTCGATGAAGGTGTAAGTTTTCAAATATAATAAATTAATGTAGTATTGTGATAAGTTTTAAAATATTACCGAGGAATGTATTGCATTTTAGACATGTTTAAATAAAATTGCATTGAAGTTGGAAAGTGTTTCATAATTAATGCTTTAAGCATGATTGATCTTTCCTGTTAATTCATATTGAGTGTTGTATTCGTCTTAAAATCGCTTTATTTTTGCTTAAATTCTGTGCATTGCTGTGCCTTTTTCGACATCAGCATATTGTGAAAATTAAGAATACAACTTTAAGGATTAATAAAAGTTAGGCCGTGATCGTTAAGCTGAAAACTAAAAATTAAGTCATTAAAAATCAACCACTTCACAAATAAAGAGAAAATTTCAAAATGTAAAAAAGATATTTATTAAACTTAACAAACTAAAAAAAAAAAGGAGAAACAGTTACAGGCGATTACACCCAGGTTACAAAAATGTTGGAGAACTAAGTTTGGCAACAGTAGAATGATAATACACATCGTTGACAACAAGAGTGTATAAAAGTGTAAGATAAAACTAATAAAAATCAAGCCCACCTTTAGGAGGTGCGACATACCAAAAGTCTCCTTTCAAGCGGTGAGACACAGTATAAAAGTATACCAAAAAAAAAACGACATTCTAGTGAACTAGATGAAATTACATCCAAAAAGGTGTGTAAAGAAAAATGTAGAGTGTATATAAAATAGGTAATAAAAATAAAGAAAACTAATTTAAAACAGCCCTTGCGGCATCAAACTAGACATTAAAAAATATCAGTTTCTCTTAGAAACAATCCTTGTTAAGGTTTGGTTTCCCCCTTTTAAGAGGTGAAGAAAAAGGAAAAACATTTTGTATACTAGGCATTATCTGCTTGGATTCACAACTTTAATTTAAGATTTCTCCGTTTAGGAGGCGAGAAGAGTTAGTTAAAGTCAATTTTTATTGATTAGACCAGAAGTTTTGAAGATTTCTGAAGGTGCTCCGGATGGATCTTCCTGAGTAAACTTTAAATGGAGAGGACTTACCCCCATGCAGAGTTCGAGAGTGGCTCGTTGCCTACCAGAGAGGAGCTTTCATGGCTAATTTACAATGTCCGGTTTGCCTCGTCCCGGTCATCAGTGGCTGGTGAGGAGATGGTCCGCTGTCCAGGGGCCGGCATTCGGTGGAAAGGCTGGACGCGTTGGGCCCGGTCTCCCGGAGAATCCAGGTGAAAACGGTGGGAGCCTTTAGCTTCGTAAGAGGGCCAAAATCATGGGCAGGAGCGGGGAGAGCATTCAGCTCAAAAATATTAGATTAAGACATCGTATTTCCGGCAATTAGCCTACGGAGCAGGTGGAGAATCAATTCTCTCCGAAGGAAGAGAGAAACCAATCTCTTTCTCTCATAAAGTTGACGGCACGAGGTTTCGCTCATAGCATAGCTCCATCTTACGATCTTAGTGGGATCGCCCCACAAAAGTTGAAAAGTAAAGGCTCTAAGGCAAGAAGAAAACGTCTGTCCGCCACCACTGCATCCACAGACTACTATACAGACCTGTCACTCTCGATAGTTTCGTTTTCGCGGCGGCCATTAGAGATAGACCAAACATTGGGTTGGCGCGCTCTTGGCGATGGTCTGGTTTGTTCCGAGCGCTTGGCGATAGTCTGGTTTGGTTCCAAGACGATTTTCAATGTTATAACCCTATTTCGCTCGGCGAAAACTTAGAACAGACTAGCGTGGTTTGAGTAACGTGAAAAAGGATTATTTGTTAAGTGTTTAGATCATTTCATAGAAATGGATTGATAAAAGAAAACTGGTTGCGTTACAGGGTATGTAATTTATGTTTATTAAAATTGAAATAATTTTAGTTATCACCATCCTACATACGTGTTCATTATAAGTATACACGTGTTCATAAGTATACACGTGTTCATATAAGTACATTAGTGCTGTGTTATTACTGCCGGATTAGACTAAATTTTAAGAGGTAGTGGTATAATTAGTTAAAAAATATTTTCCGTATTTTTATAAAATGTGAAATAATTGATATTTGGATAGCTTTTTCTTAGTTGAATGTGATATAGTATGTGTATATATTTATGTAAAATTTTTATTAAGTGCCTTATGGTGGAAAATCCCCCCCCCCCCCCTCGGGTAATTAATGATTGAGTTCCACAACTTCGATAGTGCATTTATGTAAATTTGATATTTACTATGTGAATATTTTTATATTTAAAAAAAAAAGTCTATTATCAGTATCCCAGAATAAATTAAGGATCAAGTAATTAACGATCAACACGCTAGTATACTTTTTAGACTGAAAATATTATATAATATTTCAGTCTTTTGAGTATGTTAGCTTGTAATTTTTTGTGCATTATGTTTTATAGTGAGACAATGCAATGTGTGTATTTTTTAATCTATTTTATGATTATTTGAATTAAATATATAACTATGTTTATTTAAATATTCTTAAACTAATGAATATATTTATGTTGCAGATTAATGTATTTTTAAATCCTGATCCTTTCTATAGTTTCAAAAATTATAAAAGTACAGTCCTCAACATTTTGTTCCCCTCCCGTTTAAAAAAAAAATCGCCAAGCGAGCGATAACGCGCCAAATCTGGCAGACGCATCGCACTTCAGTTGGTCCATCTGACTCAAGGTAAATGGAAGTAAGAGAGGTAGGCCATTCGTTTCTGGCAACCTACTCCTGTCCAGAGTTCTTGGAATTACTGACGTCACTGGTCCCTAGTCGGACCTTTCCGAAGCATGGAAAAATGTGTCGATGTTTTTAACTCTCGCATTCCTAATGATGAAAACAAATCAAAGCGCTCAGCTTTTGGAAATAATATAAATGACCAAATGCAAATTCTGAGTCAAATGCAAGCGAATATTACGGAACTCAGAGTCATTTCTAAAACTTGAATACTGCCTTTCCAAAAAGGCATTCTTGTTTCAATAGCAATCTTAAAAGGACTTTATGATGACATGAAAGAAAATAATATTAAATACATAATGACAAGTAGAGTCAATCAAGATGCTTTTGAAAATATATTTTCCCAAATTAGAGGTCTTGGACGATTTTATAACCATCCTCTTGCTACTGATTTCAAATCCCGACTTAAAACATTATTGCTTGGGTCTAAGCTTCCTATGCCAATAAATACAAATAAGGAAAATGACCAAGATCAAACACTAACTGCGACTTTATTTTTCAAATTAGACGAAAAAGACAATGCAGTCAGCATCACTGCAGATATTGAGCCTCAACATGACATTCATTTCAGTCCTGATGTAAATGAAAAAGAAGCCTTGCGTTTTTTTGCAGGATATTTGGCATATCATCACAAAGAAACGCAGTTAGGAACTTATTCATATCTAATGGAATCAACATCCGAAAATGACAAAAAATGAATTGAATCTTTATCAAGAGGTGGTTTAATTGTTCCACATGATACCTGGGTCAGTTACCTTACATCTTTCTGGTAGGTCGGACGGTCTGGGTCTCAACAACAACAACATGATACCTGGGTAGAAACAGTCACCAAATTATAAGATATTTTTTTAAAACTACACGGAAATTTTATTTCTAATTCAAGAAATATTTTAGAGAACCTCCAACTGAAAATAAAAGAACAATTTCCTGAAATAGCTCTTGATGTTGTAAGAACATATACTAGAACCAGAACCTTCTTTCGAATAAGGCACATAAATGAACAGATGAGAAGAAACGCCATGAAAAGAAAAGCTGAAAGAATTTCTGGTTATTCACGTGAAGAAATGAAAAATAAGCAATGGAGAGAGAGCTTTAAATTTTAAGGTTTACTCATGACCTAGTAGTTAGGAATTGACGGGCTACGTGTGTTAGGTTTTCATGGTTTTCCTAACATGTAACATAAATGTGACGCAGCTTCCCTTAAAAAGTCCTCCATGAAGGCATTCCTCCTTTATAGAATGACCATTTTTAAAATTATCCTTCTCTCCCATAGGGGAAAATCCGTAACCCAGTCATTTGATCACTGACCTTTGTAACACCAGAATTAGTTGAAAGATCGTGAGATCAAATCTAGTAAAGTCACTAAAGAGGTATTGGGAGATACCCCCCCCCCCCCCCAGAAACCTATCGAAAACTATTGAAGCTAGAAGGAAGGATATTAGGAGAAATAGGAAACAACTCATTTCATTATCGCCCCCCCCCCCCCCCCCATTTTTTCTGTCGGCGCAATTGATTAAAACCTACTGACTGATTGGACGTGTTAGTTTTCATTGATTTTCAAACATATATAGCGTAAATAAGGCACAATTTTGGTAGATGTTCCTATATGAAAGGCATTTTCAAAATCTGGTCACAACTGAACTTATCTAATCAATATCTCGTCCTATCTCTTTACTTTTTTTAATTTTAAAATTTTTTTTATCATGAAGTACCCATATTAAAAAATTGCCTATCGTTATATGAAATTCAGTGCTCATTTAATTTCTTGAATAATTCAATTTTTTGACCATCATGAAACAATAATAATACATAATAAAAGAAAAAAATTGTACTGATCTTTTGTATCGTACGAAATATGATTTCCACATTTGTTCGCATTCGGAGAAGTCTTTAAATAATTGGATTTCGTACACATATCAATTTCATAATGAAAAAAAAAAATAATAATACGAGCATTTTTCTGCCTGAAATCTTTAAGGACGTCACATATTTATTTATTTCTATAATTCTGAAAACTATTTTTGAATTACATTCAGCAAGTCATTCACTGTCTTCTAATTTATTTTATCATTTCAAGTCTACAAGCATGATATTTTAAAGCAGTTCGATAAAAATGGACAGGTTTTGTTGGCTTATTATTCTAGTCTCAGATAGAATAATAGTGCCTTGTATTTTAGCTAAATCCTCCGATATTTTACTATGCACTTATTAAAGAAAAACTAATAACAATTTTAAAATGGAGAAAATATTTTAGCGTAGTTTAAACAGCTCAATTGCTAATGTCATCGTTAGAGATGCTTAAAAACAACTCTAGCAATACAGTCCTAAATAAAATTTACCATAACTAGTTTTATTTAATATTATATTCTTATATATGAATAATGAAATCTAATCTATCATTTATTCGGTAGAAATTTCAATATACTATATGATGTATATTTAAATTAAGAAAATTGCTGCGGTATTCAATGTATTTCTTATGACAGCAACGGGCTACGGACCTGTCTTTGGGACCAGTGACGTCAGTCGCGAAGGGAGGGGAGAATTCCAGCTGTTGGCGTACAATCTTTGGCCAACCTTACCTTTCAATAGACCTTGCATCTGACTAGCGCTAGTGTCTATGCGACATCCCATGTTAGAAATGTTGCCATAGGATCCTATGGGAGTGAGCCTTCTGAATATAGTATTCTGTGACTGCATCGTACACGAGTGAGGAGCAAGGTTATTATCAAGGTTACTATATCCTAAAATAGGTTGATTTTAGCGATGCGCTCGCTGTCATTGGCTACTGATCGTGACGTCACCATCGAGTAAGTCAGAGCCAAGCCGCAACGGCGAAGCCCAAGAATCGCGTATTTTAAATATCCCAACTTCTTATCTCACATCTCTTCCAAAATATTTTGACAAAATCAAAATCTCTATTAGAAATTTCATCACCACCACCAAAATTGGGCCCGTTATTTGAGCCCCTATCGCTTCTTTTATTAAAAATAAATTGCTTGTAGTCCACTATTGCCGCAAAAATTATCAATTGAATATAGACTACGAATCAGTGGCGAAGATATTATTAATCATCGGTTGAGCCAATAAATTCGCTACAGGCAAATACGATTGCCTTAAAACTTAGGTTTGCTAACAAACAAGTGGAAAATCCCCCCCTCCCCCCAAAAAAATGATTTTTTGAAAAAACAATCAGTTTTCAATATTTCTCAAAACATAATAAAATTGCTTCCAAACCTCAAAATTAATTGGCCTACTACATTGTTTCAGTGTTGTTCTTTTCCTTCAATTAAAAAAAAATCTGATGTGGGCAACACATGACTTTCCTTATATAATGCAATGAGTTTACTACTTTTACAGTAAAAAAATAGGTTTTTCTAATAGTAAATACTTATATTCTTTAAAAGATATTGAATTTTCGACGATAAGTCGTCATTTTCATTGATTTAGCGTCATTTTTATCCTTTTGGCGAGATTTTCGTTAATTTGGCAACATTTAAAAAAAAGTCGCCAAGTTGGCGACATGCCGTCAATTTCGTCGCCAAAATCTCGCCAAGCGTTATGGACGGAAAAATAAGTTATTCTTACAGCAGATAAATGACTATTGGCTTTCAAATACAAAAGTATTACTCAAAGTATCTTTTCTCATGAACGGAACGAGCTAGATCCACGAGAATGATGTCACCCAATTTATCGCATGATATTGCATATGAAGAGTGAACATGTTTCTCAACAGTTAATATTTTTTTAATTTTATATGACTTTTTGATAATTTTTTTGAAAAATGTGCAATATCTCGAGAACGGTTCATGTTAGCGTTCTAAAATTTATGTCAATCGTTTTCTAATGAAAAATTGCATAAGAAATGTCTATTTGAGTAACTTTAACAGAGGTTTTGATTTTTGGCGACTTTTTCAAAATTTCACTCGAAAATTTAGGGGGGTTCAGAACATTCGATTGCGTATAAAAACAATAGGCTTCCAACGGTGTTTACGGATTGGGATTTTTGTACCAAATTTCGTTCGAATCGGTCCATTCGTTCGTCAGTTATCATCTCCACAGACTCACTGACACACACACATACTTTCACACACACAGACATCACTTCAAAAATGCTTGATTCGTGATCAGGGATGCTTGAAACATGCTCTCCCGTCGAAAATTCGAATTCGAATATTCGACCCCGTCACAATACTTTCCTTATACATTATTGTATGTAAATAAGGAAAGTAAAAATCAAACATGAGAATTTCAATACTAAATATTTTATTAATTTCAGGCTCTGAAATTCACCACCAAATTTCTCTATTTACATGTAGACGCTTTTCCCTCCACATTCAGTCCATGTTTCTTTGTCGTATTTCTTTTTACTTTCCTTACATACATAATGTATAAGGAAAGTATTGTGACGGGGTCGAAAATTCGAATTCGAGTTTTCGACGGGAGAGCACGCTTCAAGCGTCCCTGATCACGAATCAAACATTTTTGAAGTGATGTCTGTGTGTGTGTGAAAGTAAGTGTGTGTGTGTGTGTGTGTCAGTGAATCTGTGGAGACGATAACTGACGAACGAATGGACCCATTCGAACCAAATTTGGTACAAAATTCACAATCCGTAAACACTTGAAGCCTATTGTTTTTATACGCAATCGAATGTTCAGAACCCCTCTAAATTTTCAAATGAAATTTTGAAAAATCGTCAAAAAATCAAAATCACAAATAAAGTTACGCAAAGAGACATTTCTTACGTAATTTTTCATTAGAAAACGATTGATATAAATTTTAGAACGCTAACATAAACCGTTTTCGAGATATTGCACATTTAAAAAAAAAATAATCAAAAAGTCATATAAAATAAAAAAAAATATTTCCTATTGAGAAACATGTTCACTTTTCATATGTAATACCATGCGATAAATTGGGTGACATAATTCTCGTGGATCTAGCTCGTTCCATTCATGAAAAAAGATACTTTGAGTAATACTTTTGTATTTGAAGCCAATAGTCATTTATCTGCTGTAAGAATAACTTATTTCTTCGTCCATAACGCTTGGCGAGATTTTGGCGATAAATTTGGAGGAATGTCGCCAACTTGGCGACTTTTTGAAATGTTGCAAAATTAACGAAAATCTCGCCAAATGGATAGAAATGACGCTAAGTCAATGAAAATGACGACTAATTGTCGAAAATTCAATATCTTGGAAAGAATATTAGTATCTACTATAAGAAAAACATTTTTTTACTGTAAGAGTAGTAAATTCATTACATTATATAAGGAAAGTCATGTGTTGCCCACATCAGTTTTTTTTTTTTTTTGGGGGGGGGGGGGGGGGGTGATATACTAGTAATTGTAGAAAGAGCTCGTTTCCTCACTTCTCTGGATACACATCTCGTTCTTCTTTCCGGTTTCGTGTTTACAATACAATTTTCTTCGGAATTTTTACTTAAAAAAATCACAGCTATTATTTGCTGGAGTGCTTGGCCTTGGACTAGAAATATTCAATTTCTGAGATGGAACAGCAGTGAGGTTCAATCTTCTTGACGGGTCTAATTGTAAAAATTCAGCTCTTAAATCTCTAGCATAGTCCTCCTCCACAAAATGCTCGGAACATACACATGCATTTGAAAAATTCACTTTATCCAATCTTCGGCATTTTTTTCGCATAGATTCATTCATCTTTAGGGAAACTATGAAAAATAATTCCCATGCCTTTTGTGTTGCGATTTGTGTTCTTACATGTAGTAACTGCACAATTCGGCATGATGTTGATGAAATTATTAAGTACTAAATAAAAGTAAAATAGCTACACTTGAATGTGTAAAAGAAATCAAACGATACAAAACAATATGTAAATCCAAGGTCAATATAAACAACGAAACGGCGGGAAGAGCAGCAAGCAATCGAGAAATTTTGACTCGATGATGACGTCATGCGCAGATTCCGAAAACAGGTGTCGCGTTGCGCATCGCTTTTGCGGTCCCCCCTGGTTATTATATCTGAGGAGCGCTCTCTCGCTTGGCACGAAGTTCCGAACCGGCAACCCCCTTTTGGCGGCGCCAATCCGAATCTAACACGCCAAGAGTCCGACGAGACGTCCACACGCTAGGCCTAAAAATATCCTCTTATAAAGCTAAGCGCGCCAAAAGTATCTACCCTACGCCACATGTGTAAAAGTGATCAGTAACATAATATACTTGTTTACAATGCCGGGACGCTTGAAAGTAGTAGCGTCAGGGCAGCCATTTTAAAAAAACGTGAAAATCTATAAAAAAGAAACTTTGCCAAAATTATAAAAACCTTCCTAGAAGGCATAAAAATACGTTTTGTGAATGAAATAAATGATGCTTATGATTTGTTATCAACATATACACTTAATATTTCATCATATACAGTTATAACATAAAAACCAATAATTCTCCTTAATCCTGGGTGCGATAAAGCAATACATAGACTGTGATGTTCTTTTTACATGGAATTGTTTACAGATGACTTCGTAGTTACATTCAATTGCTTTCAGAGCAATTTGCACGTTTGGGAGGGGGAAAATTCCAGTCTGCCCAAGTATATAGATTCAGAAAAGGTGTACTTAAAACTACGAGTATTATAAGGTCCTGTTATGCAGGTAAAGAATTATTTAAATTAAAGTTTATTCTCACCTTTTCAAGCTAGAATGACATTATTGATCTGAGCAATTTACTAGAAACAAAATTTGTGACTATTTACTTATTAATTTGATTGCTCAGCTTCAATTTCTTTTAAAGTAAACACAAGATTAAGTTAAAGTTCTTATTAAATAAAAAGTGATTAAGATTAAAAGTCCTTAAGATAAAGATCATTGACATATATATGTGAATAGCATTTTACTTTTGAATTCAATTACCTTTAAATTATTGTTCACTTAAAATTATAGTACCAATAGTACATGTATTAGGTTTGAAGTATTAATAAGTTAGGAGTTATAGGATTAAATTAATTTATTATCAGTAAAGCAAATTATTTCTGCTCTTTCTCAAAAAACCAGCACAACAGCATCTACATACTGAAATAACGCAATTAATATATATTTGAATTTAAACGATCATCCAACTTTGATTATTTCTACAACGAAGCTTAATTTTCACTTATGGAGAATGTAAATACCAAAAGATGTAAAATGAGTTGTATAAGAATTGCTGCATTTCTGTAACGCAAAATTATTTAGCTCATGTGAGTCTGCAATATAGCTGATATGAATGAAATATTTATTGATTTTACACAGAGAAGGACGATGGCCGTCCATCTTGTTGCTCAAGTCCTCGGATGAGTTGGAGGGTCTGGGTCTTCAACAGAGGACGATTTTTTCGATGAAGTTTAATTTAATTACTTGAAGCAAAGTTTAATTACTTGTACCTCCATGGTCATAAGTTTTTAAGTAAAATAAATTATTACAGTATTGTGATGAATGGAAAAAAGTTTATGAATAAAATGCTGCTTTTATAGAGAGAGTCAGGCGTGTTATATTTCGATGACGTCATTTCAATAAATTTCATTTGTTTTCGATGAAGTTTTCAAATATAATAAATTACTGTAGTATTATGATAATTATAAAAATATTACCGAGGAATGTATTGCATTTTAGAGATGCTTAAACCAGGCAATTTATATTTCAATGCCGTCATTTGAATGAAGTTCGTTTTTTTTTTTTGCTGTGAAGGTTTAAGTTTTCAAATATAATAAATTAATGTAGTATTGTGATAAGTTTTAAAATATTACCGAGGAACGTATCGCATTTTAGAGATGTTTAAATGGCATTGCATTGAAGTTGGAAAGAGTTTCATAATGAATGCTTTATGCATGATTGATCTTTCTTGTTTTGGCACATGTTGATCCAATTCCACAGCACTTTCATTTTAGCATATATTGCTCCACTTTCATATTTTTTGTAAATGCTTTTACAAACAGGACCAGGATGTTTTATTTTTCAGATGTGTGTGAAGATAATTTTGTATAGCGAAAGCAGAGATTCTTAAATTAAATATTTTAATAGAATGTTTTGACCAACTATGTCATTTAGAGTACTATAGGAAATGGCACGTAATTGTAAATGTGAAGATTCTTTACATTCTGCATTCCGTATGAAGAACGAGTGTACTGCTAGTTATAAATGAGTCACGAGAGAGAGAGAAATAAAAACACATTCGTGAAAATTGATTCTGAGATTATTGCGGTGGATTGAAAGAAAGGTTTCGTTGAGTCAATTTTGAGATCTTCGGTTTGGATTGCATGAGGGCCACGTACCTAACCCTTTATCCTCTTAACATTGTATCTTGGAACCTATAATTTCTAGTTTGTTTTCTTTATTTGCTCCCAAAATTTTTGCTATAAATAATGACCACCCAGTGAGTCGTTTATTTAAGATCCAAGTTATGTTTGCGTTTCTGTTGTAATCTTGAGCAACACACACATCCGTATTTTATTTTTTTTATGCTCGTGTGCTTTATTTGAATTGTGGAGAGGAAGGATGTCGGCTGGCTGTCTTTCCTCTCCAGAGTTGGCTTCGAACGTGGGCCGCGCTCAGGTCACTCTCCCTCCTTCGTTCGGGTGCTCACCTTTGTGTCTGACGCCGACCTATTTCAGGGGCACATTCTGTGCTCAGCATACCGTGGAACTCTGATAATGGAAATGACCGGAGATATGGGCCGCATTTTTAAAAAATATTTTTCAGGTGTTTGGTAAAAACAAATACTGTTACACACGGTCGTAGGTTACCTTACACCTTTCTGGTAGGTCGGACGGTCTGGGTTTCAACAACAACAACACGGTCGTAGGGGGTTGCACTCGGTAGGCCCGGCCTCGATTCCCGCCGCTGCCAAAACTGCCGCCGTGTTCACGCGGAGTACGATCACGTTAAACAGGTGGGTCCATAAGTCCTTTCGAGAGGTTGGTGGTAGGGGAAGTGGGGGGGGTACGGTCCCTGTGGATGCCTCCCCCACTGGGTTCTGGTCTAAATTGAGTGGCACTTCCCGGCCGTTCAAATAGTTACCTTACACCTTACTGGTAGGTCGGACGGTCTGGGTCTCAACAACAACACGCTCGTAGGGAGGGGTCCGGGCGTCCAATAATGGATGCTCTATGTTTTCGGATAAGTCGGACGGTCTGGGTCTTCAACACGGTCGAAGGATAAACCTTTCTACACGGGTGTGACATTTTTATTTCAAGTCTAATTTCTTATACATTTCCTCATTGGGCGAATGGAAGCAGGCACTTTAAAATTTGAAAAGTGAAAAGGCTCGTTTGTTTGAAATGACTTCGGAGTTTAAAAAGCGGATGCCATTTTGATTCGTTTTTCAGTCTGCAAAATTTCTATCCATTGCGAAAAGTAGGCGTCTATAAAGCAAAAAATCTGATGTGGGCAACACATGACTTTCCTTAAATAATGCAATGAATGTTCTACTTTTACAGTAAAAAAAATAGGTTTTTCTTATAGAAGATACTTATATTCTTTCCAAGATATTGAATTTTCGACAATGAGTCGTCATTTTCATTGATTTAGCGTCATTTTAATCCATTGGGCGAGATTTTCGTTAATTTGACAACATTTTAAGAAGTCGCTAAGTTGGCAACATTCCGCCAAATGTGTCTCCAAAATCTCGCCAAGCTTTACTGACGGAGAAATAAGTTATTCTTATAGCAGATAATGACTATTGGCGTTCAAATACAAAAGTATTGCTCGAAGTATCTTTTCTTATGAATGGAACGAGCTAGATCCACGAGAATGATGTCACCCAATGTGACTCACGGTATTACATATGAAAAGTGAACATGTTTCTCAATAGGAAATATATATTTTTTATTTTATATGACTTTTTGATAATTTTTTTGAAAAATGTGTAATATCTCGGAAACGGTTCATGTTAGCGTTCCAAAATTTATGTCAATCGTTTTCTAATGAAAAATTACATAAGAAATGTCTAATTGCGTAACTTTATGAGTGGTTTTGATTTTTGGCGATTTTTTCAAAATTTCACTCGAAAATTTAGGGGGATTCTGAACATTCGATTACGTTTAAAAGCAATAAGCTTTCAGTGTTTACGGATTGTGATTTTTGTACCCAATTTCGTTCGAATGGGTCCATTCGTTCGTCAGTTATCGTCTCCACAGACTCACTGACACACACACACACAGACATCACTTCAAAAATGTTTGATTCGTGATCAGGGATGCTTGAAACGTGATTTCCCGTCGAAAACTCGAATTCGAATTTTCGACCCCGTTACAATATTCCTTATACATTATGTATATAAGGAAAGTAATAAATAATGACATGGTGTGATTGCTTTTAGAAAATGAAACATCAGTAAAGCACAAAGTCAAGCGTGCGGTTTTCATTCATTTTTCCCCAAAGGAAAATACAGAGGAGGGTTTAGAAGGGCATTTACTTCACACACCCCTCACAAAACGGAAATTATATATAACCCCCCCCCCCCCCCCCCAAAACAAGAGTCAAGACACAACATCTGTAAAAACCCCTAACGGAACGTGAATTCCACATGACTCTGTAGTGAACAAATCTGGGATGGCAACCCTAGCTGAGAATAAATGAATAATATTTAATGGAGACGTTCGAGAGGGAACGGGTTGGAACTTTGAAGTCTGGAGGCTATATTTTTGGGTAATATTAAGTGTAGATTAATTTTGAGCTCTTGGCTTAAGTTATCTTGTAAATATGTGAAAATAAAAATACCGCGAACCGAGGGTCTTATGATACTACAGATGGACAGAAAACACGATACGCTACATACACCCTCTAATACAACCATTTTATACAACTCCCTAACAAATATACTTTTCTACAATGTGCTGAAATCAAATGGCGAAGCGTTTAGCAAAAACCGTACTCGGTTTGATCTTCTTATCTTAATTACTTTTCCATTTCAATGGAACATTTTTGTTACGCAGCACTTTATTAGCTGAATCAGTCGGAAATATTTTATGTTTCAATATATTTCTTTGATCCCAAAATTTTATTAGAAATTGTATCGGCGCATTCGCTGGATAATTTGAAAGTTACCTAACTTCCACTCCTAGCGATGCCCATTACTTTACTTTAAATGAATCCACTTTAGGTCAGGACGTATCATTTTGAAATCCGCAAACGACTCGAAAGCGTCTCTGCTATGACACCTCCTGAAATAAGAAATGGTCCACCATCCCTATTCATTTGACGACTAGGGATACTTGAGAGTCGTTCGACGATTTGAACATTCTCGCCTATGAAACAATAAGTGTTTGAAATGACAAGCCCCCGCCTCCACAAGTTCATTCCTTTTATTTTCTCTTACTATGTAATATACGAGAAAGTATTGTTTTTACGAGATTTTAATGCCAATATGGGTTTTGAGACCTCTGAACACGTTTTGATGTCTAGGGTCGTACACGCCTATGAATGGATTTTCGGCTTCGTCATCCAAACAACTGGAACGAGATAGGATGTTTGAATCGCCATTGGATACATTTGTAACATAAAAGGACTTGAATGATCTCGAGACTTCCATTGTTGCGAAAGAACGTCTTTTGTTCGTGACGTCACAAATGATTTGGACCCATACTCTCAGGATACAGAAATCAATGAGACTTGCTGGATGACTGCCTTGCCCGATCGCTGAATAAGCAACTCACAAAATGACAGGCACTCTATTTCTCCCTTATATCCATCCCTTCCGTGTACATTTCTGAAGATGGTTCGAGTGGGCCGATGAAAAGTCGCCATTCTCCAGCAACCCTATTTTCACGGAACTGCAAAAGTACTTTCTCCTGGCGAGAAAGCAAACGTTTTACATATTAGTAGTGTAAAATAATAAATATTTGAAAATCACTATGATCTGTATGTAGGGATTCAATCATAGGAATTATAGGGGTACTCATTTTGGGCAATAAAATAATAAATATTCGAAAACGACATGTATCCGTTATCCTGTTATCTGCTTTTATACTAAATTTCATGTCCCTACTTCAATGAACTCTACGTTTCACATTCATTCGACCTTTCGAATATTTTTACGCGTGAAAGATAAATATACTTTATACAAAAAGATAAGAAGTTGAGCTACAGCCTCGAAACTCGGCATGTATGTTCTTCTGAGGAGTTATGCAAATAATTAGAATTGGGTAGCAAAAAAAAAAAAAAAAAGCTTTATTAAGAAATGGTGGCAATAAAAAATGACATTTTTGTAAGTCATAAATCCTCCCCTGGACTCGGTGCGGCATAGAGTCATTTAAGTTGCTTATGTTCCTCTGCTGAAGATGCTGTCACAATTGTTGCAATGAGTCGGTTCATTCAGTGGTTATAATGACTGTCCCAGACGTGTTCTGGGTGGCCATGGGAGGGTCATAAATCCTCGAAGACATTGTTCAGAAAATCGTGCAGTATAGGATCGAGCGTTGTCTTGTTGATCAATGGAACCTGAGTGACTTGACAGCATAGGCTACAGAAGCCGTCCAATTGGCTTGTAGCACAACTAAAGGAGATGGTCTGGCCCACGAGATGACTCCCCCAGACCATGATGGTCGTGTTCTCTCAACAAAAAATGCGGGATCAAGACGTTGGCCAGTCCTCCACACACGTATGCGGCAGTCATCGGCACTGAGAAAGAAACGGGATTCGTCGCTCAAGACAACACATAACATGCCTCCAATCAGATAATGCCCAGGCGGCTCTGCTTGTGTTGCTTTGTCAATGGCAAGCGTCTCAGTGAACGTCGTCTCCGAATAGTATCCCTTGATAAAGGATGAAAATGGCTGATAGCGACGTCATGTGTGGCTCCTCTCCTAACTGCACGATCCCTCGAAAAGTTGTCTCCTGAGCCTTTGTTACTGTTGAACCCACCAGATTTCCTTAGACGTGGCCTCTCTCTCATTTCGATAACTATTTGTTGCTCCGTCGAGTACGTCCCAAAGGCATCTTTGCGTATCAAAGCAGAAAATGAACGTGTTGTGTTAAATGCTGCGTCGTTCATGAATCCTTTAACATCAGTTTAATCATTTGCATAACTCATAAAACAACATTTGCATTCGCGGCTGTAGCTCCATTTTTGCTTGGGTGCATATGCGTTTTTGCCGCTTTCGAAACGCCATCACCTTCCTGCTTGATTTCAACTCATTACCATTCGAACCTATAATGATAAATGTTTGAAATCCTGACTTTGTGCCTTATGTCATGAACTTACTACTTTTACAGTACAAGAATAATGCATATTATACATTGGCCGATTTTCTGGAAACTTATATTTCGCGCAACTCTAAATAAACAATTATCAATACTGATAGCATCCCCAAGGAGCGATGCAGTCCATTCATTAAAATATTTTAATAATCCATTAGGCGCGCGTCATTTTTGCAACTTTGACCATACTTTTGTCAATCGAGTTCGCTCAATGCATCGCCAAGTGTTACAAACAAACGGAGAGAAGACGCTAGAAGGCATGCCCGTCATAGGACGGACATCAGAATTTGCGAGACATGACTTCCCAATGGGCGACACTTAAACAAGTCGCTAAGTTGGAAACATTCCGCCAAAATCTCGCTAAACGTTATGGTTGGAGAAATGAGTTATTCTTATAGCAGATAAATGACCATTGGCATCCAAATACAAAAGCATTACACAAAGTATATTTTCTCATGAATGGAACGAGCTAGATTCTCGAAAATGATGTAAACAAATTTATAGCATGATATTACTTATGAAAAGGGAACCTATTTCACCAGAGTTAATATTTTTATTTTATATGATTTTTTGATCATTTTTTTTAAAACGTGTAATATCTCGAGAACGGTTCATGCTAGCATTCTAAAAATTTATGTCAATCGTTTTCTAATGAAAAGTTACATAAGAAATGATTATTTATGCAACTGTATTAAAGGTTGTGATTTTTTGATGAATTTTTCAAAATTCCACTCGAAATTTAGGGGGATTCTGAACATTCGATTGCGTATAAAAGCAATAGGCTTCCAGTGTTCACCGATTGTAATTTTTATACCCGATTTCGTTCGAATCGCTCCATTCCTTCGTGAAATATAGTCTCCACAGACTCACTGACACACATACACATAGACATCATCTCAAAAACGTTTGATTCGTGTTCAGGTATGCTTGAAACGTATTCTCCCGTCGAAAACTCGAGTCCGAATTTTGGACCCCGTTACAATACTTTCCTTATACATTATATGTATACAAGGAAAGTAATCAGTGAATTCCAAAACGAAATTTATACATGTTGAGTTTATCACACGATCATACCTGATTTATATTACCTACAGAAAACTGCTCATTCCATAATTCGAACAATTTTACTTCTAAAATAATAAATGTGGGTCTTATCAGTATGATATTTAATTTCAAATGATCCCGGAGTTATATTCAACCATTTGGTCTTTTTTTTTTACTTTCCTTATACTCATAATGTATAAGGGATGTTTTGTGACGATGTCGAAAATTCGAATTCGAGTTTTCGACGGGAGAACACGTTTCAAGCATCCCTGATCACGAATCGAGCATTTTTGAGGTGATGTGTGTGTGTGTTGGGGGGGGGGGGGGGGGGGAGACGATAGCTCATGAACGAATGGAGCGATTTGTATGAAATTTGGTACAAAAATCACAATCCGTGAATACTAGAAGCCTATTGTTTTTAAAACGTAATCGAATGTTCAGAACCCCCTACATTTTCTAGTGAAATTTTGAAAAACTCATCAAAAAATCTAAACCTTTAATGAAGTTACACAAATAGACATTTCTTATGTAATTTTCCCTTGGAAAACGATTGACATAAATTTTAGAACGCTAGAATGAACCGTTCTCGAGATATTGCACATTTTTCAAATACATTTATCAAAAAGTCCCATAAATTAAATAAAAATATTAACTGCTGAGAAACATGTGTACTTTTCATATGTAATATCATGCGATAAATTTGGTGACATCATTCTCGTAGATCTATCTCGTTCCATTCATGAGAAAAGATACTTTGAGTAATACTTTTGTATTTGAACGCCAATAGTTATTTATCTGCTGCAAGAATAACTTATTTCTCCGTCCATAATGCTTGGCGAGGTTTTGGCGACGAATTTGGCGGAATGTCGCCAACTTGACGACTTTGTGAAATGCTGCCAAATTAACGAAAATCTCGACAAATGGATAAAAATGACGCTAAGTCAAAGGAAATCTCATTGTCGAAAATTCAATATCTTGGAAAGAATATAAATATCTACTATAAGAAATATCTATTTTTTCTTTCCCTGCAATACATGGTAATGTATAGGGAAAGTATTGTGACGACGTCGAAAATTCGAGTTTTCGACGGGAGAGCATGTTTGAAGCATCCCTGAACACGAATCGGGCATTTTTGAGGTGATGTCTGTGTGTGTGTGTGTGTGTGTTGAGACGATAACTCACGAACGAATGGAGCGATTCGAATAAAATTTGGTACAGAAATTACAATCCGTGATTGTTGGAAGCCTATTGTTTTTAAATACAATCGGATGTTCAGAAGCCCCCAAAATTTTCGAGTGGAATTTTGAAAAAATCAAAACCTTTAATAAAGTGACGAAATAGTCATTTGTTTTGTAAATTTTCCTTAAACGATTTACTTAAACTTGAGAAACGCTAGCATGAACCGTTCTCGATATATTGCACATTTTTCAAATAAATTTATCAAAAAATCCCATAAATTAAAAAAAATATTAACTGCTGAGAAACATGTTCTCTTTTCATATGTAATATCATGCGATAAATTGGGTGACATCATTGTCATGGATCTAGCTCGTTTCATTCATGAAAAAAGATACTTTGAGTAATACTTTTGTATTTGAACGCCAATAGTCACTTAACTGCTATAAGAATAACTTATTTCTCTGTCCATAACGCTTAGCGAGATTTTGGCGACGGATTTGGCGGAATGTCGCCAACTTGACGATTTTTTAAAATGTTGTCAAATTCACGAAAATCTCGCGAAATGGATAAAAATGACGACTAAATGACGAAAATTTAATGTCCTGGAAAGAATGTAAATATCTACTATAAGAATAACCTTTTTTTTTTTACTGTAACAGTAATAAATTCATTGCATTATATAAGGAAAGTCATGTGCTGCCCACATCAGTTTTTTTGATCTACCACTAAGCACATTTTTTACAGCATAGCTTGTATGATGTATACTATATGCAGCACCAAATTGGAGGGTTAAGCATAATAAAATTACATAAATAATGATTACTAATTTGGAATTTAATTTAATTAAGAATATATTTAATAATTAACTAATTTTTTATTTCCACTATTTTTTATATTACACGTTTAAAACAAATAATACTGCTAAAGAAACAATAATTTAAAGTTGACGTGAGAAAATTAATCATTTTTACTTTCTTTATACTATACATAACGTATAAGGAAAGTATTGTGACGGGGTCGAAAATTCGAATTCGAGTTTTCGAAAGGAGAGCACGTTTCAAGCATCCCTGAACACGAATCAGATGTTTTTGAGATGGTGTGTGTGTGTGTGCGTCAGTGAGTCTGTGGCGACTATACCTCATGAACGAATGGACCTATTCGCCAACTTGGCGACTATCTTAAATGTTGCTGAAATGACAAAAATGTCGCCAAATTGATAAAAATGACGCCAAATGGGAAGTAATATCTCGTAAATTCTGATTTCCTTCATATGACGGGCATACCTTCTATTATATAAGAAATACACTTCTCTCAGTTTGTCTGTAACACTTGGTGATTGATGCATTTGGCAAATTAAGCGAATAATGTAGCAAAAGTATTTTCACCTCGGGCGATATTTCGCCCAAAGTTGACAAAAATTTCGTCAAAAATGCAAAAGTGACGTTAAATTAATGAAAATTAAACCTAATTGATGACGTAACTATTAAGGTATTTTAATATATGGACTATATCGCTTATTGAGGATGCCATTAATATTGATGATTGTTTATTTAGAGTTGCGCAAAGTATAAGTTAATTGAGTATTTTGAAATAGTTTTACATCCGGAAAATCGCCAAATGTACAATTCAACGATAAAAACAAAGCGCCGTGGATCTTATACATTATTACTTTTTATATACATAATGTATAAGGAAAGTATTGTGACGGGGTCGAAAATTCGAATTCGAGTTTTCGACGGGAGAGCACGTTTCAAGGATCCCTGATTACGAATCGGGCATTTTTGAGGTGATGTGTGTGTGTGGGGGGGGGGGGGGGAAGACGATATCTCACGAACGAATGGAGCGATCCGAATTAAATTTGGTACCAAAATCAAAATCTGTGAATACAAAGAAGCCTATTGTTTTTAAACGTAATCGAATGTTCAGAAGCCCCCCTAAATTTTCGAGTGAAATTTTGAAAAACTCATCAAAAGATCAAAACCTTTAATAAAGTTACGCAAATAGACATTTCTTATGTAATGTTTCCTTAGAAAACGATTGACATAAACTTTAGAACGCTAGCATGAACCGTTCTCGAGATATTGTAGATTTTTTAAATAAATTTATTAAAAAGTCCCATAAATTAACTAAAAATATTAACTGTTGAGAAACATGTTCACTTTTCATATGTAATATCATGCAATAAATTGAGTGACATCATTCTTGTGGACCTAGCTCGTTCCATTCATGAGAAGATACTTTGAGTAATACTTTTGTATTTGAACCCCAATATAGTCACTTAACTGCTATAAGAATAACTTATTTCTCTGTCCATAACGCTTAGCGAGATCTTGGCGACGGATTTGGCGGAATTTCGCCAACTTGACGACTTTTTGAAATATTGTCAAATTCACGAAAATCTCGCGAAATGGATAAAAATGACGATAAATCAATGAAAATGACGACTAAATGCAAAAATTCAATGTTTTGGAAAGAATATAAGTATCTACTATATAAGAATAACCTTTTTTTTACTGTAACATTAGTAAATTCATTGCATTGTATAAGGAAAGTCATGTGCTGCCCACATCAGTTTTTTTGATCTACCACTAAGCACATTTTTTACAGCATAGCTTGTATGATGTATACTATATGCAGCACCAAATTGGAGGGTTAAGCATAATAAAATTACATAAATAATGATTACTAATTTGGAATTTAATTTAATTAAGAATATATTTAATAATTTACTAATTTTTTATTTCCACTATTTTTTATATTACACGTTTAAAACAAATAATATTGCTAAAGAAACAATAATTTAAAGTGGACGTGAGAAAATTAATCATTTTTACTTTCCTTATACTATACATATAACGTATAAGGAAAGTATTGTGACGGGGTCGAAAATTCGAATTCGAGTTTTCGAAGGGAGAGCACGTTTCAAGCATCCCTGAACACGAATCAGTCCTTTTTGAGATGATGTGTGTGTGTGTGTGTGTCAGTGAGTCTGTGTAGACGATAACAGACGAACAAATGGACCGATTCGAACGAAATTTTGTACAAAAATTACAAACCATGAATACTGGAAGCCTATTATTCTTATACGCAATCGAATGTTCAGAACCCCACTAAATTTTCGAGTGAAATTTTGAAAAAAACATCAAAAAATTGAAACGTTTAATATTACGCAAATAATCATTTCATTTGTAATTTTTCATTAGAAAACGATTGACATAAATTTGAGAACGCTAGCTTGAACCGGTCTCGAGATATTGGACATTTTTCAAAAAAAATATCAAAAAATAATAATAATAATAAAAAAAAATAGTACCTATTGTGAAATATGTTCACTTTACATAAGTAATATCATGCGATAAATTTGGTGACATCATTCTCATGGATCTAGCTAGTTCCATTCATGTGAAAAGATACTTTAGGTAATACTTTTGCATTTGGACGCTAATAGTCATTTTATCATTTTATCTGCTTCTAGAATAATTTATTTCTCCGTCCATAACGCTTGGCGAGATTTTGGCAGAATGTCGCCAACTTGGCAACTTTTTAAATGTTGCCAAATTAACGAAAATGTCGCCAAATTAATAAAAATATGACGCTAAATCAATGAAGATCACAACTAGATGATGAAAGTTCCATATCTTGGAAAGAACATAAGCGTGTTCTATAAGAATGGCACATTTCTCCGTCGTTGGTCGTGTAGTCTGGGCTTTCAACATTTCTCCGTCCGTCCGTCTGTAACGTTTAGCAAGAAATTTAGCGGTACTTCGTTAACTTGGCGACTATTTTAAATGTTGCTGAAATGACAAAAATGTCGCCAAATTGATCAAAATGACGCCAAATGGGAAGTAATGTCTCGCAAATTCTGATTTCCTTCATATGACGGGGATACCTTCTATTATATAAGAAATACTCTTCTCTCCGTTTGTCTGTAACACTTGGTGATGCATTTGGCAAACTTAACGAGTAATTTAGCAAAGTATTTTCATCTCGGCTGATATTTCGCCCCAAATTGACAAGAACATCGTCAAAATTGCAAAAATGACGTTAAATTAATCAAAATTAAACCTAATTGATGACGTAACTATTAAGGTATTTTAATATATGGACTATATCGCTTATTGAGGATGCCATTAATATTGATGATTGTTTATTTAGAGTTGCGCAAAGTATAAGTTAATTGAGTATTTTGAAATAGTGTTACATCCGGAAAATCGCCAAATGTACAATTCAACGATAAAAACAAAGATATTTCCCCCCAAATTGACAAAAATATCGTCAAAATTGCAAAAATGACGTTACATTAATGAAAATTAAACCTAATTGATGACGTAACTATTAAGGTATTTTAATATATGGACTATATCGCTTATTGAGGATGCCATTAATATTGATGATTGTTTATTTAGAGTTGCGCAAAGTATAAGTTAATTGAGTATTTTGAAATAGTGTTACATCCGGAAAATCGCCAAATGTACAATTCAACGATAAAAACAAAGATATTTCCCCCCAAATTGACAAAAATATCGTCAAAATTGCAAAAATGACGTTACATTAATGAAAATTAAACCTAATTGATGACGTAACTATTAAGGTATTTTAATATATGGACTATATCGCTTATTGAGGATGCCATCAATATTGATGATTGTTTATTTAGAGTTGCGCAAAGTATAAGTTAATTGAGTATTTTGAAATAGTTTTACATCCGGAAAATCGCCAAATGTACAATTCAACGATAAAAACAAAGATATTTCGCCCCAAATTGACAAAAATATCGTCAAAATTGCAAAATTGACGTTACATTAATGAAAATTAAACCTAATTGATGACGTAACTATTAAGGTATTTTAATATATTGACTTTATCGCTTATTGAGGATGCCATCAATATTGATGATTGTTTATGTAGAGTTGCGCAAAGTATAAGTTAATTGAGTATTTTGAAATAGTTTTACATCCGGAAAATCGCCAAATGTACAATTCAACGATAAAAACAAAGCGCTGTTGATCTTATACATTATTACTTTCCTTAACGTATAAGAAAAGTATTGTGACAGATTCGAATTCGAGTTTTCGACGGGAGAGCACGTTTCAAGCATCCCTGATCACGAATCGAGCATTTTTGAGGTGATGTGTGTGTGTGTGTGTGTGTGTGTGGAGGCGATAACTGACGAACGAATGGACCGATTTGAACGAAATTTGGTGCAAAAATCACAATCCGTGAATACTAGAAGCCTATTGTTTTTAAACGTAATCGAATGTTCAGAACCCCCCCCCCTAAATTTTCGAGTGAAATTTTGAAAAACTCATCAAAAAATCAAAACCTTTAATAAAGTTACGCAAATAGACATTTCTTATGTAATTTTTCCTTAGAAAACGATTGACATAAATTTTAGAACGTTAGCATGAACCGTTCTCGAGATATTGCACATTTTTCAAATAAATTTATCAAAAAGTCCCATAAATTTAATAAAAATATTAACTGTTGAGAAACATGTTCACTTTTCATATGTAATATCATGCGATAAATTGGGTGACATCATTCTTGTGGACCTTGCTCATTCCTTTTATGAGAAAAGATACTTTGAGTAATACTTTTGTATTTGAACGCAAATAGTCATTTATCTGCTGTAAGAATAACTTATTTCTCTTGTCATAACGCTTGGCGACATTTTGGTGACGAATTTGGCGGAATGTCGCCAACTTGTCGACTTTTTGAAATGTTGCCAAATTAGCGAAAATTTCGTGAAATGGATAAAAATGACGCTAAATCAATGAAAATGACGACTCATTGTCGAAAATTCAATATCTTGCAAAGAATATAAATATCTACTATAAGAAAAACCTATTTTTACTTTCCCTGCAATATATGGTAATGTATAGGGAAAGTATTGGAATCATGCCGAAAATCGGAACTCGAGTTTTCGACGGATCTACACCTACACGTTTCGGGACCTCTAGAATACGAAAAAACTATTTTTAGCGTGACGTGTGTATGTGTCTGTGTGTGCAATGTATATATCCACTCTAACTCAAAAACGAACGGACCGAATTTCAAAAAATTTAGTAAGTCACTTCCCAAACAACACAGGAATGTCTTAAATCAATCTTGTGGAAGTCATATGGAGGATTTTGTAACTTCCTAAGGAAGTCCTGAAATCTCCCAGAGTCATCCAGAGGAGATCCTGTGGGAGTCAAAATGAGACACTTTTTGTAGTACTGTGGACGTCCTTTGTAGGATGCTTTCCGGAATTTTTAGTATGCATTTAGGCTTATTATAGGATTCTTTAGGAACTTGTTGGATGCTTCTTGACATATTTCTGGACGCTTTTGGAATTTCTCAGGATAGTTCTTGGATAGATATAGGCTTGTTTTAGGAATTTATTGGATGCTTCCGGACATATTACTGGACACTTTGGGGATTTTTCAGGATAGTTCTTGGATGGATACAGACTTGTTATAGGAACTTATTGGACATTTCTTGACATATTACTGGATGCTTTTGGGATTTTTCAGGATAATTTTTGGATGGATATCAGCTGTTATAGGATGGTTCTTGACATATCACTGGACACTTTTAGGATTTTTCAGAATTAATGTCAGCTGATTATAGAATTTGTTTTGGAACAACTTTTTTGATGGTTCTCAACATATTGCAGAATGCTTCTAGGGTCTTTTTTTTTTTTTTTTTTTTTTGTGTGTATGTTTTGATAAATTTTGCTATTTATCATTTATGATAAATAGCAAAAATTTATCAATATTTTATTTGTTAAACATTTTTTTATTACTTAAAAGTTTAAATAAAAATTAAATATTCCAAAATTATTTTCAAATGGTTTTATTATATTTCTACCAATAATTTCACAGACTCACTTTAAAATAGCCTAAAATTTGGTCAATAGTCAAATCAATGGTGCTTGTATCAGTAGCAATCAAATTTACTAATAAGAATTTTAAAAAGCACTCATGTCATGTAGTGTTTGGAAAAAACTGCTTTATTTTGTAGTGAACTACAAACTACTTTTTTAAAAAAAGCACTGACTACAAACTACTTTTAAAATGTAGTCACTACATAACTACTTTTATAAGATGAATTTTGCCACAGCTTCAATTTGCACAAAAAGTTGAGGATATGATACTTTACTAAATTTGACATATTTAATTTACTGATCAACTTACCTTACCAACTTTACACTTTTACCCACTTCTGAAAACAATAAAATAAAACAAAAGTGTAAAATAAAAGTAAAATATATTTATTTAAAAACACGTTTGTTCATTTTTAGTAGAATTTGCAATCAGATAAGCAGGATCTTTTGGGACATAACACATCTGAATATATCCATATAAAAAATAAACTTCATGAGGCAATGTCCTTCCTAACTCTGCAGCAGCGGAACTATTGTATAATTTCTCCTCATTCTCTCTCACGAACAGGCATATGCATTCGACAGCGGAATGTATCGAGTTCCATCTCATCTTATTTGATATTATGAGATAGGTAATTAGCTCTGAAGATATCTTGTCAGCTAAAACAACCGACATTTCTGATTCATTCTAAAGCTCTTTGCACTTTGCAAATCGTACATCTTTGCACAGAACATCAAATTTCGTATAAAGAAAGATCACATGATATGTAGAATGGCACCATGTTTGTTTACTGAAAGAATATTAAAAGTTGCATCAAAACTCGACACAAACTAGTGATTTATCGTATTGCGTTACTCGCTATACTACTTATTTTTAAAAGTAGCCTGTTACACTACAAACTGCGATAAAAAGTAGTGACTACTGTAGTTTCACTACTTCCGGCCACTGATTATAAGCGTCTGTTAGTTTTTAATTGCCACTTTGATCATAAACTGTCATGAATTTTTACCATTATAGTAGTCAAATTTGAATAAGTTCTAAAAAATTATATCCTATTTTAAGGGTCCAAATTTTCTTGAAATCCATTTATAAAAATTAAGGGTGCTGAAGGTCATTCAGCAATTAAACAAAGTTCTTTACCCTTTTCTCCTTCATATTTAGTATGAGACAACAAATCTAATTCCTATTCATGTTTTTGATGAATTACTTAGCTCAGAAAAACTTTAAACACATTATCAGGTTACAAAGGCTAAGTTCACATCCGGATTGGGTAATGCAGAATGCTAAGATACAATCATGGTGTAATTTGTTGGTAGATATATTTCATAAAATCTGAGGAGATGCATGTATTCCTAAACTTATAAAATAAAATGTCACTAGATAATTCTCTTTATATCAGTATCATTATTGTACAATCAAAACACAAAAGTTTGAAATCATTATTTATTTGAAGCTTTCTTTACAGAATATAATCTCCTCTCTTTTACAACTTCTATATCGGATCTTGTCACATTCTGACCACCACCACCATTACAGCATCTATTTGGGATAAAAATTAATATACATTAAACAGATAAGGAGGCCCCTTTGAGTAAGGGGCCCTGTTGTTTGTAAAAAGATATCTGGCATTTTATCTGAAGCTGTGTTACAGGAGCTTGAGAACGAGATTTTGCCTCTTTTATTCCTTAAACCTATTCTTTGGTGTCGTTATGTGATGTATTTATTATTTTGAACCATAGTTTGAGTGACCTCCTTAATCTTTCGGATAATGTCAATGATTTTTACCCCTCTATTCATTTTACCATTGAGTCTAATTTTTCTTTACCTTTTTTGGATGTTCTTGTTTCCCATAACTCTCTTGGTTTTCATACTTCTGGTTTTATCTTACTTATCATACTTCTGGTTATCTTAATCTCGCACTTAATGTTTATTCATCTATTTCAGCTTTAGTTATTGAAATTGATTTTATCTTTAACCTTGGCCATGAGGCCACTTACTGTTTCGAGTTTATTTATAAAATCTTTTGCCATATTCGCTATAATTTTATTCATCCTAATACTAACCATCTTCCTGATCTTATGCCGTATAAATCTAGTCTTCCTTTTCACAAAGCTATTTTTCGTCCTCTTATTCATTTTTGCCATGAATTTAAGTTTACCATTACTACGTTATTTAATCGTATTTGTTCAGATAAACTTAAGGATAAAAATAACTGTGTCACAGGCTGGGGTGTACATTGGCCCCCTTTTATCTTCTGAAAATAACTTTAAATTCTACATTGGTAGTATTAAATGTACTGCCGGTATTCATTTAGCTGAACATGCTCTCAATGTTAAAAATTGTAAACTGTCCATGGCCCTAGTCCAGTATGTTATTAACAATAATTCTCATCTTATGTTTGATAAGACTTTTCTTTTAACGAGTTGCAAACAACCCCTGTAACATTTTACTTTATGAATCCCTTTTTATTTATCTATACTGTGAATCTGTTTGCAAGTTGGATCCCTTTCAGACCCTTAGTTATGCTTGGTGTCTTGTTCTCGACTCACTATGTGTTCAATTTTTATATGATTTTCTGAATATTTAGTAGTTGCTTTATTTGGTTTTAATGACATTATATTGGTTACTATTTAATTTATGAACCTCTTTCCTTTTAACATATTTTTTGTATTTTATAATTAAATAATTTTTTAAATGCCTCGTATTTAAAAATGTAAATTGATTAATATGTCAATTTTGTCTGGCAGTTTTCTCTTGTATTTAAGCACATGTTCACCACTGATGAGTACGGTGAATTAAATTTAATTAAAATAAAGAGAACGTGGATATAAGTCTGGAGGGAAAGTCATGTGCTGCCCACATCAGATTTTTTTACTATAAAAGTAGTCAATTCATTCATTGCATTATATAAGGAAAATCATGTGTTGCCTACATCAGATTTTTTTTTTACTGTAAAACTAGTAAATTCATTGCATTATATAAGGAAAGTCATGTGCTGCCCACATCCGATTTTGTTTTATCTGTAAAAGTAGTCAATTCATTGCATTATATAAGGAAAGTCATGTGTTGCCCACATCAAAATTTCTCTTGGTTTCTAAACAGACGTTGGTGTCCGTAAGGCTCCTTCCTAAATACACAGGCTGACCAAACCGCCATTTTGATTCCAATGGGTGGAATCAGTTATCGTCTGCCTGTGCTATATCAATGGTGCGCTGCACGGCTGATATTGGATACTCAATTTAACTGCCTCAATTTAGTTGCTTCTGCTAATCATTCAAGAAAATAGTCGAGAATGTTTTGCTTTTCTTGAGATACTTTGAAAGGGACGAGAAAGTAACCTTCTTTTTGCCATGTACTGTCATCTCTTTAACTGGGAGTCAAGATGGCCGCCTTTGCACACAGCTCGTATACATATAGGAGCCTCGGGGTTTCCTGGAGTCTGGAATTCCCTTTTGCATGTAAGAGGTATTCAAATCATCTTTTATATTCTTAAAGATTTCACAAGCAAACAAAGAGCTCCACTCTCTTGTGCTGACTGGGACACTTATCAGAGAAGGCTTCTTTTCAACTTCTCGACTCTGCCACTCCAATGATTCGAGAAGCCTCGCATGTTCAGTTTCTAGAAGTGGAAAAAGCCCCCAAGAAATGAATAGCGCTTCTTTTCCAACTTGAGTGAATCCATTTTTATGTTGCGGCATTCTATTTAAATTACAAAAAAGAAAGCAGTGTCTTCCCTTGGGATAGAAGAGTCTAAAATTTAAATAACAGTCTCGCAGATTGAGAATGGCAGGTGAAGCTGAAAACCATGTTTTTTTCTTTTGAACTTTTTTTTTTGTTTTTTTCTTTTCTTACAAGCACGGACGGTAATTATGTTCTGCAGCCAGTCGGAGAAAAAAAGTAGAATGTTAGAGAATTTATGAGAGTATATATATGTATATATTAGTGCACATTTATAATTTATATCAACATTAATTGTGTTTTATTTTGTGGTTTGTACAGTTTAAGAATAAAATATAAATTTTATCAAAAAGATGGATACGTTTCTTTCGACTTTCATAATTTTTTTTTCATATTCTAGACATCTTGAATCAGTCTGAAAATTGTAGTTTTTCCACCTATACAATTAATGCAATTAATCCTATTTATTGTTCTTAAGATATGAGTATTTTTTTATTTTGAATTCTTTTGAGTGCATGTTACTTTAAAATAAAAGAAATCTTTTAAAACTTGTTCATAATTGAGAGTTCTCCAATTTCAGTGATTATTTTCTCCTTAAAATTTTGCACTTATTCACAAGCATATATGTATATTATTCACAAGTATATATTCATATATGCATTGCACGGGTTAAGATCTTCTGTCTTCATAATCATTTCAATTATCTTTATTTAGCTTTTATTAAATAAAAACACTTATTGCCTGGCTATTTATAATCTTTCTTGTCACAATCATTTCAATTGAAAATGATCTAAATGATCTATATCTAAATGATTGAGTCTATACGTTAAAAACCTCATGTTATGAAGTTTAATGTTTGTTGTTTCAAAATTTTTATAATAGTTGGTAATAGAGATTTTATATCTATCATTTTAATTTGTCTGAAGAGATTATTAGTTATATCTGTTTTTAAACATTACTTATTAAAACAGTTTTTGTTCTAATGTATGCTGTTTTATGATTCTTAAAGAGAGCTATAATCATTTTCTTAAATTGGTTTTATAATAGGATGTATAAAGTAAAAAAAAAAAAAAAATTCTATAATCTCAAATAATTTATATTCTTTTTACAACTTCTAAAAAATTGTACTGTTTTCTATATTTAGAGTGTAAATTTAAGAAATATTAAAGACCATTTTTTAAGTAATAAAATTTGTATTCATTTTTAAATTTATTTACATACTTTTCTTTTGTAGTTCAGCGGGCTCGTAACTTGCAGAATAAAGGAAGGAAAGGTAAGAAAAGATGTTACTTCTGTATCCTCTTTCATTTCTTTTAAAAAATGTATTGCATAAGAGGATTATTCGTTCATTGTGTATTTGTGTGTCAAGGAAAGTCGCATATCAAGCCAATAACTCATAGTAAGCAAGTATTAGGGTTATTGTATATTTTTTAATGCAGGTGTATAGGAAGTCCCAACAGTGCTACTCAATAATGTAATGGGGGACTATCTTGCTTCCTGTTAGAGATGGAGAAGAAAGTCAATAAAAACTATTAGTATCGCTAAATGAGTACAAAGCATTTCTGTCCTCCCCTCCCCCACAAAAAATGGAAATGAACTCTGAAAAGAAGTGTATACAATCCAAATCCCCCAAACTCAAACATTTAGATAATACAGCAGAATAAAATCGACTTTACTATGCATAAAATACAAAATGTTTACCTTCAGCAGCAATGCACACAGAGCCATTTTTAGGCAAAGTGGGCTTTGGGTGCTCAATTTTCTTACTCTAAAAGTTTTGTGAGAGAGCCCTAAAGTTTTCTTTTGCCTAGAAGCCCCGGTAAGATTAACCTGTTCACGACCGCCGAGTGAAGGAAAAAGCATTTCTGCGAGGCCTTGTGTAGAAAAAATAGCCTGCAACTCCAGGCCCAGATACTTTTTAATGCTAAGCCTAACGTTGGTAAAAAATTGCAGTATAACAACTTTGCTTCAAAATGTGTCTACTATTATTATAGAAATACACGGGTGCTATTGCATTTTGAAGAACCTGACCTCACAATTGTTTTTCAAACATGAGCCTTCAAAATTTTTTTGTTTTGTTAACTATTACTATTATAATTATTATTAATAAAATACAGATTAAATAAATTAATGTCCTTTAAAAGGGCTTTGAACCGTTTGTATTTAATCCAGAGTTCAGAAAACTAAAGAGGTGGCATATCTCCGACATTTGAACTGTAATTATCTGTACCAAAAATCAGTTGCTGGAAAAACTACTTTAATTATTGTAGTGATCTACAACTACAACTACATTATGTCAAATGTAGTTAACTACAACTACTTTTTTAAAAAGTAGTGACTGCAAACCACTTTTAAAATGCGGTCATTACATAACTACTTTTATAAGACAAGTTTTGCCGCAGCTTCAATTTTCACAAAAAGTTGAGGATATGGGTATACTGTAGTCATTTAACATACTTATTCTGAATAATTAAAATTGACTGATCAACTTAGCAATCTTTATGCTTTTACGCACTTCTGAAAACCGTAAAATAATATAAAAGTATAAACTTTAAAATCAAAGACAACCCAAAATGGGTTTAAAAGTCCTTTAATAAAATCTCCTTTCCTCGACGTACAAAAATGACACGGCCAAAGCATTTTCGGGGCATCACAATGTCCTTCATCAGTGGCAAAGCATAAAATAAAATAAAAGTAAAAAATATTCATTTAAAAAAATGTTTGTTCATTTTTAGTAGAATTTGCACCTCAAAATTGCAATCAGATAAGCAGGATCTTTTGGGAAATTACACATCTGAATATATCCATATAAAAAATAAACTTCATGAGGCAATGGCCTTTCTAACCCTGCAGCCATTCATTGTACATCGTTGTGCAGAACACTGAATTTCATACAAATGAAGAAAGGGTGATCATGTGATATGTAGAATGGCACCTTGTTTGTTTACTGAAGTAATGTTAAAAGTAGCTTCAAACTTGATACAAACTAGTGATTTATTGTATCGTGCTACTCGCTATAGGGCGGTATTCTTAACATAAATAAATTCCCCATATCTTAGTAAGTCAATTGGGATGTAGAGATCTTAATTTTTAAAGCTTACAAAATAATTCCAAATATGGACTGAGACTAACTCAAAAATTAGCCTCGACTTTTGATCTAATTTTTCAATTAAGACATCCCGCTTAACCTACCATATACCACATATTTATGTGTCAGTTCAAAATCGATCATATAATGATCCTCGGTTTTCGCATTCAAGTCCAATTGGCATCTATCTCTCAAAAAACAAATTTATGCATTATTAACAAGATATTACTTTCACATATTCATATTATTATCAATCTACATTTACAAAATATTTTCATAACCAAATTTCAAAAATTTCAAATTATTATACATTATTCATACATATGTACTCAATTTCCTTATTCATAATACAATACATTTCAATTTTATCTCATGTTACCAATTATTCAATAATACACTCACTTATCATATTGTAATTATATATTCAATTTCAAAAGCAGTCAATAAATTTACAAATATCACTAATCTAAATATCATTATTTTTTTTTCTTTCAACTTTTTACAAATAATTTTTTTCAACCTTTTACAAATACTCATTATTCACTTTCAGAGTATATATCATCATCATACAATTATATACACATTTATCATTTCACCAATTTGAACCAATTTTCATCTTTTTTCACATATTTGTCCCAAATCACTTTTATCGCTTCATTTGTTCATCACTTATATCTCTGCCATTGAGTATCAATTTTTTACCCATTTTAGATTACCATCTCCTTCATCATTGAGATTCAATCCTTTATCATTGAGTTAGCTCCCAAGTGCTTGTTCGCAATGTTATAAATAAAAAAAATGTCATTCAATAATTAATATTTTTTAATAACTAAATTGCAAGACACATTCTTATAAAATTTTCAGTTATCAATATCAATAAAATTGTAATGTTTTAAATTATTCTACATGTTTACCAAGCTATTTTATCAATTTCTCAAATTTCACAATTGTCCTCATATTCATTTTTAACACATCAATTCAGTTTTCAAATTATCCTCCAATTCCTTTGCAAATATCATCAATTCATTTTTCAAATTATCATCAAATCATATTTACACATATCATCAATTCATTTTAAAAACATATCATACATCATTATTTAAATCATCGATTATTTTCACACATATTATACATTTACTTTGCTAATTATCAATTATTTTACAAAATATTATCCATTGTTTATCACTTTTCATCACTTTACTTTTACACATATTATATTTACTTTTACACATATTATATTTACTTTTACTATATTATTTATACAAATCAATTACCGGTTCAGAATTCATTATCTAATCAATCATATTCAATTTATATGCTTTATCAATCACATTCAAATTTATATTCTTTCTGTTAGCAAGGTTTTAAAATATATGACACCATTATATTGCAAGTTTTGAATAAAATTGCCATTATATTTCAAGTTAGCATAACATTACCATTATATTACAAGTTCTTTAACAAAATTACCATTATATAACAAGTTTTTTAACAAAATTATTTTACTCTGTTAGCAGGCTCTGACAAAATCCAGCACATTTTAACTTTATCCCGAATGTAAACAAACATTACCATTTCACCCTTAAGTAGGTCAAAATTTCAAAAACAGTCCCTGACCACCATAAACAAAGACCAGTACTCCAAACACAGTACTTCACATTAAATCTTAAAATTTTTAATTTTACTAATTATTATGGATTCATTATTTTGCCTATTATTATTATTAAATTTTACTTTTGTTACATTATTTTAGAAAATTTGGATTTGTCAACATTGTGTTTTGGCAAATTTTAAAATTCAAATTTTGAAATGATGATTATTTACACCAGCGTTAATAACATCCTGTATTCTCATTGGTACAGTTTTTGAGCTCATTACTGCAGGTTTTGAGAAGAAATTTTGCCTACATTGACACGTTGCTTTATTCCATTCCTTACTGTTGCAAGTGGGGTCTTAATTCAGGAGCTATAAATAATTTGTCAAAATGAACTTTTATATTTTCACCTTCTTGATCTTCGCATCTGAAAATTCCTTCTAAGATTGTTTCCATTATTGTTGCTTCTGTAGCTGTTGGAGGATCTAGGCTGGTTATTGCTTCTAGAGCTGTTACTTGGATAATAGTATTGGTTATTTCCATATATTTGCCTGTTATATGGCCTTCTAAAATTATTATTACTGCCATTCTGCCTGTAATCATTTCCATGTTTTCTGTATGGGTGGTTTCTACCATTTCCATAATTATTCAAATTTCCATTATTGTTTGCATAATTGTTTCTATATCTTAAATTCTGTGAGTTTCTAGCATTGTTTACATTATAAAAATTCTGTGCATTGTTACCATTATTAAAATTTTGTACCTTATTCCTATTACAATCATTATCAAAATTATTTACATTATCAAAACACTGTACACTTTCATTCGCTTGGTCAGCATAAGTATTGTTTTGTGCTTGCATAAAATTTGTATATAAATTGCATGAAATTGTAGGGTGCTCTTTACCGCACATTAAGCAACAGGGCTTACTGTTTTCAGGTTTGTCAGTAACTGGTAATTTCACAGTATTGGCTGTATTTACATTGGCTATATTCATGGCGTTTACTTGTTCGAAAATGCTTTGCAATATAAAATTTGTGCAATTCATTCCATCCATATTACTATTGTTTGTATAAATATTACTTATTTCTTCACTAAGTGCATTATCGATTTGTTTCACAATTTGCACAGCTTGCTTGAATGTTTTCGGGCCTTGCTGTTTAGCTTCCACCCTTAAATCTGAGCCTCCAAAAATTTATTTAAGTTTTAAATTATCAATAAACTGCATTGTTTTTTCATTATTATGATCAAGTCCCGAAGTATATCTATTTGTTCTATTGTCAACAATTTCCTCTATTTCTGCAATTGATTGAGAGGTAGGTGCCTTGATTTATGGCATTAAATGTGTGCTGTAATTCAGCAAAGTTCACTTTTCTCATATATTTCCCTTTTAATTTTGAACACAACTGGCTATAAGACCATGCATCATCAGTGATATATTTCAATGCTTTTTCTTTTAATAAGATTTTAATTAACACATGTTTTGGCTGTCATCCCACTTTGATAATTTTGCCACCTCTTCAAATTGATTAAGAAAAAATATTATATTGTCACTCTCACTTCCTTCAAATTTAGAAATGATTGTAATGTGGGCATATTTGCCAAACTTAACTGTTTATTCATGAAAGTCACTAGCCTTTTTACTATCCTTCTCAATTTATCTGTCTCTGAAATTGCAGGAGAACCTTCTCTTTCAGTATCAACATTTGCCACATTGTTATCAATTCAAAATAACCTAAATAAAATTCTTACCTTTACTTACACAACTATATCTATACACCAGAGTTTGTCAGTAAGCTTTTAAAATTCTTATCATTAGATATAAACAAAATTACCATTCAAAAAACTTTCATGACCATAACAAATACCCCTATCATACCTTTAACTATGAAAGAGGAAAAATTCTAAAACTAAGGTTGCTGGATGGCTAGATGTAATGTTGCTGGATTTTCCAGAGCTTGCCCTATTTGTCATGTATTACACTTTCTCTTAAGTTAATCATTACCCTTCAAAATATTATCACAAATGCATATATAGTCATATCAAAATTCACCTTTTACTTTTATAAAAATATACACTCATTTTTAATTATAATTATATTCTAATAATTGGCTTTTTAACATAATCATCATCTTTTTGGTAGTAGTCTCTATTCAATTATTCATATCAACAAATTTGATTTTTGTCACTTATCACATATATACCTATAGGTTTGTTTATAATATTATCAAATTCTTTAGTCTTATCATTCATTTTATTTAAATTCATTTTACCAATATTATTTTTAATTGACATTAATATTCAAATTCATTTTTTTTTTTTACTTATCTCAATATTTTCAAACATTAAATACCTCACACCTTTTAAAAATTTTGGCGTGGATTTTGGTAAATTTCAATTTTCAATACATTATGTTACATAAAACCACATACTTCTTAATCACAAAACTTAAATCCTTCAATTCTTAAATTTCATTTATCACACCTTATTCTAATTTTCATTCAATTTTGTACCACCTTTTTTTTTATTTTAATTCAATTTTAAAATTATTTTACCATCATTTTACTTCATTATTTTAAATTCAATTTCATTTTCCATTTCATTTAAGATACCCATTTCAGCTCATTCCCAATTACCTTATTAAATTCTATGCAAAATTTTAAAAAATCCTTTAAGTAGATATGAAATGTTTTTAACTTTTAAAACAATTTCTCGTTTTTTGCAATTTTAATTTAATTAAGGCTTGAGTTCTCAAAACTGGAAAAAGGCATCACAAATCATCAAGGATGCAAATTAATTTTAATTTATTCTTATTTCATTTCATATTCATTACTTTTCAAATCATCAAATATATACCAGTTCAAAATTCAATTCATTATTATTTCTTATTTATCAGGTTCAAATTGCTACTGTTCAAGTGACACCAAATATCATCATGGGTGCACATTAAATTTCATTCATTAATTTACTTTCATTAAATTCTCCAATTTGAATGTTCAACAGCACCAAATATAATCAAGGGTGCGAATTACATTTATCAATTATCACTTTACTATCAGCTTTATAACAATCGAAGGCATCAAAATATTTTTAAGCGTGCAATTTAAGTTTAATTCATTATTAATTTACCAGATTTCACTTCCTGTAGTCGCAGCACCACAGTATATGGAGAGGTATTCTTAATGTAAATAAATTCCATATATTTTAGTAAGTCAATCGGGATGTAGAGATCGTAATTTTTAAAGCTTACAAAATAATTCCAAATATAGACTGAGACTAACTCAAAAATTACCCTCGACTTTTGATCTAATTTTTCAATTAAGATATCCTGCTTAACCTACCGTATATTATCAATCACACATAGTGTGCATAACCAGAAAACTGGTTCTATCGTGAGAAGATTCAAATTAATTTAATTAGGCTGTACTATATAATACTTCCATTTTAAATTCAAACCACATATTTATTTTGGCACTATAAAATACATCTTGATTAAATATTAATTTATATAAAAGTTACTAGTAACAATGCTCATTATATTATTGATAACATAATTATCCAAAAAACTTCTTATTAGTAGAATTTTGCTAAAAATTCTATTAATTCAATTTTATCTGCAACTTATCAGTAGCATTTTTTATCAATACCAATCAAATCAAATTCAATATTTATAGGTATATATATATATATATATATATATATATATAGCATAGTAAACATATTAAAATAAAATTATTTCACAGTTATCCAATTTTTCTCCAGAAGTTGGCGCAATGCAGCACATTCTCCTAAATTAACATACAAGATTCATATGAAAAAGAGAGGGGAAATGACCAAATGCAAGGCATAAAATGGTAGAGGGGGATGGCGACCCCCTCTACCATTGGGGATGGGAAAAATTTCAGTTATAAAGAAACTCTTGATAAGATCGAAACGTTCATGAAAACAGTGTGTACAGGAATAATAATAAAACCCAGCTGGATCAAAAATCTTATATTTAGTATAAGAAAACGTTATATTCAACGCATCTGGTGTTATTTGAAAGTGTATCAACTCGAAAAACAACTAACTGTTAATAATAATGAAAATGCATGTACAAACTACGCTATAATGATGGATTTACTTAAACTAAAAGCCAGTACATTAAGCATAGTATTGAAATCCTCTCCACAGAAGAAAACTACTACAACAGAGCCTTTTGTTACAACCTACAAAAATAAAAATTATGATGGTTTACCAATCAAGACATATATAAAAAACTTGGCACATCTCTTACCAATACCTAACATAGAAGTAAAACTGATTTATAAATTTGTGCAAACCAATGGTAGAAAAATATTTAATTATAACCGCATAAGTAGAAACATCAATGTATATAAAAGTGAAGAGTGTAATTGTAAAAACAGCCCTTATATAGATACCCATCATGCGCACATTATCACTGGAAACCTGGATCTATTGGATAATCACAAGTTAAAATCTATGCTTCAACTTGGTACGAAATTTCGTATACAAGATTTCACAAATATTAAAAAGGACTTTGAACAAGATTTGAAGAAATTTACATATAAACTCGCCGTAAAATACAGCATGCCAATACAAGCCTTCAAAGAATGGCAATACAACCTTATCAAAATGTTCAATCTCCACTACAAAACATTGTGTAAAAAAACGTATTATCCTTCTCTTCAAAATGCAGTCAATAAATATGAAGATAAATATGTTATAACTTATACGGATAAAGTTGTATCAAATTACGCTTTCACATGCAGAAAATACTACGTTGATACTTTAAAAAATAGTTATCTTGATAAACTAATGTACTCCCCTTTACAACAAAATGGAACATGTCTGGTAAATAAAATTAAAACTCTGTATGAAAGCATTGGTATCGAACTTAAAGCAGTTAACTTTCCATATTTGGTACTCATACCAAAACTTCATAAAAATCCAGTCAAGTTCCGGCCGGTGACAGTGGGATGTGGATCCTATTTAACAATTGCAAATGAAAAACTTTTAACTATACTTAAAAATGTTATGATTATACTCAAGAAACAAGGAACAGTAATGATAAATAATAGTTACGATGTCATCAACCGACTTCCATTTTATAGCAGGGATATACGTTTCAAAAGTTACGATTTCCGTGATTTATTCAACAACATCAATCTGGAAAATCTATATGAAATTTTGAAGGAACTACATGAAATATATGACTTAAAAGAGCATATTACATTCAGAAAATACGAGGACTTGATTCGCATTGTGTTGTTTGAAAACATCTTATTTGATGGCACCAGCTATTTTCAACAGGTTAAGGGTATTCCTATGGGAGGGGGTTGTTCATCCCTGCTCGCCGATCTATACTTGAGTAAATTTGAAAATGGCACTCATATATTACATGAAATGCCATATTTTCGTTTCGTTGATGATGTCCTTATTGGGCAATATAAGAATACACCCCAATTTGATTTTACTTTTTATCCAAAAGAACTGGAATTGATTGAGAATATAAGTAAGGAGGAAGATAGTTTTGATTTTCTAGATATCACACTAAAACATGACAGTAGATATGGTACTTATACCGTCTTATATGACAAGAGAAACAATTTCAATATAAAAATCAACCGCATTATTGATTGGAGGTCCAATTTGACCAAAAACATTTTCAGAAATGTCGTCATTGGTCACCTCAATAGAAATCAACGCATTAATACTTTCAAGTCTGATTGCATCATGCATAATAGGAATATTATGAAGGAGGTAATAAAACGGAATTATCCAATTGGCTTCCTGAAATGTTATTATAATTCCCTATTTAATACAAAAAAGGGAGAAAATGCTTACTTAAAGGATATGGCAGAGGTATAGAACGATGAAAGTGAAAATAACGAATAGCGCATGTGTGGACTTCTGTTATATATGATGCACTCCATCGTAACCGACAGGGGCATTTGCTGCATTTCCATTCTTTCCATTGCGATCCTGGTCGATTCCTATTTGTTTTCTTTGCACTTTTTCGAGTGTTTTTGATTTGACACATTTACGGAAGTATGGCTTCTGCATGGCATTGGTACCGTGAGTGTTGCCCGGGCATAAAAGCAGTCTTTTAAACGGGAAAGAGGGGTCGCCATCCCCCTCTACCATTTTATGCCTTGCATTTGGTCATTTCCCCTCTCTTTTTCATATGAATCTTATATATATATATATATATATAGCAAAATTTTAGAATTATTCATTAATACAAATTATAATCAAATATAATGAGATTTTGAAAACTCGGCGTCTATGTAGGAGGCAGTATCACCAGAAGAGTCACCAAACGAGAAGCAGATCCAAAGAACTCCAAAAGAGGAAAACCATGGCAAGGGATCATATTCATGTCCAGTAGAATTCTAGAAAAAAACAACCATTCCACGAGATTCAACTCCAAGGGGGATTGTCCACATCAACCGGACGTCCTGTAATAAAAATCATTTCTCCAAACTGCTGTACTGGACTACTGACATTAAAATGGAAAACTAAGCATATGTCCATCTATTGGGCTACGGAAATGACAATTCCATTCTTTATAAATAGAGGTCACAGCTTGTCAGGATAAACAAATTCTTAATTGGCCAGTAAAACTTCCTTGGCCAAGTGAAAAGAAGAGTATGCACCCTTAACAACCTCTAAGAACGAACTACCTAATGAACAGCAAGCTTAGCCTAAAGAAAATGGCTTATAATGCCACCGAAGCAACTGTAATCATCTAATTGAGATATTGCTTTCTTCAGGGAAGTCTTACCAGCAGCAGTTTTGGGGTGGGATAGCCCAGTGGGTAATAACACGGGGATTATACTCTGAAGACCCGAATTCGATCCCAGGCTATGTCCAAATTGTCACTGTGTTCACTCAGAGTACGAGCACGTTAAGTCTGTGAGTTCAAAAGTCCTTCCGAGAGGTCTGTGGCAGGGGAAGAAGGGTACGGTCCCTGTAAATGTCGCCCCCACTGGGATCCGTTCTAAATTGGGTGACATTGTCATGACAGTCTAAACAGATACGCTACACCTTCTGGTAGGTCAGGCGGTCTGTGTCGAAAGAAAGTAATTAGCAGTTTTATTTATTGTATGATAAAGTTATACAAAAAATCCTTTTAGGCTCTTTAGGGCAAAACTACTTGCTGGGTTCACAGCTTCAAACAGATATACTATAATACTCAATACCACCTGGAAAGGTGGCACTAGTCTAGTATATAGAATCAAGAAGCAATTGCAGATGAGAGCTCTTTGGTATATAGTAGTTCAAATAAGTCATCCCTACTTCGTGGTTATCCTTTATAGTTATAACTGGAGACAACTACTTTTAAAAAATGTCAATTCCACATGTCTGTAAATATTTCTTTTATCTCTTTGAACAAAGAGGTCAATCAAAAAAGTTCTGGTAGGCAGATGCTGTTGTTATTAGCGTAAACATGTTTCCTGGGGGTAAAGAGAAACTTGATTTGTGTGTGAGATAGTTAGTTTATGGCTCTGCGGTAAGGAAGATGTGAACAAAATACAACTGAAATGTGACATTGTTTTAGAAGATTTTAAACTTTTTTTTTTTTCTTGTTTAAGAATTGAAAATTGCATTTTCTGGTTATTAGTAAAATATGAAGTTGGAAAAAAATCTTGAAATTTCCCACAGGGGGCAATATCCCCTCTGGGAAATTTCAGTAGGGGCTGGTGTCCCTATCTAAAAAGGCTGCGGAACTAAGGTCTGAAAAGGCTACGGAACGATGTGTTCCCGTCTACCGTCTTACAAGAGCCGGTCTGGCCAAGAGATGAAGGTGTGCCTTAGACTTATGCTCGGAATTGAATAGCTGTCTTTCTCTTTCTCTCTTCCTCTATATGAGGAGATTAATTGATTTGCATTGTGGCACAAGCCAAGTGAGTTTATTTGAGAACCTCAAGTGGTGTTAGAAATAATGTAATGTCAGATTTGCAGACAGTGTATTTTTGTACTTGTGTAATATTTTAAATGAGTAGAGAAGGGATAAATTTTAAGTATGTGATTGTGTTAGTTAACAGAATTGTGTATTATCTTATATTAAATACATTATTATATTATTAATCTTATATATAATATTGTGTATTATCTTATATTAACATAATTGTGTATTATCTTATATTTTAAAGCTTGTGATTATATTTGAATATTTTAGTGGAGGAATAATTAGACATTATGTTGATTGCGAGAAGCCAATGTTAGTGCATCGGATGAAAGATCTGAGTAATCGGAATCTTTTATGTTTATTTTTTATTATGTAAATAAATAGTTTTTATTTTATAAATTCATCAATGTTCTCATTTTCTGAGTCTTTTTTAAATACTATTGATTTTTAGGTGACTTTATACGACACGGCGGCCTTTAATTTAATATTCAATGAGAAATAATGGTAGTTATCGTGCTCAAACCGGGCATGTGGGAGAAACCCATACAGCAGTTTCTTTACTTAGTAATGAATTTGATATTAAGGTGTTAGGGAAAATTAAGAAACTGGTCGGGGTGGAATTTAAAGAAATTGATAAGTTTTTTATACATCAAGGCCAATACATTGAAAAATTGTGTCAAATGTTTAAACACTTCAATTACCCTATCACTTCACTTCCTATTGCAGTATTCTGAGTAAAATTGACTGTCCATTGACAAATGAGGAATTGATTCAAATGCAAGATTTTCCATACAGAAGTTAAATAGGATGTTTAGCATTTCTATTCAGTAGGACTAGACCAGATTTATGTTATGCTATTAACATATTATCTCAGTTCCAAGAAAATCCAGGGATTAAGTATTGGGATGCATTATTGAAATTGTTAGGGTATGTTGAGAAAACTAAAACTTATATGTTAAACTTATCAAACATCAGTGAATTAAATTTAAACTGCTATTCTGACTCTGATTTTGCAGCAAACAGAGATGACCGTGTGTCACTAGGGGGTATGTTATTTTTCATTAATAGGGTACCAATTTCTTGGTGAACCTTTAAACATATGTGTGTCAGTTTGTCAACTATGGAAGCTGAATATGTTTTGCTTGCAGTAGCCTCTAAGGATATGGTTTGGATGCAAAATATAATTGAGGAATGAGGCTAGGGTTAAAGTTTAACAAAAATAACAGTGTCATTTTTTTCTGATAACCAAGAAGCAATAAATTTTTCTAATTCTCCAATTGAGAATAATAGAACTAAACATATAGATGTGAAGTATCATTTCTTGAGGAACTTAGTAGTCAATGAATCATTTAATATTAACTTTGTAAATAGTAAAGATAATATAGCAGATTATTTCACTAAACCTATGACGAAAGAAAGGGTCTTTAAACTTTGTAATGAGATATTTAAAATGTAATTTAAATTAACTTTTTAAAAATTAAATTGAATACACATCTTTATATTTCTAATACGGTATTATTATATATTATTGTTTATTTCTCATTGATACAAGTGAATGTATCTTGAGTTTAAATTGTATTGCCATGAATTTTTAGACATTACAATGATGAATATACATCCATTTTGGTCACCCGCATAATGCATTTTAGTTGCTTATGTATATAAAATGTGTGTTGAAGACAAATCATTTTTAATACATGTTGAATTTTTCCTCAGAATACATATTAGTAGTCTGTGTGTTTATGTCATGTGTATATTACCCTTTTGTATTTTTAGTATTTTTGTCCAATTTGTTAGCATTTATAATGTATACTCATCTTGCCCCAATGTACTAATAGATAAAAATGATTATGCTTTTAAACTTAAATTTAATGTTTATACTTTATACCTAAATTTCTTGTAAGCTTAAATTTAATGTTTATACATAAATTTATTTTAAACTTAAATTTTAATGTTTGTACCCAAATTTCTTTTGAACTTAAATTTGAAGTTTATACTTAAACCTTTGTGAACTTAACTTTAATGTTTATACTCAAATCTCAAATTTTTAAGGTTAATGAGCTAAATGTTAAATATTTATCTTCATAGTGAATTTTTTAATTTAGATAATATGGTTATACTTAAATTGAGAAGTCATATAGAACTTGATAGTTATACTCAATTTTAAAATTTTAAACTTTACTGTGTTGATATTCCAATAAATAGTTTTCCCTTTAAAACTTAAACTTTATGAAATACTTATATTCAAATTGAAAGGTTGTGGATGTGTGTGCTTCTCTCAAAATAGATATTGATGCAAGTTTTACAAATTTTTCAATGTTATAAGTGTTTATACTTAAATTTAAATTTGCTTAATGATGTGATTCACTTAAATTTACTTCACACATTATGTTGTTAGTAGGATACTGGGGGCCTTGACATTTATTAACATGCCTTGGTTCATTGAGTAAAATTTTTGTCTGTTTGCATATGCGTCGAGACTTCAAAGATTTGTATGAGGGGGCCGATTGTTGGAAAAACAAACAGATGTAAACATCGCAATTCACGTTTCCTGTGAACGTGTTGTTCATATTCTAATTTTTCTTCTGAATGACTCACTTCGTTCTCGGAAGTGAATCGCAACATTTTTCCAATATGCGAATCATGCAAATCAGGTGCCTGATGCATATGCAAGTAATTTGCGGAATTTACGGAAACAATCTTGTTCCAGAACAATCCCATCTCCATGTATATATGTAGCAGACTCATTCAAAGACACTTCAGAAGTAAGATGAGAAGTTGAAGTTAGTTCGACCAGACCAGAACGATCGACTTTCAGGTCGGTAGTTAGATGGACAGATGATCGAGCCTAGCAGGATGCTGATCGATGTGGATTTAAATTTTATTTAGTGGATGAATTATGTCTAAATGACCATGCAATTAAAGGTCATTATGCTTACTTTTCAATAGTTTGTGAAGTCGCGTAAAGTGCTTTTACGGTGTGAGTTTTACTTGGAAAATGCTTATCCAAATGTACTGTTTACGCCAAGTGTGACACCAGTCTGAGTGACTTCACAAAGATTAGGTTAATTTCATTACCTTGATAATCTGAACTGCCTCTGAGATGGTCCAGAAGGCAATGAATGAAAATCTTTTGAGCATGCTTGCTCATACTGTAAATATTACTGCATTACCATAAAAATGTTGCCAAGTGATGTAATACTGTTTTGGTAGTGGATTCTTCATTCATTAATAAAAGTGATTAGTTTATCTAATACAACTCGGTCTTTCTTTTCAACAATGGACATTTATTTTTAAAGTTTATTGTGCTGAGAATTTCAACATTCCAATCTGCACAATTAAATTATATCTCTTCCATGATTATAACACATATAATGGATATGCTAAAGCTAAGCTAAAGTGTAAAGACCAACACACACATCGATGTCTGTTAAATAAACTTTCACACTAAAGCACATAGCAACTATTTCACTTACATCACTATGAGATTCATTCATCCATTGTTAAATTTTAGTTTCAGAAATATAGTTTCCTCTTTTTGACATGATTATTGCAACATTCTTTGGACTAAATACTTACTATCTCATACGCACTCCTTCTGAAAACCAGCGATAAGAATCTCAGCCCTAATCCCTTTCTGAATGTGACCTTCATCATTAAAATAAACATAGAATAACTGCTATTTAAGAAACCATCCCTTTAAATTTCTCAGTCCTGGGCCATTTAAATCAGAAGCACCACAACAGCTTGCACGTGTGTCTGTTTGTGCAATCGACTGAGTCAGCATTCTCATGAAAAACAAAAGTCAAAATGTGAAGATCAACTAGCTTTACAAATTTTCAAAAATGACAGGATTCTTTCAGCATCTGCTGTTATTAGTCCTCTCTTGTCAGGGGGGAAGGCATATGTAGTGATAAGATGGCCAATGTCTCTATGTTCCCATTGTTAGATGAAATGGTCTTTTATAAAATCATTAGTTAGAGACAGTGGTGTAGTCGTAAAAAAAAAGGTGGGGGGACGCTCTTTTTTTTGAAGAATTTTAGCCAATACTGTATAATTTCTGTGATTGACATAGGGCTGGGAAGTATCGCTATACAAGTATCACCCATATAAAATGCCTTGAGTAACAACCCTAGTCTCTAAATGTATCGTGGATTTTGTATTGAGATACTTTTTCAATTGTATCCAGTTTTTTTTTTTTTTTTTTTTCTTTTTTTACTTTCCAACTCGAGCTCTTAATATGTTGATAAAATCAAAAGAATAATAATTATTCTAATTTTATTTAGATATTTATTAAAAACCAAAAATTGTGCTCCAAAGCATATGATTCTCAGCTCAAGAAAGAAAAATCAATTAAGATTCTTGCATTTTGAAATGAAATTATCTCAAAGAACCTTTCAACTTTCACAAGCTGCAAAGGGGTTATATATGTATATATAAATTTAAAAAAAGAGCGTCCCCTTACAAAGTAAAAAGTGGGGGTACGCTTGACATCAGGAGAAAAGGTGGGGGGTCTGCGTCCGCCCGCGTCCTCCCTCGACTACACCCCTGGTTAGAGAGTTATGGATTATAGTTTGCAAAAATGCTTATTACTCGTTTTGTTATGCTCAACAGCTTTGTAATGAACTTTTTGCCCCAGATTACCCAATGGAAAAACTGCAAATTTTGCATCTTTTCAAATATGTATCTGCTTCATGTGTTGTTATTAGACTCAATTTAATGTAACTGAAAATTTGAGTTTGAGTGTGTCAGGAAAGTCATGTACTTTCTTATTCTTCTAATGATTATTTCAAAATTCAAGTAATTTGGCTTCCTTTTGAAATTTAATTAATATGTAAATAACATAGCAATGTGTGCAAGATTTGTAGTACTTCTCATTATTCTTTGACCTGCATTCTTTCATGTTTAAACTTCAACAATTTCAAGTCAAGTCGTTATGCATTTTGTCCTTTTAAACAGGAACCAATGATGCCTTCGTTCTGATTCAAATGGGGAAAGAAAAATTCCAGACCTCAGTCAAGGAGAAAGTAGTCGATCCAGAGTGGTATGAAGAATGTGATTTGTAAGTTTGTCGAAGCACTTTTCATGATTTTTCTTTTTCACCCACATTTTACATATAAATATTACTTGCTTTATGTGTCTTCCGCAACTGAAAATTAATATAAAATCTTCGTATAATAAAATCAACTGGTTTCAAAGGCAAAAAACAAGTTCTGCATCTGTGGTAAAATAGTATGCATAGCTCAACGTAGAAGAAAAGTTGCCAAAAGGAAAAATGAAAGCGGTAAAACTAAGGTACTGAATTAAAAATTTTGGCTTGAATGTATGAGGTTGTATTTCTGTTTGTTATACCTTATAAGGAGCAGGTTCATGGTTAAAAATGGATCTGATTTTGTATAAAAGTGAAAATTCCGAAAGATGCTTCCAACCTAAATATTTTCTGAAATACACAGTTTAATTAGGTTCAACTTTTTTGAGCCATGTGATGGATGTTTCAATATAAGTTTTATGCTCCCCATGATACAACGGGCCTGTTTTGTCGATATATAACGTCTGCTTATAACTTGGAAATGGTTCAAACAATGTATATACTTTTTAAGGTGATTTCTTAAGCTTAATAGGGAATAACATTTAGGACTAAAATATTTCATATCACTTTAATTTTATTGCAGTATTATTCCGAGCAATAGGAGCATTTCTAGTCAATATTAAAAGTATCTAGTTAGTATAAGTGAGTAAGTAATAAAATAACTTATACTGGATTATTAATTGGACAAAATAAATTATTCCTTACACTTAATATTAGCATTCTTAATATGGAAATTTCACAACTTAGGGTGCTTAAATCCTTAATTTTGATGACTTAAAATGAGTAGGAATTCTGAAAGGTTTAAATGTGTTTTCGTTTTTTTTTTTTTTTTACAAAAGAAAAACACATATTACTATCGAACTGTCAAATTTATAACATATGCATAATTGGCTCTATTAGATTTAATAAATTGTTGCAATCTATATTGTGAGAATACGAGGGTTACACTGAAATTTTTTGAGACAGGGACAGACTATATGCGTTAGAAAGAAATTATTAGTCAGATATTTAAATTTGAACTCTTTTATGTCCTCAGACATTTGTGGCAACAATTACAATTTAGCTATTGTAGAATAAATTTTAAAAGAAAAGAAAATGGAGTTGATGCAAGAGCATTATCGAGCTATGATTTTCTATTATTTTAAAGTGGGGCTAAATCAAGAAGAATATCTTCAACATCTACAGTTAGCATATGGAAATGATGCTCCATCCCATGCCACTGTATTTAGGTGATTTACAGAGTTTAGAAGAAGTCGAAATTCTCTCCTGGATGAAGAACATACAGGAAGATCTCTGTCAACTGTAGTCCCAGAAAATGTGTTGGCCATTCGAAAAATGTTAATCGATGATAATTGCTGCACCTACCAAATGATACAGAAGGAATTTAACATTGGATTCGGAGCTATACATAAAATTATTCATGAAGAACAGCATATGAAAAAATTAGCTTGTTGTTGGGTCTCCCATAATTTAACAGAACACCAAAAAGGGAGTGTCGAAAACCCAGACCACACGGCCAACCCAAAGGTTTATGGCAACAAAATGTGTGGCCGGGAGAGTGTGTCAGATTGAATAAAGAAACCCTAAAATTACTTAATAATGGTGGACACCGTATTATTCCTAAAATTGTATCTGGTGATGAAACGTACATACCATTTTTTGATGTTCCAACATGTTATGAAAGTAATGTCTGAGTCTTTGAAGATGACCCCAAATCAACAATGGTGAAAAGATAGCAAGTAATGAAAAAAGTAATGTATGCCTTGTTCTTCGAAAGTACAGGTCTGGTCAGAGCCATAAAGCTAGAGGGACAGAAGATAGTCTTATGGCCAACTGGTATGCCACTAAGTGCCTTCCAGAAATTCTTCAGGAAGTGAATGTTAGGGGACTCATGCTTCACCATAACAATGCATCTTCTCTTTGAGCAAGAATGACAAGAATTCTTGGAACAAAAAAACATCAAAGTGATAGAACATCCACCCTATTCTTCTGATCTTTCTATGTATGATTTTTGGCCATTTTTTAATCTAAAAAAAAATTTACGTGGGCATCATTTTCATTCCGAAGATGAGATTGATGAGGCTGTAAAAGCATATTTTTCATCGATTCCAAGAAATGGATGGCTTGAAGCATTTAATCTTTGGAAAATTCACCAACAAAAGTGCATTGATGTTGGAAGGGAGTACTTTGAACACTCCTAAGAGTTGGTAAGTTTAACTTGTACCACTTAGCCGCATCTCAAAGATTTCAGTGTGACCCTTGTATGAATGCATGTTTTGAAAACTTTTGAAGTAAATTATTAAATGTGTGGTGACTTTATCGAGAAATTATTAGATGTATTCATTATGTTAATTTTAGATTATTATTACTTTTCTTCATATCTCCTTTTTCCTCTTCCCAAGAGCAACCAAATTGTCGAAACTTTTTCGCGGTGGTGCACAATTGTATACATGAAGAGGAGAAAAAGGGCAAAAATGTGCACTTGGTGTTGAACATCTATCCTAACTGAACAGAGTTATCAACTAGCAACCCTAGACATGTGTTATTTCGATTTTCGCTGCTCTCAGAGCTTAAAATAGTGCACCTTTCCAGGATTTGTATGATAGAGGTGCTTTATAGAAAGCGAAAATTACAGGATACGCCAATATATTTAAAGTAAGCAATTAGCATTTACCGGTAATTACATGTAGTTTAACATAATGAAATACTAGGAATGGCAGATAAATTAAAATTAACATGAGACTAAATTGCCGAAATAGATTGATAACATTCAATTAATTTGGAATTTTAAAGGAAAAGGGGAAATTTTGAATAGTAAGAACAATAATGCACTTCTAAAAATCAACACAACAAATGTATGCTTTCTCCATTTCCTCTTTTGTCTTCTGAATCTTCAGATGAATTGCACTTATTGTCCAATTTTGTTACTATAATATCTTTATCTGAGTTCTGTCCTGTTTTCACATGCTTAATATGCTCATTGAAAGCCATGCCTTCTAGCAAAATAAGTTTATCATATAACCTTTGCCAGACAGCTTTTCCTATCCCTCCAGCCCTCAATTCTTCAGCTTGTCTGGGTAAGAGCAAAACATGCTTTCATTCTGACCCCTTTTGTCGGGGGACTCAAAGGCCATCAAACTGATTCTGTTTCCTCAAGATTGGAAGTTTTGTATATCTGAGCATTTTGATGTTAGATCTGTTGAACATTTTCATGATATTGCACATGCAAGGTGACATAAAAACTTATAGTTTGCCATATCCAAACTCATAAATAGGCTCCATTATGATAATATTAATAATTTCATTCCCATTTTCAATTGATTTTATTTGAATTTTGAGATTTTAGCTTCAATGTGAGTTTATCATATTTGAAAAGAAAAACAAAGTGCAGAAATGACTGTTCTATAACTAAATTCTAATAATCTTTTTATTGGATATGAGCCAAGAAATGATGTTGTTGAGACCCAGGCCGTCCGACCTACCAGAAAGGTATCGAAAACCCAGACCGTCCGACTCATCCTAAGATATAGAGCAGCAATTTGGACGGCCGGTACCAGAAAAGTGTAAGATAACTGTTTAGACGGCCGGGAAGAGCCACCCAATTTAGACCGGAACCCAATGGGGGAGGCATCCACAGGGACCGTACCCTCCAAGAAATGTGTAAAAACTGCATCAAAAATTTTTTCCTGATTTTTATAGAATTCATTAAATTGATATTCATTTTGATTGGTTTATTTTTTATTAAATTTTGATTTGCTATTTATGGGATTGCATTTCATTCTAGAACTTTAATAGGCAGAGACTCTGATGTCCATCTCACAGTCTTTCACCGAAATGTGCTAGGGCTGGATGAATTCCTGGGCCAAACATCTGTGTCATTGGAGGGCAGCGAGTCATTTGATAGGCCTTTCACAAGGTAGGAGTGTTTAAATTATGTTCAGGAGAATTTTTTTTTATAACAAAAAAGTATTCATATTTGAGGAAATGACTTTGTGTACTTTAAAAAAGGTATTTTATAATTAAATTGTGTACTTTAAAAAAAGTATTTTATAATTAAATTATATTTTAATTGCTTCATATTTAAAAATGTAGAAACGTTAATGGATTGATAGGTAAATTTTGCCTGGTGGTTGTGGCCTATATAGCACATGTTTGTAACTTGTTTTCACTTCGCAACTAATGAAGGGTATAATAGTGCTCGAAAGCACTATGGCCGTGTGATTTTGTGTGTCGCAAAAAGGAGATTTTAATAAAAGACTTGTAAACCTATTTTTTGGTTGTCTTTGATTTTAAAGTGTTAATGAGTTGATGTGTTTCCATACTATTTTATACAATTATTTAGGGTTTGGCCAAAAATTTAAGAGAGGGGCCACTTTTAAGGTATGGAGCCCTTAAGCGCATGCTTTATGGGTAATCCGCTACTAGTAATGATGTAATGCAAGCCACATTTTCCGAAGAACTGTCTCATCCCTAGATTAAAATTATAAATACAATGAAGCCATTTTAAAATTCTAGATTTGGGTGAGACTAAACTTCTTTAAACAATAAGAAGAAAAACCTCTGTCCCAAATGGTTTTGGCTTTTAAGGTACATACAGGTGCTTGAAAATTGGGAAAGTACTTGGATTTTAGATTATCATTTTCGGAGCCTTGAAAGTACTTGAAAATTCCCATTTCCATGGTTCTTGAAAGTACTTGAAAAAGACAAGGTTGAAAATGTTCTGCAGATTCACAGCATTATGTTTTTCTTCTGAGAAGGTCTGCTTTCTCTGAAAATTTCCCTAGCAGTTACGCTGTCGCTGAAATTTTCATAAACAACAATGTTTTTCCCCAAAATTTCCTCGACAGCTTCGACATTAAACAATAATGTTATTTTTCCTCCCAGAAACACATACAACTTCATAATATAGAAGAAATGATGTCCTTGAAAAATAATTTCATGGTACTTGAAAGTGCTTGAAATTTTTTTAAGGAAAAAAAATTTGTGTACTCACCCTGGTATTTTTCCGTATACTCAGGGAGACTTTTTTAGATGATAAAAGATATTCACAGGTCATTTCAGGCCATGGAACCCACCACCTCAGGATTTAATGAATATGTGCCCTCTGGGTCTCTTAAAGAATACAAAATTTTAGCTTCCTACTTAAAATAGTTTAAGAATTACAGGCCCTTGAAGTTTTGGAGTAGAACCAAAATGGCTGCTTGAGAATGAAGCAGCGATACTTTGAAAAATCCCTTTCACTTATTTTCAAGCCTATGACAGTGAAATTGCTTGTGCTTATAGTGTTGAATAGGGGGATTGCAAAAGTAACAGAAGAAAATTGTAGTGAGCTTTATAGTACTTGAACTGTAAAAAAATCATTATAAAAAGAAATAGCAACAAGACAGCATAGGCGCCGAGTTTTCAAAATCTCAGGGGGGGGGGGGGCACAATCAAATGAAGTTATATAAAAGATTCACAAAGTCGATAAAGCTATAACAACTTACTACAATTGGTTCGAGGTCATTTTAAGCTCTTTCTTCAAGCCAAAAGAACAGTATGCACCCTTAACAACCGCCAAGAACGAACTGCCCAACGAACGTCAGTAGTGGTTGTTAAGAGCGCATACTGTTATTTTGGCCTGAAAAAGGGGAATTATAATGCCATCGAAGCAACTGTAGTCACCTAACTGACATATATATGCTTTCCTCAAGGAAGTTTTGTAAGTTATTGTCTTACAAGCAGCAGTTTTGGAGTGAGATAACCGAGTGGTTAAGTCACGGGGATTGTGCTCAGAGGACCCGAGTTCGATTTCCGGCTTTGCCTAAACTGTTCCCGTGTACGAGCACGTTAAATTTGTGAGTTTGAAAGACCTTCCGAGTGGTTGGAAGCAAAGGATGGAAAGTCGGTCCCTGTGGATGTCACCCCCCACTGGGTTCCAGTCTAAATTAGATGGCATTGTCTCGGCCGTCTAAACAGATATCTTACACCTTCGGGTAGCCGTCCTTCCAAATAGTTGCTCAAGTCCTCGGACGAGTCGGACGGTCTGGGTCTTCAACACCTTCGGGTGGGTCGGACGGGCTGGGTCGAAAGAAAGATATCAACAGTTTTATTTATTGTACAATAAATCTTTTTAATCTTTTTAGGCCTATTTATATTTGTAAGCTAGGAGTTGATTAAGAAAATCCATATAGTTACTATGCATCAGTATTATAATATATAATAATTACAATGGATTTTAATATAGGAATTAACTAGTAGCAAAGCTGTTAATTAATCAAAAAAAGAAAAATCTGAAAGTTAATACACGTTAACGCTTAATATCAACTCTTAACTATCTATCAGTTGATTTTGACACAATAAATTAAAACAATGAACCCAGCAATAATACAAAAGTATCCAAATATTATTGTCTATATTTAAATATTTTTAAATTAAATATATAAATAAATTGATCATCACTATAACCACACATTTAGCTAAATTAAGAAATCTTTAAAACAAAGCAATTTATAAAAAAAATCTCATAAATAATATTTTTATGCAAAATTTGGATGACATGTTGGTGGACATTTCTTATCATAACTGAAACTTTAATATTTTTATCAGGGGGGTGGGCTGAGTATACCTTGTGTGTGTGTGGGGGGGGGGGGCTTAGTTCCCTCTGGTCCTTGCCTGACTAGGCCCCCCACATTCAATTTTGGGGCCGGGTACTAAGTCGAGCTATGGGCCCTAGATAAAAACAAGGGGGAGGGGATACCTTTTTTTTCCCTTTATGTATTATTTAGGGGTAGAGTTGAATTTAATAAAATATATCAAGTACGAGGTTTAACACAATATAACACAGAAAAGTAACACAGTTTATACAATCTAATAATATATATCAAGTACGAAATATGACGCAATATAACACAGTTTATGAAAGATGGTTCATATAATGGCAAGTGGTGTGTACATTTCATTTTAAACGAAATATTTTTATACTCAATTGCACACTTATTTCGCATAGTCAAAGGAATTTGGGAAAAATCGGAAGTGACATCTCCAGAACCGGAAATATAAATCATTAGTGCTCGCAACTCTCTGCAAAATTCGTTGCTGAATACATATCAGTCATTAACTAAGCTATTTCTACAGACAATCCTGAGAAATAGGTATTGTAAAGAAAATTATAATTATTTTAATCGGAAGTGACATCTGTTGAATCAGAAGTGGAAATCCTTAATGAATTCTCCTAACCCCTAAGCAATTTTATACTAAATCCATATCAGTCATCATTTAGCTCTATCTATAGCCGATTTTGAGAAATAAATGTTTGAAGAAAAATGATTTTTTTTTATCCATTATTGGGAAAAGAACTGGAAGTGAAAATTCTTAGTAAATCCTCAACCCATACCCTTACTGAAATTCGATGCTAAATTCCTATCAATCATCATCTAAGCTCTATAGTCAATCAAAATATACGTTTCAAGGAAATGTTCTGAACCGTAAGATAAAAAACCGCAAGTAGAAATCCTTAGAAATGTAAATTCCAGAGGGGGCAGGAGGTTCCCTACTTCCTCTGGAATATGATGCTAAATCTATATGAGTCATCATTTAAGCTCATCTTTAATAGGAAAGATCAATCATGCATAAAGCATTGATTATGAAACACTTTCCAACTGCAATGCAATTTCATTTAAACATCTCTAAATTATGATACATTCAGCGACGATATTTTTGTGATTATCACAATACTACAATAATTTATTATATTTGAAAACTTCGTCAAAAGAAAATGAACTTTATCAAATGACGTCATTGAAATATAAATCGCCTGACTCTCTATAAAAAAATCAGTAAAAATTTCATTCATAAACTTTTATGCAATTCCTTTCATTCATCACAATACTACAATAATTTATTTTACTTAAAAACTTAAAACCATGGAGGTAAAAGTAATTTAACTCTGTGCTTAAAACTTCACCGAAAAAGTCTGATATAAAATAGTCTGTTCTCTATATAAAATCAATGACTGTTTCATTCATATCAACTATGTTGCAGACTCTAGCGCTAAATAATTTTGCGTTAAAAAAATCCAGCAATTCTTATACAACTCATCTTACAGCTTGATGTGTTTACAATCTCCATAACTGAAAATTAGGCTTCGTTGTAGAAATAATCAAAGTTTGATGATCATTTAAACCCAAATATATTGTAATTGCATTGTTTCTGAACATTGATGAACAGAAATTAAGCAAAAATAAGGCGGTTTTAGGACGGACACAACACTAACTACAAATTAAAAAGAACTTTAAAAATCACGATTTTGACACAAGATCTATGCAATATTTTATTTTGAAGTGGATCACGTGATCTCTTTATATAAAGGGCAGGGATGTATCTACAGTGGTCGGTGGTGGTCGGGGTTTCCACCACTCAGAATTTCCGACCACCACTCAATTGCCGACCACCACTCATCCAAAAAAATATACATATTATAATTACATTTAAAAAAAGTTATATTCAATTTTATCAAATGTTTTTCTTTAATATAAAAGTATACAATACTAATACTGTTTATGTGTGCGAATTAACGTGAAGCTTGTTTCGAAATTTTATATTCTCAATTATAATTGTTTTGGAAATCAACCACCACTCACATTTCTCTAGATACATCCCTGAAAGGGTGTAATGATTATTTAAATTTTTATTTAAAAAACTACGGAATATATTTTTCTGAAATTTTTTTTATATATTTTATGGGCTAATTTAAATATTTCCTAAAACTTTCGAAGCAATTTGTAAATTTTAAATTTGCTTAAAAAATATTTGAAGAATTAGATCCCATAGGGTTTAATGTATTTCATTTTTTCAGCCCGGTTTCAATCCAAAACTAATTGGGTGATATTATTCATTTATATTCCAATAGGTGCCACAGAACATCTGAACAACATACTAAAATTTCATTTTGATAAAGTCATTTTTACGGCAGTTAACGTGTTAAAGGGACAGACAGACAGACAGACAGACATAATGAACAAAGTCATAAACACTTTTCAACTATGTTGTAAAGTGTTAAAAAATTGATGTTGCAAGGAAAATATAAATTTTTTAAATTGAATTAACATCTCCCCACAACCAGAAGTTGAAATTCTTAGTGAATTCCTCTACCCCCCCCCCCCCCTCTCTTCGAAATTTGATACTGCATAAATCATCGCCTAAGCTCCATCCTTAGCCAATTCTAAAAAATAGATGACGCAAGGGAAATTTTTGAATATTTCTAGTAATTACCAAGTTCAACATAAAATCATACAATATAAAGTGAAAGTTTAAAAAGGCATTATAAATAAACACAAAATAATCCATTTTCCTATCATAATGAAATATTTTCTCAGAGATTTTTGTACATATTTAATTATAGTTATTTTAGACGATTGAATTTACAAAACAGCATAGAAATTTGATAAAATAAATTTTAATTAAATCTAAAATTAGCTTTGTTTAAAATTAATAAATCTGGAAATAATATTTCAAAACTATAAGAAAATGATTTTGAACATGCCTTAAATCTTAGATGGTAGCATAGGGGTTTGTTTCAGCGAATCATTTTTTTACAAAATTTAATCATGTGTTGAGAGTTGCACTAGCAACTAGCACTGAAAACACATATGAGATTACAATATAATTGCATGAGAAATTAAAATAAACTTGCTTTTTGTGCTTTCTAATATCGGCTATCTCGGAAATCAAAATGGGAAGGAAGTTCATGCCAGGAGGGAGAAACAAGGATTTTTCTTTCTACATCATTCAGTCCGACACAACGTCGTGTTAATTGGTCGCAACACCCGGTCGCGTTAATTGGTTTACGACCTCAAAGAGCAGGAAGATAAGATCGCCCCTTCCAGGCTTAGCTCTTTGGATCGCCCCCTTCCCAAACTGATAGTTTCACAAAAGAAACTTCTAGACGGGTGGTCTCAGTAGTTAGCTGGACGTGATTGATATGAGCTGTAAACATGAATGAATGAGCAAGAGGAAGCTTACCCATTAGGGGTCATAAACGTATCTGTTTTGGTGCAATTCTAGAAAATTTCTCCCGGATCGGTTTTAATTGCATCAGATTCTGAACACAATGACACTGAAGCTATCTGTACCCAGACGGTTTTTTATCAAAGAGCTCGAATCACTAGAGGTAGCCTTTCCTTTCTTTAGCTATCAAAAGCATGGCCAGTATGTCCCCCTTCGGTTCTACAAATGATTGATTACTCTTCAAAGGCTTGTATTGAACTAGGGGCCCTTCTTTGAGACTCTTTTGACTATTTCAAAAATGAGACACAGAATCCAAACAGATGTTTACAAAACGTTTTGTACTTTTCTTTCATTCAAACTTACAGATTGTGTTTAGGCTTTATATATAATTTATATTTGTAATTTTATAATTACACATAATACGTAAATTTCAAAACCTTCAATTAATTTAGAAAAAAAAATTATATATTCATACATAAATGTATAAAAATTTTATCCGCAGCAATATTCACAGGCCCCTAACAATCGCCGGGCCCCAGTATTGTGGTACCAACTGACCCCCCCTTTGTGGGGGCCCTGTGCCTCACTACGGTACTGTGCTACTGGGAAGTTCTGAAAAAAGAGTGTTCTAAAAAAATCCTGAAAACTGTTATATAGAAGAGGTATCAGTCAAAATCCTGCCAAAACTGCTGTATGGGAAGGTGTTATACCTTGGATATACTCAGGGCCTGATTAAGCCAATGTGGGGCCTGGTGTTAATTGGGGGCCCCCATACTCTCACAACATACCAAATACATGCAAGAAGCAAATTTGGAAGTTTAGAAGCACTGTCCTGAAGGCACTTTTGTACATGTAGAACATTTTATTTAAAAGTAAATCTTTAAAAAGATGTATAATATTTAAAACTATTAACATATTTTCAAAATTTAAAATAAAAACGAACATTATCGGTTTATATTATTCAAATAATTAAATAAATAATTATTTCTGATTTGAATGTTTTAATACATACAAAATTTAGAGGTTCCTAAAATTTGGGGGTCCAGGGCCACGGCCCCAGAGGCTCATACATTAATCAGGCCTTGAACATACTTATTCTAGTGCAATAACTAATATGTGTATTCTATATATGTGCGACTAGAGATGACTGTAAAGTTGGTTTAATTCATACAAGCTGTACTCTGTGTCAGAAATTTATTAAAAACGGAATTAGCCAAACAAAAGTTTTACATATTTTTCACATGTATTATTTGTGTAAATGGCTGATAGAACATTGTTTTACTTGTGTCAGCAAAAAAATGTATTGTAAATCAAATTAGACGTAGCCACTAGGACCAAGAGACTAGGACCAAGGTACAACATAGGTGTTGTAACTTGGTTCATTTAAAAATACATATAAAGGAATAACATGAACTGGTATCAAAATTATATGTAGTACACAACATCTCATAGTATTCATAGTAACAAATATAATTATCGTTTCTCATAATGCAATTAAATTAAAAATTGAAATTTCCAGAACCAATTCCACCACCTTCTCCTACTAAAAGTCAGATATAAAATCATTGAATACAGCATAAATTAAATAAAATTCGATCAGATGTCTTACGATGTCTTGATCTTACTTAAATAAGTGTGATTGCACTTCTTGTGTGTCTTGAAGAAGAGGGCTATTTTGTGACAACGAAACAGGTTGACTTCTAAATATTTAATGTACCATTTGTATTGTAAATGACCCCATCATAGATTAAGCACTTTTGTAACATTTAAACGAGCAGAGATAGGGGTGCCTTGACAGATATGTTTCATTTATTAATATCCTAGATTTGACATAAATGAGTATTATTAAACATACTCATTAATATGTGCTAAACTAGATGAATGAGCATTAATAGAGTAAAAGGTATGCTTTTAAATGTAATTTAAATGAAATCATTTCCTGTAGATAGGACATTTCAAAAACAAAAATAAAATAAGTTTCTATAGTATTGAAAGATTTTCTAATCATTTTGGAACAAATCCCATTAGGTGGTGTAAGTTGAAAGGCAAGTCGGAGAAGAGTGATGATAAGTGCAGGGGTGAACTGGAGGTGAAAATTGCATTCATTGTGCGGCGATGCAGTGACACCCAGAGCTTGAATGACCTGAGCATGAAGAAAAAACACTCTATTAAGAACCTTGCTGTTAGTGTGGGTGAGTCTTGTATTTTCTTTTAAACTCTATGAACTGTATCTAAGGTCTTGCAGAATGTAAATTGGGGGTGTTTTCTACTTCACCTCAAAACACAGAAAAAGACATAACATTGTGCCACCCTTAGAAGGATGTGTCTACCCTTGTGTCATTGTGATATGGCAGTGTTGGAACCTTTTTAACCAACAAAGGAAGCTTTTACATTGAACCGTTAAGTGACACCGTTTTCGGCTCACAAAAGAAATTACTTTGAACAGTTAAATTTTATCTTACTTTTAAACCCTTACATTTAATTTACATATTTTAAGCTAATTACATTAAAACACTTAGTCATCACTTTAAACATTACATTTTTTAAACAATAAAACTTATCTTTAAACTTTACTTTAGAATTAACATTTGTATAGTGGTTAGATTTTACTTAGAAAATTACACATTGTGTTTTTAAATTTTAACATATAAGAAACATACATTTAATTCAACCCAGGTAAAGAAAAATGTGGACTTTGGAGAACTGGACATGGAAATGAACACAGAGACAAGTTTAAATTTACTCACCCCTGACATTTTGCCCCACAGTTTCAGGGAAATCAAAATTGGATTCCTTGGTATAAACATCATTCAGTATATAAATTTATCACCACAAGAAATAAAAGGGGGGGGGGGGGAGTTATTAAAAGTTCTTGGGGACCCGTCGACCCAACAAAATTTAAAAGAGCTCAAAAATAAAATGGAAATTCAAAAACCTGGTACCAGGAGAGGCAAACACGAACTTTCAGAACTTTCAGCCGTAACTCAAATGTAGGAATTTGCAACACCAAATGGAGGAAGGGTATTCTCGTTGTTGGAAACTTAGTTCTATTTTCTTCACGATTCTCGTTTCACCTGAATGTGGTTTTGTTTTTAGAATGGTTTTTCCGTTCTTGTGAACGAATCACATGGTAAACAGAGCGGGCTTATCATGCAAATCACCTTCTCACCGTGCACGTATCAGGTTTTGCATATACAGAGGGCGCTGCCAGCAACGGTTGTGTTCCGGAGCGTATCCATCGCTAAGTATATATATGAGACACATTTTTAGTACTGGTATATATCTTATATTGATCTAAGATTATCTAAAGCTGATCTACTGTTTGATCTGCAGTGATATACTCTGTTTAGAGTATGATGTCAAGTACGGACATCGTTTGTTGCTGACCATGCTGAAAAATCTACATTCGAGTCTTTTCGACGGTTTAAGTTCAAAAGAGTGGTAATTTTGTACTTGTTGGTGCTCTGTTGATAGAGGCCATGTTTTCCGCATTGTAGACTCAGTGAAGCGCGAAAGTAAATTCGCCATAACGTGTGACCTGGAAATGGTGACTTTTGGAAAGTGCACGATATTTTTGGTAAGATGTTTCTTTTACTTACCTATGCTGTGTCAGTGTTATCCAGTACTAAAGATGTGTCTAGAATGAACTTATACTGAAAAACCTTTTGCTTATGAGCTTGAGAGCTCATACTTGTAAATATTGTTCGTCTTTACAACCTGGTTGCTGAAGTATTATGTAACCTGTATAACGTAATGGATTCACAGTAAATTAAAGGGATTTTGTTTTAAATTTGTCTTATTTCTCTGCTGGACTTTTCATTCATCTTCACCAGTTTATTCCACTGCATGACCTCTGATTTCAAGCATGGGTATTATATCAACGTTAAAATTTTTCAAATGTATGGATCACCGATGATTTTAACTTCTGGTTATTAAATTTCATCCCACCAGATTCCAACAGAAGGGTTATGGGCCCTTATAATACCCACTACAAACTGTGTTAAGTTGTTGTTGAGACCCAGACCGTCCGACCTATCAGAAAGGTGAAAGGTGTTCCCGGTTTGGACGGCCGGGAAGTGCCACCCAATTTAGACCGGAACCCTGTAGGGGAGGCATCCACAGGGACTGTACCCTCCTTCCCCTACCACCAACCTCTCGGAAGGACTTACGGACCCACATCTTTAACATGATCGTACTCTGCGTGAACACGGCAGCAGTTTGGGCAGTGACTAGAATCGAACTCGGGCCTACCGAGTGCAATTCCAGTGCTCTAACCAGTGGGCTACCGCACCCTAAACTGTGTTAAGTGAAAGTGTTCGAGAAAAAGTGTTGTAAATCCTGTAGATGGGGGCTGCAAGCCGGCGCCATTTACAGGAAAAGGTAAATAACGTGTAATGTTTCAAGTTTCAGTTTAGTTCAAATAGACTGTTTGCCATGGAAGCAAGTAGAATAACTGCATTAACGAGAGACAATTTCATCACCTAGCGGAATGAAATTTCATTTGTCCTGAAGGGAGAAGGCTGCTATAGATACGTGAACCGAACGGCCAGTCGACATCACGGTGTGATCGCGAAGAGCTTGTACGCAGACGTTTGGTTGGTGGTAGGGGAAGGAGGGTACAGTCCCTGTGGATGCCTCCCCCACTGGGTTCCGGTCTAAATTGAGTGGGACTTCCCAGCTGCCCAAACGGTTACCTTACACCTTTCTGGTAGGTCGGATGGTCAGGGTCTCAACAACAACGTACCTGTAACTTGGATATGGTAGTTGAAGAAGGTAACACATGACTTATCTTGAAAATATAACATCAGATGAATTAGGCCTAGCAACTAATGGCCATGTATTTTGCCACATCATGCAAAAACTAACAACATCATACTGGATAGATGAATATCAACAAGACAACTTCAGTGCAGTACTTACTATAACTACCACACTATAACATGAAGACCACATAACAACATCATATCAGATCGTGCTATGATTACATGCATTGACATGAACCCAACACAGGCATACATCTACTGCCACATACACTAGCTTAAATATTGCTATGTGTAGTTGAAGTAGAAGTTACTGTTTTCAAGTAGAAGTTAAAGTTTTTCCAGAGTATGCTTATTTTCTAATGGGTTGTAGTAAATTAGCATAATCTGGATGTTGATGTCTCAATTTGCAGGATATGCACCATGGGGTTAAAACTTAGTGACTAGATGACCTAATGTGAGCCAATCAGCACACAGTAATTTTAGGATTTAGACAGTACTCAAACTGATGTACTTGTTGCATGTTTACACTAAGGTTTTCTAGCATTGTGGTTTAACACTCTGGAGGGAGAAAAAATTTTCTATGCCAAAAGGAAAGATGACTTGTATTTTTTAAAACCTCAATACATGACTCAAAATTTAAATAGTAATGTCAAAGACCGTAGGAAAGACAAAAAGATCAGGATAGGGATAGGAGATCTAAGAAAGATAAAAAAAAAACCTAGAAAAGGAAACTAGCCTTAACAAAATAAAGATTTTGCCTAGTTTGAATAAAAGTAAAAATAAATCTGAAATAAAATCAAAGTCAAAAAGGGAACTTGGTAGTTCAGGAGTTGAAATTTTAAATAAAACTGAACTTTGGCATAGAAGGTATTGTCATATCAACTCGGATTATTTACATCAGACAGGTAAAGTTTCCGCAGCTAACAGACTCTCTAGGTTAAAGTATACAAAAATAAATTGTGTTCATTGTAAACTTGCTGAATCTAAGAGAGTTTCATATAAGCCAACAGGCAGGATAAGGTCCACAAGACCTTTACAGCTTCTGCACATGGACGTTTGTGGTCCAATGCCTATAGCTTCTATGGGCAGAAATAAATATTTTTTGACTATAACAGATGATTTTAGCCGGAAGGTGTTTGTTTTTATTCTAAAACAAAAATCAGATGTATTTAGAGTTTTCAAAGATTTTCAAACTCGTGAGGAAAGGCAACTAGGTAAAAAGATTTTGTGTATACATACGGATAATGATATGGAATTCTGTCACTATCAATTCAAAGCATACTTGAAGAAATTAGGGATTAAATCTGGAAGGTCTAATGCCTATACACCCGAACAAGACGGAGTGTCTGAGAGATTTAATTTAACGGCACTAGATTGCATAAAAGTTATGCTCGATCAGAGTAAGATTGGTGACAGAATGTGGGTAGAGGCAATCCTTTGTTTTACTTATACAAAAAACAGGATTTGTCACAAATTTAAAACAAAAACTCCACATGAATTATATTGGGGGCGCGGTAGCCCATTGGTTAGCGCGCTGGAGTTGCACTCGGTAGGCCCGGGTTCGATTCCAGCCACTGCCAAAACTGCCACCGTGTTCATGCGGAGTACGATCACGTTAAACATGTGGGTCCAAAAGTCCTTCCGAGAGGTTGGTGGTAGGGGAAGGAGGGTACGGTCCCTGTGGATGCCTCCCCCACTGGGTTCCGGTCTAAATTGGGTGGCACTTCCCGACCGTCCAAACAGTTACCTTACACCTTTCTGGTAGGTCGGACGGTCTGGGTCTCAACAACAACATGAATTATATTATGGAAGGAAGCCTGCTGTATCTCACCTCAAAGTTTTTGGGTGCAAAGCCTATGTTGGCACAGCAAAACAACTTAGAAAAAAGTTAGACCTAAGAGCTCAAGTAGGAGTCATGGTAGGGTATGCCGAAAGTACCAAAGACTATAGGATATTTATAGCAAACGACAGAAAAATGATAGAAACCAGTAATGTTAGATTTGAGGAGTATGAGGTAGCGGAAGGCGTCCTGGACCCTAGTTACCCTAGAGCTGTCATCTTGAGGACATCAAGGCTTGCTCACTCAATAGACTCAGGATCAGAAGGTTAGGGAGGAGTGTCAGAGGAAAAAGCAGGTGAGAGCCATGACACTAGTAAATCTAGTGAGGAAGAGGACTCTCCTGCTGATTCCGATCTGACACTCTGCTTAGACATTATCTGAGAGGGAAAAACTGTGACAGATGTTTAATACTCAGTGAAAGGTGATAATAGAAGGTTGAGATCTCATAATGATATTAAAAAATATTGTGCGAAAGCAAATGTTCATTATGACCAGCGACTTTTCAATTTTAGAGAAAAGAAAGATAGGGTAAAGGATGTCAAAGGAAAACCGGAGGCAAGCAATATAGGGATCTTGATACCCAAGAGCTATAAGTCGGCAATTGAATCTCCCCATTCCGAAAAATGGAATGATGCCATGAATAATGAAATAGCTACAGTGCAAGAGAGGGGCATCTGGGACTTAGTGCCTGCTCCCACCTCACAAAAAATCATCGGATGTGGATGGGTCTACACCATTAAGAGAGATGAAAAGGGGGAAATGAAAAGATTCAAGGCTCGTTTAGTAGCTCAAGGATATACCCAAGAATAGGGGGACTCGTATGAAAGTGTTTATCCCTGTTTTTAATTTTAGTTTGATAAAAGTTTTCTTTTCAATTTTCGTTTGCTTGCTTAACTGGAAACATTTTCAATTGGACATTAAGTCCGCATACCTTTATGCAAAGTTGAATGCAAAAATTTTTATGAAGCAACCACCCGGATATGTCGATTCAAACCAACAACAATATGTCTGTTTGCTAAAGAGGGCAATATACGGTCTTCATCAAAGTGACAGGGAGAGGTATACTGAGCTAGACACCACTTTGAGAAAATTAAACTTCTTTATATTTAAATGGTGCAATTGTGCATATGTATACCAAAATAAAGTATTAATGCTAGTTTATGTGGATGACATAGTTTTGTTTTCGGAACATCAAAATGATATTGATCATGCTGTTTCATTATTAAATAAAGAGTTTGATATCAAAGTACTAGGAAAAGTTAAAAGACTTTTAGGTGTGGAATTTACAGAAATTAATAACAAATTTCATATACATCAAAGTCATTACATTGATAAAGTTTGTCAAATGTTCAGAGAATTCAAATACCCCATTTCTTCACTTCCTATTGCAAAGGGAATCAACTTAAGTAAAAACGATTGCCCAATGAATAATGAAGAGTTAATTCAAATGCAGGGTTTCCCATATAGAAGCTTGATTGAAAGTCTAGTCTATTTGTCAAGTAGAACTAGACCAGATATATGGTATGCTGTTAATGTTCTGTCTCAATTTCAAGAGAATCCAGGTATAAAATATTGGGATGCATTACTGAAACTGTTGGGATATGTTGAAAAAATAAAGGAGTATATATTAAATTTGTCAAACATTTGTGATTAGAGTTTAAACTGCTACTTAGACTCAGATTTTGCTGCCAATAGAGATGACAGAGTGTCACTCGGAGGTATGTTGTTTCTGATAGATAAAGTACCAATTTCTTGGCATACATTTAAACACAAGTGTGTTAGTCTATCAACGATGGAAGCAGAATATGTTTCATTGACAGAGACTGCTAAAGAAATGATTTGGTTTCAAAATATCATTGAGGAATGTAGAAAGCTAGGGTTAAAATTTAACAAAAATAATAGTATAATTTTTTGTGATAACCAAGCTGCAATAAATTTTTCAAATTCTCCGATTGAGAATAACAGAACTAAACATATTGATATAAAGTATCACTTTTTGAGAAACTTGGTTGAGAATGAGTCTTTTAAAATTAACTTTGTAAATACTAAAAATGTAGCAGATTATTTCACAAAACCGATGACCAAGGATAGGGTCTTAAAATTTTGTAATCAAATTTTCAAATCATAAATTTAACCTTCTAAATATAAATTTCTCTTCTGAAATTTTTACGCATTTTCAAATATGGTTAGGATATCTTATGATTTACTCCTCCCTCATTGATACAAATGAGTGTATCTTGAGTATATATATATATTGGTGTGGCAATGAACTTGTTAAAATTTTCTCACATAAATATATATATATCCATTTTTGATTACACGCATAATGCGACTTGGCTTATGTGAATAAAATGTGTGTTTGATCATTTTAGTTATACACTGGGTTATACATCATTGATATAAAACCACTTGAATCATAAAATTTATTTAATCTGTGCTTACTTCATATGCATGTTTACCTTCTGTATTTCTTTTTATTACCTGTGTTATTGTCATTGGTATTAATTGTGTATACTAGTCTTGAGCTGAGATAATAAAACTTAAATTTTTGTAACTTGAATTTTTTAAACTTAAATATTGAATTTAATAGCTATACTTAAATTTTTCAAACTTGCATTTGATGTTTATACTTGAATTTTTAAACTTAAATGTTGAATTTAATAGTTATACTAAAATTTTTTTGAGCTTTAATCTTGACATTTATGCTTAAATTTTTAAATATTAAGACTTAATGTTTCTATGTAAATTTTCCAAATTTCCTCAATGATATTAAGAGATAAATCTCTATAATAAGAACTTAGAAAATGCAAAATTTTAATGGTATGACCAGACTTAGTTTTCTTAGAGTTCTATTACTATGCTGATATCCTTTTTATGTCATATACAATAATTAATGCTTCTGATCTATATTGGAATGGTGGATAAATGTGCTTGTTAAGTATTTATCAGTATGAGAAATTGACAAAAGCTATTCACTGTTTAGAATGATATAAATATTTTTCAACTTTAAATGTTGTATTGAAATTGGTTTATATATTTTATGTTTTAACAGGATACTGAGGACCTTGACATTGTTTTTTTGTTCTTGTCCTTAGAATAAATTCATTGTATGATTGCATGTGCATCGAGACTTGGTGTTTTGCATGAGGGGGCCGATTGTTGGAAACTTAGTTCTGTTTTCAACTCAATTTTCGTTTCACCTGAACATGGTTACGTTTTTAGAAAAGTTTTTCCATTCTCGTGAACGAATCACGTGGTAAACAGAACAGGCTTATCATGCAAATCACCTTCTCACCGCGTATGCATCCTGTTTTGCATATACAGAGGGCGCTGCTGGCAATGGTTGTGTTCCGGAGCGTACCCATCGCTAAGTATATATATGAGACACATTTTTAGTACTGGTATGTATCTTATATTGATCTAAGGTTATCTAAAGCTGATCTACAATTTGATCTGCGGTGATATACTCTGTTTATAGTATGATGTCAAGTACGGACATCATTTGTTGCTGATCATGCTGAAAAATCTACGTTCGAGTCTTTTCGACGGTTTAAGTTCGAAAGAGCGGTAATTTTGTACTTGTTGGTGCTCTGTTGATAGAGGCCATGTTTTCCACATTGTAGACTCAGTGAAGCGCGAAAGTAAATTCGCCATAACGTGTGACCTGGAAATGGTGGCTTTTGGAAAGTGCACGATATTTTTGGTAAGATGTTTCTTTTTCTTACCTATACTGTGTCAATGTTATCCAGTACTAAAGAAGTGTCTAGAATGAACTTATACTGTAAAACCTTTTGCTTATGAGCTTGAGAGCTCATACTTGTAAATATTGTTCGTCTTTACAACCTGGTTGCTGAAGTTATTATGTAACCTGTATAACGTAATGGATTCACAGTAAATTAAAGTGACTTTGTTTTAAATTTGACTTATTTCTCCGCTGGATTTTTCATTCATCTTCACCAGTCACTGCAAGACCCCTGATTTCAAGCACGGGTATTATATCAACATTAAAATTTTTCATATGTATGGATAACCGATGGAATTAACTTCTGGTTATTAAATTTCATCCCACCAGATTCAAACACTCGTTACTCGAGGGGTCGATTCTAGCAGGGCATCTTGCTGACATCTTCAAGAGGCTTAAAGGTGAGTTCAAGGCACAGCAGGTACAGAAATCCCCGTGTAAGAGAGAGCCGTGGTCTTCCTTCTGAAAACTCCTTTCTCTTCAAACTGCCAGTGCCATTTCTTGTCCACGGGCCAGGCGCTGAGCATGGGACCCCTCCTGCATCCGTCCTTGTCCTTCAACAATTTCTTCAAGACTGTCCTTTCTTCGCTCCACAGATTGGCGAGCAACCCTTTCTTGGAAGTTGTCAAACATGAGCATTTCTCGCCAAGGCACATAGAAGCACACCACACGCACTGCCATAACGAGGGTGAAAAATTAAAGCTGTGCCAAGTTCAGCGCTAAACCAAAGCGCCAGGAAACACCCTGCGCACACAACTACATCCATGTGCATAAAACAATGACTCCATGCAAGACACTTAAAATTACTTAAAAAAAATATCAGGATGGCTGTTAGAAAACTTCAGTGTAAACAAGCAACACGTACATCGGTTAAAGTATGGTCAAAATCTAAAAGTTACTGTGTGCTGATTAGCTAATCACATCAGCACAGATTGTCACTAAGTTTTAACCACGTTACGTATTCTTGCAAATTGAGACGTCAACATCCGGAATATGCTAATTTCTACTTCAACCAATTAGAGATTAGCATACTCTGGAAAAACATTTACTTCTACTTCAGAAACATTAACTTCTACTTCGATCACACAGCACTATTTAAGCTGGTGAATGTGTCAGTAGAGGTGGTCAGTCTGAGTCTTGGTACTCTGATTCATTTATTCCTTCATGATGTTGTTTGATCATATTGTCTGATCTACTGATGTTACTGTTCAAACATTTCCTGTTTCTGGAATGTTCTTATATTATGAACGATGTTGTGTACGTTTTCAAGCGTGATTGTCGGTAAATTGGCAAAGTGCGTGGCCGGTTCTGTTAGGCCTAATTATCTGTCTGCTATATAATTTCAAGACATTGTTGTTACTACTTGTGCAAATGCTGTATCAAAGTAAATGATATGCTTAATGTTTATGTTATCCATTATATTGCTTTTGTGAAAATAAATTAGTTTTTTTTCACGTATGGTCTCGTCGATAATGCTAGATAAACCACTGCCACTTCTGCTGAATCTTCATGGCGACATGCAATATCTACAGTTTTTAAACTACTTTTAAATTTTGAAAGTTTTTGTGCATGCCAACAATTGGTCAAGGGCCCTAGTACAGCCAACAAGTAGTTATGGGCCAGTGGTTATGACCCCTCTGTGTTTATCTAGTCATTTTTAAATTTGAACGAGCTTCGAGACGGGACCATAACTGCATAAAGCAAAGTATGGCGACACCAGATATGGAAAAACTTAGTAGAGATAATTTCTTAACCTAGAGTATGGACATAAAATTTGCATTGATGAGTGATGGATTATATGGCTTCATCACAGGAATAGAGAAGAAACCGGGTGAGGACACAACCAGAAAAGAAAAATTGGATTCAAAGGCTAAAGGAAAAAACATTGTCAACACTCTATTATAGCTTGGAAACTGAATACCATGACTTGATTTCGGTAGTTGATGAATCGTTGACGGCATGGGAAATTTTAAGAGAACAGTTTGAGCCAAAGTCCAGGGCTGGACTGATGAGACTGTTTGACAATTTCTTTAACGAAAAGCCAGTACCGGGTGAACCCGTTGGACTTTTTATATCCAGGATTAAAAAGTTAGTGTCCAAGTTAAAGGATGCCGGCCACCCAATGGCTGAGGTCCTGGTTGCGTTCCAGACAATAAGACATCTTGATGAGGATTTTAAGGGTATTGTACAAAATCTCTACAGACTGCCTGACGACCAGTTCACATTAAAGCACATTGAAGCTGAGTTGCTTGCTGAGGAAGACTGGATTGCAAAGCAGAAACATGATGAACAACAAAATGGAAGTAAGGCTTTTGCTTACAGTGTACATAAATCTAAACAATCTAAAAGTGTTAAAGTATATAATTCTAAAAATGTAATTTCTAAAAATGTAAATTCAAGTAAACGAGTAGGCCCTTGCCGTGTATGTAAGGCATATGCTCATTTAAAGGCAGACTGCAAACTATACCATGCAAAATTAAGTGAAATTCAGTCTAGTATTGAAAATTGTAATACTGAATCGACTGATAAATTCGGTTGGGTTGTTGACACAGCAGCAACTAAGCATTTTTGCAACAATTTGGAATTGTTCGACAAATTTAAAGAGCTTAAAGGAACAACAATGTCCTTAGCTGTCGTTGATCAAGAAAGCCCAATCGAAGGTGTTGGATTAATCAGTATGTATGTTAAAATGAATAATATGAAGAATTTAATTCATTTAACAGATGTAATGTATTCACCTAAACTGAGGCGGAACTTAATTGCTGCTTCAATTCTAGAAAAGCAAAATTGTAATTTTGTAGGTAGAAATGGTTTAATTACTTTTTTCAAACCAGTTGGTAGTAAATGGTTTTATGCCAAAAGGCAAAATGGCTTGTATTTTCAAAAATTGGCAAATTACGTGGCCGGTTCTGTTCTATTCTGTTCTTTTCTGTCTGCTATATAATTTCAAGACATTGTTGTTACTACTTGTGCAAATACCGTATCAAAGTAAATGATATACATAATGTTTATGTTATCCGTTATATTGCTTTCGTGAAAATAAATTAGTTTTTTTTCATACATGGTCTCGTCGATAATGCTTCTAGATAAACCACTGCCATTTCTGCTGAATCTTCATGGCGACGTGCAATATCTACAGTTTTTAAACTGCTTTTAAATTTTTAAAGTTTTTGTGCATGCCAACAATTGGTCAAGGGCCCTAGTACTGCCAACAAGTGATTATGGGTCCTTAGCTGGATGGTTATGGCCTCAATATGAGATTAAAGCCAAGAATTTTAATGTTGAAAAGTCAACAGGAAACAAAATTACTAAGCCTAAAACTAAAAATGTTATTTTGGTTGAAATGTTATTAAGTCTAAAATTTCTAATGATTTTAAAAGTAAAAGTAATTTTAAAGTTAATGATTCATGTGCTTGTAAAACTAAAAATGTTGATCAGGATTTTAAAAATTCTTGCACTTCTTTTAAAAATCTAAATGTAAATAGTAATTTTAAGACTTGTAAACCTGTAAAAAGTAATGACAATTGCAATAATGTTAAAAGTCAAAATAGAAATGCCAGTAAAGTTTTTAAAAGTAAAATTGTAAATTCTAGTGATAGTGTTTTTAAACCTAACAAGCCTTGTAAATATGATGTATTTAAAAGTTCTAAATCACCCATTGACGCCATGGGAAATAGAAGGCTATAGCATAAAAGGTACTGTCACATTAACTTTGACTATTTACATCATACATGTAAAGTAAAAAATGACTGAAAAATAAAATGAAGCGAATATCTTTCCATTCAAATCAATGAGTCTACAAACGTGTCAAATTGTGCAAAACTTTTTGTGTTTTATACAGTTTGAGGCAGATGGATATATGCAAGAAGAAATTTTGTTTTGTAAATCTGTGCCTGACCACACAACGGGAGAATGTTTATTTGAGTCATTTATGGAAGCTACGAACAAATTTAAAATAGATTGGGGAAAGTGCATAACAATATGAAGTGATGGTGCTAAATCATTAACAGGTGTTAATAGTGGCTTAGTCCAAAGGTTAAGAGCTATTATGCCAAATGCCAAGTGGGTGCACTGTTTTTTGCATCGACAAGCCCTTGCCACCAAGAAAATGCCTGCTGAACTTCAACAAGTCCTAATGGAACTGTAAAAATAGTGAATTTTATTAAAAGCAGACCTTTACAGTGCCGACTGTTTGAAAAACTTTGCAATGAAATGGGTGCAATACATAAAGCGCTACTGTTACATACGGAGGTAAGATGGCTATCCCGTGGGAAGGTTTTGAACAGGTTATTTGAGCTGCGATCTGAACTGCTGCTATTTTTACAAGATGCTAACTAGCCGAATTTTTTAGCTCCCCAACTTGGTTATTTCAACTCGCATACTTAGCAGACATATTTATGCACCTAAATGAGCTAAATGCAGAGCTACAAGGTCGAAATATAACTATACTCAAAGCACAAGACAAAATCAATGGATTTTTAAAGAAACTAAATGTTTATGCTGCTAGAGTCAAGAATTCTGATTTTGAAAACCTCCTTTTATGTTATGAATTTAAAAGTTCCGTAATAGATACAGAAGAGGTCATTGACTACGATTCCCTGTCTGATTTGATATCAACACATATAACTGAACTTGGAAACCAAATCATAAGCTACATTCCACTTGAAGAAAATGTGGGTTGTCAGTAGATACTTAATCCCTTTCATGAAAGAGCAGTTGAAAAATCAGGAATTCCATCGCAACTTCATGCTAACTTGATGGAACTGTCATCAGATAGCATTTTAAAACTAGAGTTTGCAAGTGAAGAAATTGTTAAATTTTGGTTATCGAGAAGGCGTGAATACCCTGGTTTGGTATCTGAAGTTTTAAGGAGTATCATATACTTTACCACGTCCTATCTTTGTGAACTTGGCTTCTCGGCCATGTTAAACTTAAAAACTAAACCAAGAAATCGTTTTGACCTGGAAAATGACTTGATTTTGTGTGTGACAGGGATAGAACCAGACATTAAATAAATTGTTAAATCAAAACAAGAACAAGTTTCTCATTAGCTTGTTGCAACGAAAACGTGCTAGTATTGAACTTGTGTATTAACATTAAAAACGTTGGAGCGTATATTAATCAAGTTATTAAGTAAAATAACATATACTGATTTTTTTTTTCAATTCTAGTTGTAAAATTATTGTATAATACATTATTTATAAAAAAAAATTTGTATTTTTTTAAACTTCTTGCGACCCCCTGGGGGGGGGGGGGTCGCGACCCACCGGTTGAGAACCACTGTGGTAGGGTATGCTTTGAAAACTCGAGGATATAGGATATGACTCTTGAATGAGGGGAAAATAGTCAAGTCTTAACAATGTTAAATTTAATGAAGAGTGCAACACAGAGAAAGGCGGTCTGGGACCCAATGTAAATGAGAAATCCAAACTAGTAGAAAAATTTACTTTTTCATCTCACAAGCCTACCTATCTAGACTCGTCTGATGAGGTGTATATGGAGAGGGAAAAAGCAGTTCATCAGAGGAAGATCAAGACATTGCAGAAAGCAATGAGGAAACTGGGTCCTCTGATGATAATCGTTCAATTCCTGATCCAGGTACTACTTGGGTCAGAAAAGTCGTTTCAAAGATGACAGGACCTAGAAAGGATGTTTACTATTATTATAAAGGAAAGAGACTTAGGTTAAGGACGCTCAAAGAAATAAAAAGGTTTTGTGAGAAAAAGAAAATAAAATTTAATGAAAATTGTTTCAATTTTAAGGAGGATCAAGGGAGATCAGGGAATCAGCCAGAAGCTAACATTGTAGAGATCCAAATCCCTGGGAACTACAAGGAAGCGGCTAATTCACCCCAATTCAAAGAATGGAATATAGCCATGGCAGACGAATTAGATGTCATGAAGGGAAGAGGTGTCTGGAACTTAGTGCATGCACCTGTTTCCGACAAAGTAATCGGTTGCCGTTGGGTATATACAGTCAAAAGAGATGAAATTGGCAGGTATAAGGCTAGACTTGTAGCACAGGGGTTTAACCCAGAAAAGGGGCAAATTTATGAAGAAGTGTTTAGCCCTGTGATTAACTTTACAATTGGTAGGATGTTTTTTACTATTTTTGTATGTTTATTAGGGTGGTTTCATATACAACTTGATATCAAATGTGCATATTTATATGCTAATCTCAGTGAAAAAATATTCATGAGGCAGCCCCCAGGATTTCTTGGCAAAAACAAAAGTAAATATGTATGTCAGTTAAATAAAGCAATCTATGGTCTGCACCAAAGCGGCAGAGAATGGTATCTTGAGTTAGACCAGGTTCTCAGAAAACTTAATTTCATAAATTTTAAGTGATGCAATTGTGCATATAATTTCAATAATAAAACTTTATTAATTGTTTATGTAGATGACATAATATTATTTGCCAAAAATCAAAATTATCTAAATTCTGTAACTTCTATACTAAAGTCTAAATTTGATATTAAAATGTTAGGTAAAACAAAGATGGTACTAGGTGTTGAATTTGAAGAAAAACATGATAAACATTTCAGCCATCAAAATCAATACATTACTAAAATTTGTGATAAATTCTCAAAGTTTAAATATCCTGTTTCAGGTTTACCCCGTAGCAAAGGGAGTAGTTTTAAGCAAAGCAGATTGCCTGGCAAATCATTCTGAAATTGAACAGATGAAAAATATACCTTACATAAACTTATTAGGTTGTTTTCATTTCTTGCCAGCAGAACTAGGCCCGATGTAAGCTATGCTGTAAATATCTTATCCCTATTCCAGGAAAACCCAGGCATTAAAGACTGGCATGTTTTACTGACATTTTTAGGGTATGTAGATAAAACAAGGGATTTTAAATTAAACTTATCTAACATTCAATATGTAAATTTAAATTGTTTTACTGATTCTGACTTTGCAGCTAATAAGGATGATAGAGTATCAAAGGGAGGCATGATATTTTTTGTAGATAAGGTACCTATTTCATGGAGGACATTTAAGCATAAGTGTGTGAGTTTATCTACAATGGAAGCTGAATATATCTCATTAACCGAATCTGCAAAAGAAATGGTGTGAGTACAAAACATGTTACTGGAATGTAATAAGCTTGGCATTCAATTAGGAAACAGTATTATATTCTGTGACAACCAAGCAGCCATAAACTTTTCCAATTCACCCATTGAGAATCATAGAACAAAACACATTAATGTTAAATATCACTTTTTGAGAAATCTAGTTGAGAAGAAACTTTTTGAAATTAAATTTGTAAACAGCAATAATAATAAAGCTGGTGGTTTTACAAAACCAGTAACCAAAGAAGCAATTTTTAAATTCTCTGAAATCTTTAAAACTTCTTAGAAATGTTTAAATTATAATTTGAAATCAAAATTTAACTTGTCTAAATTGTATAGTTGTATTTTTCAAATTAACTTCAACACTTTTTTCAAAACCCACATTGTGTAGTTTAGTTACCAATGTGTTTATACTATGTGGTGAAGAATTTTAAGGTTTTTGATATATACTAAAAATGACTTATACATTTTGTTTCTATCCCTCATGTAGTAGTTTAGATACTAATGAGTTTAAACTGTGTGGTGAAGGTTTAAAAGTTTACAAATTTTTCAATGTGATATACTGACTTTTTGACATTCCCTCAACATGCAGTTTATGTACTGTGAGTTTATACTGCACGGCGATGGTTTAAGAGTTTTTGAATTTAAAAATGTTGTCTCCTGTTTTTAACACAGAGATATTTTTAACTTTGTGTTTTCATGTAAATTGTATCATGATGTGTTTATACTTTTTAAAACATTGTCGTGAAATGTAATTACACACTAAATTTTATACGTGATATATTTTAAACTCTATATAGCAGTATGTATTCAACATAAATGTGAAATTGGATTATAACTTGTGTTTTTGTGGTTAAGCAACTCAATCTGCAGGAGGGGACCGATTGTTAGAAAACTTCAACATGTAAACAAGCAACATGTACATCGGTTAAAGTACGGTCAAAATCCAAAAGTTGCTGTGTGCTGATTGGCTAATCACATCAGGACAGCTTGTCGCTAAATTTTAACCACATGTTACATATTCCTGCAAATTGAGATGTCAACATCTGGAATATGCTAATGTCTACTTCAACCGATTAGATTAGCATACTCCGGAAAAACATTTACTTCTACTTCAAAAACACTAACTTCTACTTCGATCACGCAGCACTATTTAAGCTGGTGGATGTGTCAGTAGCATGGGGGCAGTCTGAGTCTTGGTACTCTGATTCATTCATTCCTTCATGATGTTGTCTAATCATATTGTCTGATCTAATGATGTTACTGTTCAAACATTTCCTGTTTTTGGAATGTTCTTATATTATGAATGATGTTGTGTACATTTTCAAGCGAGATTGCCAGTAAATTGGCAAAGTAAGTGTCCGGTTCTGTTAGGCCTAATTTTCTGTCTGCTATATAATTTCAAGACATAGTTGTTACTACTTGTGCAAATACTGTATCAATGTAAATGATACGCATAATATTTATGTTATCCGTTATATTGCTTTCGTGAAAATAAATTAGTTTTTTTCATGTATGGTCTCATCGATAATGCTTCTAGATGAACCACCACCACTTCTGCTAAATCTTCATGGTGACATGCAATATCTACAGTTTTTAAACTGCTTTTAAATTTTTAAAGTTTTTGTGCATGCCAACAATTAGTCAAAGGGCCTATGGATGGAGGGGCTCAATATAGGGGCTCATGGTTGGAGCATGAATTATGTTGTTAGCTTTACCCCCCCCCCCCCCCCCAAGTCACGATTCCCGATGAATTATTTCATGTAAAATATACACTTTTATTTAAATACAGATTTTTTATTATCAAAAGTTCCTTTTCTCATTATTGAAATAGACATTTTTCTATTAAACACCTTAAAACATTATCATAACATTTTATCACAGATTGTTTAATTAAATATAAAAATCCTGAGAATTCATATTAACGCTCACGGAAACTTATTTTGTTCACTTCGTAGTACGAATCCCTTTCTTCAATGAATTCTCTTCTGCCTCCAGAATCCTCCCCCCCCCCCCCTCTATCAGTATCTGACGAGTTTTTCGCTTTCATCAAACCTCTTGTCAGCTTGAAATCGACTGTATATTTTGCCATTTGTTTGGAAATATATAACAGATAAATAGCCAAATAATATTGTATCGCACAGAACTGAGTTACAAAGTCATTAACACACTGACCTTTCAAAGGGGTCAGCTGCGTTTACGATTACGAACCAAGCAAATTCCTTTCTTCGCTTTCCGTGCTCCACCACATCCCGGTGCTGTGGCAGCTTAGTAATGACTCATCGTATTTTAGAAAAATCATTGAGAGGAGAGATATTTTTCTTTTTTAGAAAACATAATTTATCTACTGCGATATTTTTTACATAGACTATTACTAATAACGTTTTTCCTTTATTCAGAGTCATCAGCCTTTTTAAACATAACATTATATAGATGCTAGAAAAAATAAAATTGAGTTCTTATTTTTTGTTTTTCATTTCGTTAATAGCAAAGATGGTTTAAACACATTTACACCTTTAAATATATCAGCAAAAGTGCAAATCTTCGCGCTTTATTAAATCTCAGCTCTACATTAAATTCTTCCGGATCTTCATTAAATCTCGACAAAGCCGATATAACGGAAATTCTGCACTGTGATGATGATGCGCCAATCGTAAATAAATTGAGTGATGGCGAAATTCGCGATATGATATTAAATTAAAAAAAGAGCAAAGTAGCGACGATAAATGTGGAGAAGAAAAAATACCCATTGATAATCTCGTGCAAACAATCGATCATGCAATTAAAGTTCTTGAACAAAGAAGCTGTATAACCGAGCAGAAATAATGTCCATCTATAGGATAGAAAAATTGCTTTCCCATAACCCAAAATTAATGAAACAACAAACGTTAATTCAAATATTTAAATGAAATGGTAAAATGTAATTTTATCATTTCGTTTCGTTCATACATTCTAGATTATTAATGTGTATATTTTTTCTTTGAAATTTCTTTTGCCCCATTTTTTGTATTAAATAATATGTTTTAATTGATTAACTTAACTTTTGTCACTATTTTTACTAAAAATAATGCTTTATAGTATATTTAGTTAATATTAGGTTTGAATTTTATTCAAACTATAATCCGGAAAAATCGAAAATCCGGAATCGGTAAAGTATGGACGAGTCCGGATTTTCGAGGTTGGACTGGATTAAATATTATATTACATTATTGTAAAATACCTACTAATAATTTAAAGGGAAACCTTTCTACTATTTACTTAAAAAATAATAAAATCCAAAAGTAAATTTTTCAATTTATTATATGTATAAAAAATATGTTATTAAATATATAAAAGTATTGTATGACAAAAAAAAATTTAAAAATTCTTATAATTACACTTTTTAAAAATAAATTATTTTATAATATTAAAAATTGTTTAAAATATATCTGGTTGTGATTGAGTGGGTGAGTATCATGAGAAAGAAGAGACGATTTGTAAGATGAGTTAAGGATGTATTTAATGCTATTAAAGGATTTTCCTTCAGCAGAAGAACTTTCAAAAACATTCCATATTTTTAATGTTTTTATAAATTTTAGAGAACTTAACACTAAAAGAATGAACTTAAAACTTCTCCTTTTTTCTGAGAATAAGTAAATTACATTCTATTTTCAGATTAGTTAAAAAGAGAAAATAAAACATAGTGGAAAATTTCTATTTCCAGAAAGTTTCCGACTCACATCTCTACGTTCTTGTATTCTTTTTTTGAAGATTTTGTGTCTGACTATGTGATGTGTTTTTTACTTTAGGTCATAAGATTCAAAAGTTGCCATCCCGTAGTATGTCCCTGAGGCATTTAGATCCTCGTAAACGAATTGAGAAACTGCGAGAGAAACGGATGTCCCTCAGTGTTGATCCTAACACTTTGCCAGAGGATGATTTTGAAGATTCTGAAGAGGGTACGGAGGAGTTCTCACATGTTTCCATGAAGCGACATGGGGCACTTTATGTACGTTTGATCATGTAGTGTATCTTTTGTATATCTGTTTAAGATTTTCAGCATGTATCAGAGCTCGCAATTGTTGCTTCAATCAGTACTTTAAACTCAATTATTTCTCTTTTTAAAAGCTTTGAGTCAAATATGATTCGCAAAATTCACCTATGTTATTTATTTGATTTCTTCTTTTGCATACGAGTTTTTGATATCTTTAAAATTACAAATGTTAAAATGTAGCAAAAAATGGCTTGCAAATTTGAAAGAGTTGGACTTATACTTTTGAGTAAGAGTCAATTTGATTTGCAATTTTGCAATCTAAAAGCATGCTCTTAAGTATAAATCATGTTAACTTATATGCTTCAATTAAAGTCTTCATTTTATCTTAAAGATGTTTTCACCATTGCTAGTCATTTGCTTGAGATTCTAAGAACTTTAAAAGTGATAGTGTCATTCAAAAATTTCTTTTGTCCCGTAAGAGATAAATAAAAGGAAATTTAGCTGTTCTCTTCACATAAAATTATCGTGACATGTAAACATACATATTACAGTAATAAATTCATCTACTGTACATTTAAATAGCCATCCTATGCCAAAGAGGAACATCTGAAATAAGCAACAGAATATATTTCAGTAATATCATTTTATCTTGTGGTAACACACTATTAAGTTTAGTAAGTAATATTGGATGTTTGTCACAGTGCAAATAGTTGAATATGAATATGAATATTTCATGGACATCCCTATTCATATGGAACAAACAAGATACAAAATATAATATTGTGCAAATCAATTTATTTAATATTTTTGTTATTCTAATTAAGTGAAATTGAATTTAACTCCTTTGTTTAAATGTTTTTTGTTGAATACATAATTTATTTCAATTGTTAAGCAACACATTGCTATTTTCTTAATAACTAATTGTGAAAAAATTGGCTGTCTAATGTTAGTTCTATAGGAACATTAATTCTACTTGTTGTTATTAATATCTCAACAAGTTTTGAGCATTTAATGCATGGACAAGGTTGATGGCAGTAACATAAGAAATATTGGTAAACAAAAACATATATATATATATGAAACATACTTTTGATCTAATATGCTAAAGAACAGAAAATGCTTCTATTCAAAATGTCTCATGAACTAAGCAACCCATTTCAATGAACATTTTTTTAAGCCATAAGCCTAGGTCTAGGGAATAGTCTGATGTTTTATGAATTATAAAACAGGTTTCTGTCTATCTGATAAGACTTAAAAATGGATCAGCTAATCTCAAGATCTCAAGAAGTCATTAAGGAGCGCCTTGGAAAGAGCAAGAATGGCTGCCTTTAATCTCCATACTAAAAGGATAAACAGGAATCATAAATATAAGATTTTAGCATGAGTGATTCTCAAAGAGAACGAAAGGGTTAGCTGTGAAATGCAGAGTAATAGGGTGGCATTTTGGATGCAATTGAGACATGTCCCAATTTTATTCTTCATGCCAATTAATTTAGAAGAGTGGAGATAAACTTTCCACAAGAAAGAAAGGAAAAATTTACATGGTAAGTGTGTCCAGAAGGACGCCAAGCAAAGGGCGGAAGGGACCAAGCAGAAACACAGGGATTCAGAGGAATAGAAAATACAAGTGTCGAAAGCATCCTATGATTGGCCCAATTCAGAGATCTACTCTTCAGCACTCAAAGTGATAACACTTTCGTGTAAAAGGAAAATCTGATTCATAATGTGATTAGCTTTTTTGATTTCAGAGAGAGCTTTTTTAAAAGCTCTTAAGACAAGAAATTTATCGTATTTTTCCTCATAATTTAGTAAATATTTTTAAAAGCTGACAGTGTTAAGCTCTTTTTTCTCACTAGATGTCGTTGGTTTCCAATTGTTGTTTTCTCTGTGATTATTAGGTTGCTGACCTGGGGGTTCAGGAAAGTCATCCGGGTTATTTTTAAATGCAGCAGCGAAGGAGCATGCAGGATTAACATGGTTGCTTTTAAAATAATTTTGTTTTTCAAATCTTGGACAATTTTTGTAGATGGCGGGGTGTGCTCCACCGCAGTTGACACAAGTACATTTTACTTCATATTTTTTAGTACACGCTCTGATGAGGTGCTGACCTACACATTTAACGCACTTTGGCGGCATATAGCAGGAATTTGCTGACTGGACGAACGACTGACACAAAAAACACTGTGTGGTGCCCTTTGTATTTTTCAAATATAATTTTTACATCAGAAAGTTCTTTTACTTCATAAATATTTAGAGATTCTGGAATTTTTGGCAATTGCATGTAAAACAGAGGCATCGGAATTTTTTCTACTCTGGGCCCTCTAGATAGCTGAGTTACACTAATGATATCAAAATTTTTCTCTATTAATTGTTCTTTAATTCTTTCTGGGTTCGTGGGAACCAGGAGTCTTCTGATTATAACTTTAAGTGGTTTGAATTTATTTAGGATATGAGTACGAAAATGCATTTTATCTGCTAACAGTTTAGCTTGAATTTCCCTAAACTTTTTGTTGCTCTCAACATTAACTTTTAAAAACTCTCCTCTTAGGTTTCCCTTGATAGAGGGAACAATTATCTTAAAGTCAGCAATATATTCCGACCAGTTGGCAAGTGGAACTATGAAGAAAGGGGGGGGGGTCCGTAGTAGTTTCAGTGGCTTCCATGGTGCTAACGGCGTCAGGAGCATCAATTTCGTTTTCCAAAACAGGTTTGGTAGTAGTTATTTCGAAAAGAGGCTGCCCAAGTGCCGAAGCATGAGCAGTATGCCGTTTCTGAGGTTTTTGAAATCCATCTTCATCAGGAAGAGGATGTTTTTAGTTTTAGACTTTTTTGTTGATTTAGGATCAGTCATTTGGGCATTTGAGGCATTGGCAGCTTGGATGGGAATAACAGGGGTGTTAGAGACAATACTCCCGCAAGAAAAACTTGCGGGGGGCTCACCTGGCTTGAGATTATGCAATTTGCTTTTCTAAACGTAGATTGATTTCCAAAGGCACTCAACACATTCTTTCATCTGGTAGAAATCTCCCATGTCATCAGGAGGGTTCTTTAGAATTTCCAAGAGGATTTTCATTTTACCAATGTCTCTGTAATATTTTCCTGCTGGTTCTGGAGACTCTGGGTTGTCTTCAAATGCTTTTAACTCCTCTCTCGTGAGGAAATTATGTATGTCGATGCTATTCAGGAAATTCTGCCATCTATCTTCAGACTCCTTACTAGAAACATCAGTACTGCTGCATTCGGCTAACAAAAACTCTTCCCATGAAACATCAATCTCCAAGGTAACAAATCAGAGCACGACCTTGACCCGTCCTTTCTCCTCAGTGTCCAACACAGGCGTTTCAAAATGGATCAGCTAATGGATCACTGGTGTGTCATGCTTTATTCAGAGCAGGTTTATGACTGAAATCATTTCTCTGAGGTTTTATTCAGAAGAGTTACACATATTTTCAAATTAATATTATTTGAATTCTCTAAATAATAACTTAAAAAGCCGGTAATTTTCTGAAGCTACTGTTTGAGTGTAGTCTTTTCAAGTTAATATATCCATTATCTAATTAAATAGGTATAACTATTGTAAAAATTCAAAATGAGTGCTTTTCCTATTCAATGCATTTACATATTTTTCACAGAAGTGTTCAATTTAATTGAGAGGAAGTTTCTGGCTTATGAAGTTGAGTTTGATAGAAGTTTTACACCACCACCCCTGAGATGCAACTTCTTTCTATCTGTTAGGACAGCATAATTCAAAAATGGTTCGACTGTTTGTCATTATAATAGTTGTTGATTAAAAAAATGTCAGAATATGTTGGATTTTTAAAAATGAAATATTTTCAAGTTTAATGCTGCATTTTTTCTGTAAATGAAAAATTCGTAGGTCTCACAACTATCTACTTTTCATGCAATTCAATGTGTCGCCTGGATTTCCAACGGATTAGTTTCATAACTTTTCACAGACTCATAAAATGAATGCAAAAGACTGTATTCATTTATCAGTTTGTATTGGTTGTGAAAGCCACAGTCTAAATAACTGTGATTACACTTTGTGCTATTTGTCTTGCTTAACAATAGTTTTGTAACATCACTTGATGAATTTTTTAGCTCATGCAGCAGGAATTTATTTCGGAAATTTCAGCTGTCAGTGTGTATGCTTGTAATACCTGTTTTCTTAAAAATGATTTCAACCCATTTCTTTTCTTATTACTGATATAGCAGTTGTTGTAATGGGATATTGTGTGAAATGCATGCCATCTTCTTTTCCAGAGCAGTACCTTATCTCTTCCTCAGTCAGCGATGATCACCAGCTCCATCCATGAGGCGGAGACTGTGGAGATCAGGAAGGTGACGGATGTCCCTAATGCAGAGGATTTCACAAATGGAATAAACGTATGGAGAAGTCTTTTCTTCTAAATTTTTTGGAATAGAAATTTGTATAAAAGGAATTCTGATTTTTAAAAGAAAAAGGGCTTGGCACACATTTTGAGAGCCAAAAATGATTTTATGTCCCTTTGTATTGTCACACCTAATTGGAATTTCTGAATGTTTCAATGATCTGGAAGCTGAGACGGAAGTGCTTCATAATTAGACAAAGAGGTTTTGAGTTTTTATTATTATATTCCTTTACATCGTCATCCCTAATTCAATATTTTAGAATTTTTGTTTTTCCCTTAGTCTTGAAACTGAGACAGATTAGATCCCATCAAAACAAAGATTTTAGCTATAGTGGAAGTGCTTGATAACTTTAATACACCATCCACTCACTCAGTCAGTCAGTTCAGTGCATATTATATATATATAATATCAAATGTTTGAAATAATTTTAAGAAAATATATACAAATAAAACCAAATGTATGAAGTAAATTAAGGGATATGTATATAAAAACAAATAAAGCAGATTTCAAAGAATACTAAGAATGACATGAAATGTCAGGCATGAAGCAGCCTTAACATATAACTATGTATAACATAAAAGCCAAAAGGAATACAAACAGAGTAGAACCATAAGAGGCCGTGGGGGTGTTGTGACTCCCACTCCCCGGTTAAAGCATGCTTACGAGTCGTAGCAACCCTCCTGGTAGGCCAGTACTACTCACAGAAGGTCACCCAGACCAAAGTATACACTAAAAGGACAAAATCCATATTACATGAAAAAGGCCCAATGCAAAATGAAAACCATTATATTAAAGATTATACCTATAACATGATAAAATATAATATAAGTAGTACAACAGAACGACACCATTACTAATGATCTCGATCCATAAAATCCCAACACAGCAACATGCACCATTATCAAATACAGCCATATATTGCAAAAAATTGTATTTAGTGTTATGCACCCAAAACATTGTTGCCGTCAAATCCAGTATAATTCAATAATTTAGAACGACTTGAATGAACATCGATATTGTAAAAGTTCGATACAATGCCATGTAGAAAACAAAATGGATAACCGACCCTTATAGCCTCCATAAAATATTTATTTACACATGAATATTGATCCTCCAAATTAGAATTCAATCTCCGACTTCTAATTAAAAAGTTTCTTACAATGTTACTGAAAACACGCTTGTCGATATTTGAAGACCAAAGTATCAAATAATTTATCTCATTCTGTATGGTAATGGTCTCATTCTGTTTTGTACTACTTATATTATATTTTATCATGTTATAGGTATAGTCTTTAATATAATGGTTTTCATTTTGCATTGGGCTTTTTTCATGTAATACGGATTTTGTCCTTTCAGTTTATACTTTGGTCTGGGTGACCTTCTGTGAGTAGTACCGGCCTACCGGTGAGTGGGGGTCACAACCCCCCCCCCCCCACACACACACACACACACACACACACACACACACACACCACCACCACCACACACACACACACGGCCTCTTATGGTTCTACTCTGTTTCTATTACTTTTATTCCTTTAGGCTTTTATATTATACATTGTTATATGTTAATTCTGCTTCGCACCTGATATTTCATAGCATTCTTAGTATTCTTTGATATCTCTTTTATTTGCTTTTTATATACAAATCCCTTAATTTATTTCATGCATTTGGTTTTTTTTGTATATATTTTCTTGAAATTTAAACATTTGATATATATTTTTGAATTCTTGCAAAAAAGCGGCATTACGCTATATGGAACAAATGTGTTTTTAGCAGTGTTTTTAGTACTGTTTTAAAGTGATTTTCAGTGATTTCCATTCTCCGTTTTTTTGTGTATGGAGCTGGGGCGATAATTTTCTTGGGACTGTTGTGTCGTGTTATTTATAGCCGATCTGTGGTTTTTACGGGCTAGGTATATATTGGTGTATACTTGATTATCGTTATTTTTGCTTATATGTTGCTACTGCTATTTTGTGATATGCACATTTTATTAAGTGTATGGTTAGTGTTTCCCCTAAGCATTTTCAGGAGGGCGCAGCACCCTGCCCGTTTTTTCATAGTGATAAATGCGCCCTGTTCCTACCGTTTTTAATAGCGGTAAATGCGCCCTGCCCCCGTTTGCTTCGGGGAACCTCGGACTCCATGAAAATTTCCGTCCTTCCGTTATTGATACGTAGGATCATGACTCATTATTTTCTGCTTCCAGGACGATTTCTTCTGGATCCTTCATGCGGAAGACCCCCCCCCCCCCCCGACCCCTTTCCCCTTCGTATCTGTACCAAAAAAGTCCGTACCTTTGTTGATGAGCAAGTTGATAAAACCTCAGCCTTCCTCCAAACATGTGCGAAGAAATCCTTGTCTTTCTTTCATATGGCTCTATGCTATTTGAGTTACGCATGTGAGTATTACCGTATGTACTCGCGTAAAGTCGCCTTCGCATATAAGTCAAACTCCTACTTTCAAAGAAAAAAAATTCCAAAACTCGCATATAAATCGAACCCCCCCCCCCACTTTCAGAGGGATAAAAAAAAAATCCAAAACTTGCGTATAAGTCTATCCCAAAAAGAGAAAATAAAATTTCCCATAAATTATTCAAAAACACTTGTAAATGAAATATATATATATATATATAATAAAATTTAATTTCCATAATAAAAACTTCATCGGAACTTTTTAAAGTCCGATTCCAAAAGCCTATGACATATGAGCGTTGTTTCCCATCCGTTTTGGGGACGTTCATTCTCGTGTAACAGCTCTAGGCATTCTTTTACTCCCAGCACGCAGCGTCCTCAACATGGACGTGAGACCATGCATCCCTGTTTCTTAAGCGTCCTTTGACCCACTGCGCAATCAAACAATATCTGGCTTCCACCCGTTATTTGAGCTGATTTTTTTATTAACCCCCAACACAGTAGAAATTAGAAACTCCTTTCAATAAACAAAACAAAAAAACACTTTCAACTTAAAATCCTGCATTATGGGTTTAAAGAATCCGTGTTACAGAATTATTTCTGAAAAGAACCATTTTTTTCTTGAAAACGATCGGCTGTAGTCCGAGAAGCGAGTGACAAACTTAGAACGAAAATGTATGCATATTTTTTGATGACGTGATACACTGGTAGTCGGGAGCATTCGGGAGGACAGTGACTCACAGGATAGTTTTGAAGTGCAGAGAAATTCGGAGTGCGCGATTGCGTAATTACTACCACATCATTTTAGGTTGGATTGTCTCGCAAGAAAAAATAATTTTTAGACTTACTCTTTTTTTTTTTTTTTAGACTCTGCGTATAAGTCAACCCCCCCCCCCCCCCTCACACACACACACACACATTGAATTATGGTTTTTTTTTTTTTTTTTTTTTTTTTTAATATATATATATATAGTGACTAACATACAGTAGGGGAAAAAAAAAATATATATATATATGTATATATGTATGTATGTGTATATATATATATATATATTATATATAATTATTAATTATATAAATAAAAATGAAAAATAATAAACTAAGTCAAAAACATTAGAAAAATCAAGAAATAGGAAAATAAGATGCATTAACATTAATGTTTTGAATTTTATTTTCGCAAAAAAATGTAACTTTTGTCAGTATTGAAACTACGTTTTGAGCGCCCTTTTAATGGTGTATAGTGGCATTCTCGATTATCCATTTTTCATATGAATTACTTGTTTAGTAGGAATTTTCATCTTTGATTCATATTCATATTCATGTTTGCATATTTGGGAAGTTGTATTCTGAATTGCTTGTCCAGTCTCCAGCTTAGACTCACTGGACGGGTTTGGGAGTAACTCCGTGAACGTTCGTACTGCCTCCCTGGTAGAATTTCGACTTGTTCATTCCGGTGCTTCTAGATTAAGCTGTTGAGGTTGATCGTGTATACACGTGGTAGAAGAATGGTACATGCCGCATGGTAATACAATTTTCTTAATGTATCCTTTTTTCAATTTTTGTTGCCTGTAGTCTGAGTTTAAGTATTTATAGTAATGTACTATTGCTTAATCTGAAACAGGCATTTGTTTGGGTTAATTGGAATTAAATACTCAGACCTGACGATGAATTTAATTCTAATTAAACATCGAATTTGGGATGGTGCTGTTCTTTTCTCTTATCGGCATTATGGCTTTGAATTTGCTTCTATGGTGATGTTAATATTACTTGAATTGTATTTTTTTATTTTTACATATTCTTATTATTACATTTCATATATATATATATATATATATATATATATTTATTTATTTTTTTTTTTTTTTTTTTTTTTTTTTTTCACAAATTTCTCGACTTATACACGAGTATATATGGTAGTACTTGTGCATGTAATGTGACCTATATTTTGATTTTATTTTAATCACTGGTTTTGCTGTTAGAATCTGTGTAGGCTATATTCTTAAAATCTGGTTTAACAAAATCAATTTTAGTTATTTTGAATAATTTGGAGCTAGTTTATTAAATATATATTATAAAGAGTTAAATTCAATGACCTAGGCTGTGATCCCAACGAAAACAAAAAATACCCTGTTCGTTAAAAATTGCCCCTTTCATGTTAAAAAAATGCCCCTTTCGTTCAGCTACAGTGCCCTCTTTATGAATGAGCATCCTGCAATAGTCTAGGGGAACACTATATGGTGTTTGATGTATTATTTTGTGGTAAATATAATGCTTATTGTTTTTAATGTAAATAAATATAAAAATATAAAAATTACACATAAAAATAATAAATAATCATAATATATATCTTATATTAGATATATAGATTTTATTTTTGATGTTACAAAAACATTAATTAATATTGTATAAAATGTTTCCCCTGTGCTTTGGTTTGGTTACTTTGGTGTGAATTGATGATGATTGGCTTGAAATTGGTTATTATGTGCATGATCACAGTGGTTTGGCTTTGGTGTATTGCCGGAATTTACGAGGGTGTTGTACAACGTTATATGCTTTTATACTCAATTACAAGAGTCTAAACTGTAATTTTAATTTTATGATATAGCTAAAAAGAATATTAAAGCGACTGGCAATATCGCCACTTTTGTGACGTCTGCTCGGTCGGCCAAGATAAGGGTAAATGGCCGATCATCAAACCGTGACCCTGGATCTCTTAAGATTAGTGATTTTTTCCGGCTAGTCTATCAAAGCGGGGGGAGCACACAAAAAAGTGTGGTTGCTGAATGTAATAAGTCGTTGTATTGTGATAAACTACATGTGAATACTCGTAGGTGTTATTTTGGCAGGATGTCCAGAGTTTTAAATATAGACGTTGTAATTCCGGCAGATGCAAATTGTGCCCTAGAGCCAATTCTACACAAATTTCAGATGATGTGAATTACAAACTTTTCTGTAAGACATTTTGTTGCATATATGGTATTAAATGTAAAAAATGCAATATGGACTACATCAGTTAAACTAAAAACTGTCTTAACACAGTGTCCTCCCCAGACCAATCTAGCCAGGCAGTATGCCCGGTTATTTAACCCTACCACCCGGTAACCAAATTGCGTTCATTTCTGCTAACAACAAAAAAAGGTGGAAAAGAAAAAAAGGTGCGCCGAATGGCAATTAGGTTTGGGCTATGTAATGAAACATCGTTAAAACCCTGTAGGAAGTCGACATTGCCATACCAGTTTCGTAATTTTCAAGTTGGCGATATATCGTGATTGATGATACATCACAATTTCTCGATGTTCATAGCCAGCCCTAAGTGCTAATCTTGGGAGCGATGATTCCGGTTTAAGGATTTTCTCAGTGTATGTGCGATTTCCCGGTGTCTGTTGGATTAAAAAGTTGATTTCTTGCACATAGCCATTTGTTGCTGACATTGCAGAGATAGCAGTAGACTTTTATCAACTCGAATATAGTTGAAGTAAAAAGACTTTACGTGAAATAACTAATTTATTTTTTGCGAAAGAAGAAATACAACATAAATGGTACACGTATCCAGAACTTCGATATGGTACCTGTTCAAATTTAAAGAAACATTGTCTCGAAAATTTAAAACATTAGGCAATAAGTAGGCCTAAACAAACCAGCCACATACATTGCCAATTACCTGAAATCATGCTTTAGAAGCTTACATAAAAACATGCATAGCATGAGCATACGCAAGTACAGTCGGGATAACTTCCCAGAAGCAAAACAAATCAGAATGCCAGAATAACATTCTATTGGCGCATCCATAAGTTTAAATAGTGCTTCAACATTGAAGTAGAAGTTAATGTTTCTGGAGTACAACAATTTCTAATTGGATGAAGTAGAAATTAGTACATTCTGGATGCTGACGTCTCAATCTGCAGGAATACAGAACAGGGTTAAAACTTATTAACAAGCTATCCTAAAGTGATTTAGCCAATCAGAACAAAGTAACTTTTGGGATTTTGACCGTACGTTAACCGATGTACACATCACTTGTTTACATGAAGTTTTCTAACAATCGGGCCCCCTCCTGCAGATTGAGTTGCTTAACCATATAATACAAGTTACAATCAAATTTAAATTCATATTAATGTTGAACATACACTGCTTATAAAGTTTCAAATATCATGTATAAATTATTAGTGTATAATTACATTTCAAAACAATGTTTTAAAAAATATAAACACATTATGATACAGTTTACATGAGAACAAAATGTTAAAATATCTCTGTGTTAAAAACAGGAGATACAATTTTACATTAAAAACTTTTAAATCATTGCCACACAGTATAAACTCAAAAGCACATAAACTACATGTTGAGGGAATGTCAAAAAGTTTGTATATCACATTGAGAATAATTTTAAACTTTTAAACCTTCGCCACACAGTTTAAACTCATTAGTATCTAAACTACTAAAAGAGGGAATTAAAAAAAAAAAATGGTATAAGTTAATTTAGCGTATTTTTAAATTTAAAAACCTTAAAACTCTTCGCCACACAGTATAAACATATTGGTAACTAAACTACACAATGTGGGTATTGAAAAAAAGGTTGAAGTTTATTTGAAAATACAACTATACAATTTAGACAAGTTAAATTTTGATTTCAATTTACAATTTAAAAATTTTAAGAAGTTTTAAAGATTTCACAGAATTTAAAAATTGCTTTCTTGGTAAGTGGTTTTGTAAAACCACCAGCTTTATTATTTTTGCTGTTTACAAATTTAATTTCAAAAAGTTTCTTCTCAACTAGATTTCTCAAAAAGTGATATTTAACATTAATGTATTTTGTTCTATGATTCTCAATGGGTGAATTGGAAAAGTTTATAGCTGCTTGGTTGTCACAGAATATAATACTGTTTCCTAATTGAATGCCAAGCTTATTACATTCCAGTAACATGTTTTGTACTCACACCATTTCTTTTGCAGATTCGGTTAATGAGATATATTCAGCTTCCATTGTAGATAAAATTACACACTTATGCTTAAATGTCCTCCATGAAATAGGTACCTTATCTACAAAAAATATCATGCCTCCCTTTGATACTCTATCATCCTTATTAGCTGCAAAGTCAGAATCAGTATAACAATTTAAATTTACAGTTTAAATATTAGATACGTTTAATTTAAAATCCCTTGTTTTATTTACATACCCTAGAAGTTTAAGTAGAACATCCCAGTGTTTAATGCCTGGGTTTTCCTGAAATTGGGATAAGATATTTACCGCATAGCTTATATCGGGTCTAGTTCTGCTGGCAAGAAATGATAAACAACCGAATAAGTTTATGTAAGGTATATTCTTCATTTGTTCAATTTCAGAATGATTTTCCGGGCAATCTGCTTTGCTTAAAACTACACCTTTAGCTATGGGTAATCTTGAAACAGGATATTTAAATTTTAAATATTATCACAAATTTTAGTAATGTATTGATTTTGATGTATAAAATGTTTATTATGTTTTTCCTCAAACTCAATACCAAGTAATATTTTTGTTTTACCTAATACTTTAATATCAAATTTAGAATTTAAAAGAGAAGTTATAGAATTTTAACATCATATTTAAAATTTAAAAGAGAAGTTATAGAATTTAGATCATTTTGATTTATGGCAAATAATATTATTTCATCTACATAAACAATTAATAAAGCTTTATTATTAAAATTATATGCACAATTGCACCACCTATACTTTATGAAATTTAGTTTTCTGAGAACCTGGTCTAACTCAAGATACCATTTTCTGCCGCTTTGGTGCAGACCATAGATTGCTTTATTCAAATGACATACATATTTACTTTTGTTTTTGTCAAGAAATCCTGGGGGTTGACTCATGAAAATTTTCTGCACATTTAATATCAAGTTGTATATGGAACCATCCTAAAAAACATACACAAATTGTGTAAAACATTCTAACAATTATAAAGTTAATCACCGGGCTAAACACCTCTTCATAAGTTTGTCCCTTTTCCTGGTTAAACCCCTGTGCTACTAGTCTTGCCTTATACCTGCTAATTTCACACTTTTCGTCTCTTTTGACTGTATATACCCAACGGCAACCGATTACTTTGTCGAAAATAGGTGCAGGCACTAAGTCCCAGACACCTCTTTCCATCATGACACTTAATTCATCTGCCATGGCTATATTCCATTCTTTGGATTAGGGTGAATTATAGCCGCTTCCTTGTAGTTCCTAGGGATTTGGATCTCTACAATGTTTGCTTCTGGCTGATTCCCTAATTTCCCTTGATCCCCCTTGAAATTGAAAAACTTTTTACTTCTTTTAATTACCTTAACCTTGGTCCCTTTCCTTTGTAAAAGTAATATACATCCTTTCTAGATCCTGTCATCCTTGGAATGACTTTTCTGGCCCAAGTAATATTTGTGTCGAGAATTGGAGGATTATCGCCAGAGGACCCCGTTATCCCACTGCTTTCCGCAATGTCTTGATCTTCCTCTGATGAATCAGCTTTTTCTCTTTCCGCATACTCCTTGTCAGACGAGTCTGGGTATCTAGGCTTGTGAGATGAAAATGTAAATTTTTCTACTGGTTTTGATTTCTCATTAATTTTTGGTCCCAGACTGCCTTCTTCTGCTTTGCACTCTTCATTAAATTTTACATTGTTGGTTTCTACTATCTTCCCTTCATTCAAGAGCCAGATCCTATATCCTTGAGTTTTTAAAGCTTACCCTACCATAATTCCCTCTTGTTCCCTGATGTGTCCCTCTTGTGTCCTATATTTTGGACATAAATCCTATATTTCCAAATTACAAGCAATAAAATCCTTATTTCTATCATTTTGTTTTCAGTCTATCTGCTAAATCTTCCCAGAATTTCAAAAAACGTGGATGTACGGAATGTTAGACGTCTGCAATTGGTTTCCAATTGCACGTGACGTAATACTACTCTAAACATGATGCCTGCCGGCTGGACGGAAAGTGTGGTAACGGTAGCGGTACGGTAGCGGTAGATTAGGGACGGAGGAATATCGATAATTGCATTACTAATTTTCAGTGTTAATAGTAAAATTAAATACAAACATGTAGAAGCAGTTTTGTTGTACTTAAAAGCAATTTAAATTAAAAACATTCCTGCTTTTTTTTTTCCAAAATTTAGAATTTTGTTTTGGTTCGAAAACGTAGGTTTTCAAAAAGGAGTGGGGATTTTAATTGTGTGCCATGCCGAATCGACAAACAAAATTTCGTGATAATTGGTTGAAAGTTGTCGATAAAAATGGAACTATTATCAGTGATTGGTGCACGAAAGGAAATGATGATTTTTCTGCATATTGTGTGTTATGCAAAAAGACTTTCGCGATCAGCAACAGTGGGAAAATTCAGCTTCTGCAACATGCGAGCACTGCAAAACATAAGACTTTGGATACTCAAAACTCTGTGTCTCATAGACTTGGGCCATATTTTTTAAAACAGATTACAAATGAGTTTAAGACTAAACATCCCTTTTTCACACTCATGTATGATGAGACACTAAATCAACAAAACTTAAAGCAATTAGACGTCCATGTCAGATATTGGAATACAAATGAGAAATGTATTTCTGAACGGTACATGGGAAGTGACTTACTAGGACATTCTACAGCCCTGGATATATCATCCAGCATAAAATCTATTACAGAGTCATGTGAAATCGATTTAAAGAACCTTATTATGTTGGGATCTGATGGTCCGTTAATAAAGCACTTTTTAAGTTGATTGACAGAGAAGTGAAATTGTTAAATGAATTTGGGTTAATTAATGTAGGGACATGCAACTTGCGCGTAATCCATAACGCTTTTGGCAAAGGTCTAATGATATACTCATTTGGAAATATTACAGATTTTATTGTAAATATGCATTCATGGTTTTCGAAATATCCTTCACGTCAAGAGGATTTACAAAAAGTTATGGGAAGGTTTGATAATGAATATTCCAAAATACTCAGATATGTAAGCAATCGGTGGTTGACTGTTGTGTGTGTATGTGAGAGAATTATAGAGTTGCTGTCGGGTATAAAATCATATTTCTTAGAGAAATTCCGAAGGAATGCAAGAGATTGATGAAACTTGATCGATATAAGTGCATTGTAAAAATATTGGAATCTCCATTGCTTCTAGTATATTTCAAATTTTTGATAAGTGTTGGCTCAATTTTTGAAGAATTCTTGAAACTTCTTCAGAATAAAAAAACATTGATACACATCTTGTATGATGAGCTGAATAAACTAATGAAAAAGATCATGAGCCGATTTATAAACGAAGAGGCTATTATAGATAAAAATGGAGAGCAGCTGTACAACATTGATGTTAGAAAGAATGCACTAAATACAGAAAAATTCATGTTGGGAATAGTGCCAGGAAAGTTTTGGTTTCATTATATGTTGAGCACAAAGCTGAATTTCTTTCTGATGCTAAAAAATTTTATATTCTTGTTACGTTATGTTTGAAAGAAAATCTTCCTTTAAAAAATAAACTGGTACAGAGTTTGCAAGTCTTGCATCCTGTAATTCGTAAAGAACCACTGAAAGATATTTTACCATCAGTCAGGAGGTTGGCAAACTGTTTGCCACAGGTGATTCCAGAAGACTGCACTGACAAACTGACAGATGAATGGTGTCTCTATACTTGTGATTCAGATATTCTTGAACAGTGGATTTGCCCAGGGGCGGCATTTCAGCACAAGATTTGTATGAAAATCAACAATATGGAATAAATAAAATGCATGTTAACAGGGGGGGGATCACAAAATTGAAATGATGTTGAGAAAAATAATTGTTGTTAACATAATTTTTCTAAATACAAATATCTATATATTTATTTACCTTTTATTGAAGTTTTAAACGCCAGTTCTTAGAGTCTGGAAGAGGGGAAAATTTTGTTGCAGTATTATCATAATCCAGTGGTATATCTTGTTCTATAGCTAAAACAGCTAAAGATGAAAGTCTTTCTTATCCCATTGTACTGCAAAAATAATTTTTCAGCCTCCTGAGATACGAAAAAGACCTTTCACAACTGTCTGATCTGATTGGCACAGTCAAAAACAATTTAACTGATAATGTTATGACAGGAAACACATTTTTTAAATTCCTCTTTTTAAAATAATCCAGACGACTTTTAAAATTGGGATGATCTATGTTTTCGTTTTTCACCATTGAATAAAGCAGTCGCAATTCACATAACAATTCCTCTTTCTGGAAGTTATATACTTTGCATATGGTTGAAACATTTTCTTTTTCGACATCTGATCCGGATAATACTGAACTAAGAGCAAATAAAACAGTTATATTGTTTTCATTCAATTTTGTCTCAATTTCATTAGATACTTAATCTATAATTTCATATTGAATATTGATTCTGTGATATGATTTAACATCAATCATGGGAATTTTTTTCACCGCCTCCGCATTTGCTTGGAATTTGTTTACGGCTTTTCAGTTTTGGTCCAGAATAAGAATTTTTTTGCAAAGTTCTATCACAAAACTCCACACTTGATTGAAATATGCTACGGAGTACGATCACGTTAAACATGTGGGTCCGAAAGTCCTTCCGAGAGGTTGGTGGTAGGGGAAGGAGGGTACGGTCCCTGTGGATGCCTCCTCCACTGGGTTCCGGTCTAAATTGGGTGGCACTTCCCGACCGTCCAAACAGTTACCTTACACCTTTCTGGTAGGTCGGACGGTCTGGGTTTCAACAACAACACTTGATTGAAATATGCATCAGTGCAAAAGGAACTAACAGTTTCAATAGTAGCTTTAGCCAAAGCTTGCACAGTCTGAAAATTAAGATCAGATGACTAAAGATGCTTTGAGAGAGTATTGCATTGATCAAAAACCCTGGGCAATACAAACAAATTGAACAAAAATTCGAATGATTTCATGCATGTTAAAAGGGCTTCGGCTCTACCACCATTGAGAGAATCGTTTTCAGATAATTCTTCCAATGTTAAAATCACCACTTCAAAATTTTCAAGTAGTGCTTTTATGGCTTTAACTCTAGAAGACCACCTCGTATCACTTAGTGATTGTAGAGTTGAAGAGCCTTCAGAAAAAGTATTTGCTGATGAGCGAATCTTTTTGAAAATAGAATGTCTTTTATAGGATGTTTCTATGAAAGAATATAATGCATTGAGCTGCTGAAATGCATTTCTGGCAGACAGAATGGATGAGCATGCACTAACTACACATAAATTTAATCGGACACTTGAAATTTTCAAGTGAAAAGGATAACATCACCCCAATCTTTTCAAGGATTCATTCCAGCCAGAAGAGAGAAGCTTCACTGTGAAGCTCGGCTCTTTTGAAGCTCCATAGCGTGAGAAAACTGACCAGTGGACAGTTGATAAAAAAAGGGAGAAGCCGATAAACGACGAGGAAAAATTTGGGCCCGCTACCGCGCCCCCTCGTGCCCCCTATTTGCCGCCCCTGGATTTGCCCTAATGAAAATTCAATAGACTCTTTCTGGAGTAAAGTTTTTGAATTGGTTAACTACAGTACTGGAAATATTAGATATCCATATTTAACAACTTTAGTAAAAGCAGATTTGACTTTTTCTCATGGTCAAGCTTCGGTGGAGAGAGGATTTTCAGTGAGCAAAAGAATGTTGACAGCAGAACATTCTCGGATGAGTCTCTATACCATAAAAGGTTTAAGATTAATTAAAGATGCTGTTCATAGAAAAGTATCCAACATATGTGTAATTCAAGAAATGATATCATTTTATAAAGATGTTCATCGGAAATATCGTGAACAGAAACAAGCAGAGAGTGTGAAAATTATGAAAACAAAGTCATCAATTGAGGTCCCTAAGAAAAGAACAGCAGAAGACAAAATAAATGGTTTACAAGAGAATGTTACTTCTGCTCAAGCAGTGATTGAAGAAGGTAATCTGAGACTGAAAATGGGATTAAAACGGCAATGTATGAGTGACATTGAAGCAGCACAAGCTCTTATAGATGCTGGTAACAAAAAGTTAAAAAGAGTTAAAGAGATGTAAGGTCAAAACAATAAGAGAAATACATGGTATTGAACTTTTCAGAACTTTTAAGGTAAGATGAGTAAACTTTTCTTAGTCATTTTGTTATCTGATAGAACACTTTTTCAAAAATGAAAATAACAAAATTTGTAAGATATTTATAATTTCTTTTGTCCTATATTTTTTATGAAAATGTCCTATATTTTTCCAGGTTATGACTTCTAACCCTGCTTGTGTTTCTAAAAACTTTTCAAATTCAGTGTGGCAAAATTCCATCCCATTGTCAGTCCTGACACTTGAAATTTTGGAATTCAAAAATCTTTCCGCTCTATACTGAAATTGTTTAAACCTATCAAAAACTTCTGACTTTCTTTTCATAGGATAAACTGTTAATTTACACGAAAAATCATCAATTATGCTAAGGAAGTTCCTAGCTCCTCCACGTGATGGTTTTGGCATAGGGCCACAGACATCCATATGACTTAGTTCCAATGGTTTATCAAATCTAATTCTCCCTATGGGTTTACAAGAAACTCTTCTTGCTTTTGCTAATTTACAGCATTTGCAATTGATTTTTCTAACACTGATGTTTGTCAATCCATTAACAGCAGATATGGTGTAAATAGTCCGAGTTTATGTGACAGTACCTCTTATGCCATAGCCTTGTACTTCCCCTGACCTCAGTGGGTGATTTTACATGATTAGAACTTTTGAATACATCATATGTGCAAGGCTTGTTAGGCTTAAAAACACTAACACTGGAATTTAAAATTTTACTTTTAAAAACTTTACTGGCATTGCTATTTACACTTTGACTTTTAGCATTGGTGCAATTGTCATTACTTTTTACAAGTCTTAAAATTGCTATTCATATTTGGATTTTTGGATTTTTAAAATCATGATGAACATTTTTAGTTTTACAAGCATGTGAATCATTAAAATTACTTTTACTTTTTTTTACTTTTAAAATCACTTGAAATTTTAGACTTTACATTTTTAGCTCTAGGCTTGACAATTTTACTGCCTGTTGACTTTTCAACATTGAAATTCTTGGCTTTTATTTCATATTGAGGCCTGAAGAAATATAAGCCATTCTGCCTTTTGGCATAAAACCAATTGCTACCATCTGGTTTGTAAAAAGTAATGGTACCGTCTGTTCCAGTGAAACTGCAATTTTGTCTTTTAAGATTGAAGCAGCAATTAAGTTTCTTCTTAACTTACGAGAATAATGACTTCGGTTAAGTTAATTTAATTTTAAAATTATGCATGTTTACATGCATACTGATTGATCTGACACCTTCGATTGGGCTTTTTTGATCACCGGCAGCTAAGGACATTGTTGTCCCTTCAAGCTCTTTAAATTTGTCAGACAATTCCAAATTGTTGCAAAAATGCCTAGTTGCTGCCGTGTCAACAACCCAACCGGATTTGTTGGTCTATTCAGTGTTACAGTTTTCAATGCATGATTAAATCTCACTCAATTTAGCCTGATATAATTTACATTCAGATTTGAGATGATCATATGCCTTGCATACATGGCAAGGGCCTACTCGTTTATTATTATTATTTGAATTCACATTTCTATTATTTACAATTTTAAAATTTAACATTTTAGAATTTTTAGAAACAGTTTTAGTGTTACTATAACATTTAGGTTTAGGCATGCAGTAAGCTAAAGTCTTACTTCCATTTTGGTGCTCATCATACTTTTGTTGAGCAATTCGGTCTTCCTCAGAACAGTTCTGTCCCCATATGTTTCAGAGTAAACTGGTCATCAGGTAGTCTATAGAGAGTCTGTACAATACCCTTGTATTCATCACTCAGATGGCGTATGGTCTGGAACGAAACTAAGACCTCGGCCAATGGATGGCCTACATCCTTCAACTTGGACACTAACTTTTTTATTCGTGCAATAAAAAGTCCAATTGGTTCACCCAATATCGGCTTCTCATTGAAAAAGTTTTCGAATAGTCGCATTAGTCCTGCCCTGGACTTGGGCTCGAACTGTTCCTTCAGTATTTCCCATGCCATCAGTGGCTCATCTATTGAAGAAATTAAGTCGCAGTATTCATTTTCAATACTGTAGTACAAGATCTCTTTTCGCCTCTGGTAGTCTTTTCTTTTCGCCTCTGGTAGTCCAATCTTTCTTTTCGTGCTGCGCCCTCTCTTGGTTTTTCTTCTGTCCTCATAACTCAGCCATACAAGCCATCATTCATGAGCGTGAACTTTATATCTGCACTCCACGTAGAGAAATTGTCTCTCCTGAGCTTCTCCATCTCAGCCATTGCCATAATTTTCGCTTACTATGCAGTTACTTTCCTTCGTTGTGGTCCCCGTCTCGGAGCTCGGTTACACTTCAAAATCACTTGATAAGAACAGCGTTTTCACTGGCCCATAACCACTTAACCACTTGTTGGCTTAAAAAAATTAAAATCAATTTTAAAAGTTAATTTATTGCACATAGCCATTTGTTGCAGACGTAGCAGAGATAGCAGTAGATTTTTATTAAGTCATATATAGTTGAAGAGAAAAGACTTTACATGAAATAACTAATTTATTTTTCGCGAAAGAAATATTAAAATACAACATAAATGGTACACGTATTCAGAACTATGATATGGTACCTGTTCAAATTTAAAGTAACATTGCCTCGAAAATTTAAAACATTAGACAAAAGTAGGCCTAAACAAACCGGCCACGTACATTGCCAATTACCAGCAATCATGCAGATCACTTGATTTTCTATCCGTATGACTCAGCAAAAACAACTAGTGGGAGGAAAGATGAAAGCATTTGCTGTAATTGTTTCGGTTTCGTATTTTTCAACGACGCAATCATTAAATTGGAGTGGCCTGAGGGGCGGCGGGTGACAGTGGATTTATACTTATTGGTTCGATAAGCAGATATTTGACGTATGTGAAAAATATATCTATTAGCTGCTGCTTTTGTATATGTTAGTGAAGTAACCACTTTCAACTTGAAATGGGCCACTTATTTTGCTCTTTTGTTTGGAAAGCTGTATTTACTATAAATAATACATAACTAAACATGATTGTATTGCAAAACATGCCTACAACAAGGTCATTAACACACTGACCTCTCAAAAGGGTCAACATCAGCTGCATTCGCAATGACTCATCGTACTTTAGAAAAAATCTTTGAGGGGTGGTATTTTTCTTTATAAGAGAGGTTATTTATGTTATCGAGTGCTCTATTTTTCACATATTTGACTCTTCCTAAAAAGTTTTCCTTTTTTAACAGCATCAGGTTTTTTTTTTTTTTTTTTTTTTTTTTTTTTTTTTTTTTTTTTTTTTTAATTATTATTATAAATATAAGGATGTTGTTAACTAAATAGATGCTAGAAAATGAATAGAACTTTAGAGATTTTTTTTCTTTCTCATACGTAGTATTGAGAAAGTATTGTTCTCATGAAAATTTTCGATTTCGAGGCCAATATATGTTTTGAGACCCCCTGAACACGTTTTGACAATTTTTGGAGGGATGCCAGTCTGTAATCGATTTCTTGTGTACACGATCGCTGCTACAAATATTAATGGATTTTTATGAAACTCTATATTTGACTTTGTTAATGACAAATGTAGAATTACATAGATATATATATTTTTCGAGCGGAGAATTACGAAATTTCATATATCCTTAACTTGGCAGCATTACAAAATTAGATGTTTGAAAGGCTCGATTATGAAATTTAAAAGTTTCAGTAATTATAGTGAAAAATAGCCACTACAATTTTTGTATTCGTGACGTTATTAGATGTTATTGGGGTTATATTATTAAATTTCATATTAATCAAAAGATTTTTACGAACTCTTTAAAATGAAGGGTAACATGCTATAATTGAAATTATTTGGAACAACAATACAGACTTTTCAACATTTTTTTGTAAAATTTGCAAATGCAAAAAAAAAAAAATCACAAGCTGCTTCAAAATACTTTTTGGTATAAGAAAGTCGAGTTGAGCCACACTCTAGTTATTTTATTTCTCGTTTCGGAGAGGAGGGGGGAGTGTCATAGTAAAAATAAAGATATGGAGATATTTCATCCGCGAATTGAGGAGGGTTGGGAGGGATTGACAGGAGGACTTATACTCAAGAAAAAATACCAACTGATAATCTTGTAATCAATAGTCTATCATGTAATTAAAGATCTTGAACGAAGAAATTTGATAACCAAGCAGGAAATCATATCCATCTACAAGATTAAAAAAAAAAAATGCTTAGATTTTGCCCTTAAATTATTTAGATCTTTTCAAACATTATTTATTGTAAGTTTTTAATTTTATAGACTTTTCTTAATTATTTATTACAATTTTTTTTATTTTTTTAAATACTATTTATTTGAAATGTTTAGATTTTTTTTCTAAAATTATTTATTGCATTTTATTAGATCCTCTTAAAAATTTTAATGCAATAAAAATTTTTTAGATCTTTTGACTATTGATTCTAATCTTTTAAAATTTGTTTTAAAATTATTTGATATTTTTTAGATTTTTTTTTTAATATTTAATGCAATGAAATTTATTTAGATCTTTAAAATTATCTATTATAATTTTAAAATTTTTTATAGATTTTTACTAAAATTATTTATTGCAGTTTTATTTTTATGTTAAAGAATATGTATTGAGAAAAAAATAAACATTTCTTATTAATGTAACTTATATACTATTTTAGTTCATTGAAAATTCTAAATTTTTATACTTAAATTTTGTTAATTAGATTTTTAAAACTTTGTTGTCTTGGCTTTCTTATACCTGTTGTATATACGACAAACTGCTGAAATAAAAAAATATTTTGCATCTCATCTAACTCTTACAGTACCGAAAAATCACTTGCTACAAACTGTTTCAATTTCGAAAAATTGCCAGCTACAAACTGCTACAATTTTGAAAAAATGCCTGCTACAAGCTGCTACAATTTCAAATAATTGCCTGCTACAAACTGCTTCAATTTCAAAAATTTGCTGCTCCTAAAATTGCTCCAAAAGAGTTTTTTATAATCACATCACTGACTGTGATTATTACGGAGTTTTAATTAATAATACAATTGCTAAGATGGGGGTATATAATAAATTGCACTGAGGAAAAAGAGGTGGACGCAGACACGGAAGATTCGTTGCAATGAAACTGTAAATAACATCACATAGTTCTTTAGTGTTAATGCAACACAAGGAGTTATTCCACATGGTTGGATCAAAAATCTAATTTACGGGATAAGGATCAAATTTATACAAAAAAATTTAAGACTGTAAATAATAAGGTTTTTAAGGAATATTTCATAGTTTAGTAATAAAAAATACGATGGCATTTCATTGAAAAGGTTAGTAACGAATTGTACAGAACTTCTGCCTTTTGACGATATTAAAGTATCTGTAACATATCGGTATGGTATACCTGTTGGCAGAAAGATTTTTAATTATAACGGTTTCTGGTGTAATATGAAGGAAAATGATATTGATGACTGTATTGTGATAATATGACAGATTGTATGGAACCAACTTTAAAACATATTGTTACGGGCGACTTAGATCTGATAAAAAATGCAGAACTCAAAAGTATCGTGGAGAAGGAAACTAAGTACAGATTCCAGGAGTGTAGAAATGTCATCACTATTTTCACAAATTACGTCGAGCTTTTTATTTATAAATTGGCACTGAAGTTTAGTATACCCATCGAAACAGTTGATGAGTGGAAACACTGTGTCATAAAGGGGTTCACTGAATGTTATAATGTCAATGCTTACGGTGTACATTGTGACAGATTGGACTTCCGGGAAATCGAAAAGGTACAGAAAAGTTATATTATCACTTACGTCAATAAGGCAACGTCTAACTATGCGCTTACATGTCGCAAGTTACATCATCAGAAATTATTGGAGAGTTATGGTAATGATACAATGTATCAACAATTATCTCTGTCAAAAAGATCTATCAAAAATCATATCATTGCTCTATACAAAAAAATTGGAATTGTATTGCAAAAAGGTTAGATTTCCATACCTAATGTTAATTCCTAAATTACACAAAAAACCTATAAAATTCAGACCAGTAATGATCGGTTACAAGATATATTTAAAGGATGCCCATGACAGTCTACTTGTAATCTTAAAAACAGTTATTCTAAAAATTAAAACTCAAGGTGCACATATTTTTGTGAACAGTATCAAAGCTAAGAAGATGCTTGAAGGAATGAATATCTGACAATGTTTTTACAGAGGTTACGACTTCACTGATCTTTTTAACAACATAAACATTAATGATATTTATGACATATTAATGATATTTTATGAAAAATTTGATATGCAATTATTCGTTACTTTTGAGAAATATAAGATCTTGGTTCGAGACTGTCTTGTATAATGAAATGAATTTCTATAGACAGATATACGAAATATTTATGGGTGGAAGTTGCTCTTCCATGTTGGCTGATATTTACCTCAATCATTACGAGTCGGGTGTACATATTTTGCATGAAGTGATATTCATCCGGTATGTGGACGATTTGTTGACTGCATTTAAGGAACAGGACTACACTTTGGATTTTGGGTTTTACCCAAAAAGTTTAAAATTGGTGGAAAATGTACAGAGAAATGGTGAAATTAATTTTTTGGACCTTACAATAATAAACAAAATGGGTGGTGATACATGTAAAAAGACTATTTTTCATATGTATGATAAGTGCAATGAATTTAAATTCAAGATAAATTATTTAATACCTTGGTCTTCAAATATCGACAAACACGTACGTTTTCAGTAACATTGTAATTTCTTAGAAGTAGAAGATTGAATTCTAATTTGGAATATCAATATTCATGTGTAAATAAATATTTTATGGAGGCCATAAGGGTCGGCTGTCCATTTCATTTTCTACATGGCATTATATCAAACATTTACAATATCGGTGTTCATTCAAGTCATTCTAAATTATTGAATTATACAGGATTTGATGGCAACAATGTTTTGGGTGCATAGCACTAAATACAATTTTTTGCAATATATGGTTGTATTTGATAATGCGTGCACGTTGCTGTGTTGGGATTTTATGGATCGAGATCATTGGTAATGGTTTCGTTCTGTTGTACTAATATTATTTTATCTTGTTATAGGTATAGTCTTTAATATAACAGTTTTCATTTTGCATTGGGCTTTTTTCATGTAACACGGATTTTGTCCTTTCGGTGTATACTTTGGTCTGGATGACTTTCTGTGAGTAGCACCGCGCGGCCTACTGGGAGTATTGCTGCAGTTCTTAAGCATGCTTTAACCGGGGAGTGGGGATCACAAACCCCCACCCCACGGCCTCTTATGGTTCTACTTTGTTTTTATTCCTTTTATTCCTTTTGGCTTATATATATATATATATATATATATATTTTAATTGATAACATCTTAAACAATAAATAAAAATTAAAAATGAGTTAATAAAAATTTGTTTATTCTTGTGTAGAATTTGTATATATGTGAATTTGTGTTAAAAAGACTAAATGAATTTCCAATCATTGTGCATTGGTCTGCTACAAAACTTATACGAAACTTAATTTTACCTGATACTTATTTATGTTATTAATATAGCACTTTATTGTACATTGGGATTATTTAAAATAATGTATCATTTAAGCAGCTACGCAAGCATTGATTAAGTTTTCTGGAATATATTTTTCTTTGGAAATAATGCTAATATAAATTAAAGAAAATTTGAGCATGCAATCTATAAATTCTTTAAACATTTTTGATATGCCATTAAAAACTCCTTAATTTTTGTTTTCAAAATTGAGTATGAACCCTATAAAGGTTCCAATTCTTCTGACATGTTTTGTAGATTGTAAACATAAATACACAAACAGAATGTAATTGTTTAAAATAAAGTTCAAAATAACAAAGATAATCAAATTTCTCTTCTGTAAGAAAGCAATACTTTTTCTTTTTTTACACTGTTTTATTTAGCTTAGTTTCTCTGTTTGTTTGAGTCAAATCAATTTTTATCCCACAAGAGTATTTTCTGGAAATATTGCACACTTAAATATCTGCAATGACATTACAATATTTCATCAAATTTGAGTTGATCCCCCTCCCCTTCAGAATGGCCTGCAAAAATCGCATTGTTGTAAGATATTTAAAAATCTGATGTGGGCAGCACATGACTTTCCCTGCAGACTTAAATTCATATTTTCTTTATTTCTTCAATAATTCATTAGATTGAGTTTAATTGCACCAAATAACACTAAATTTGCATTTTTAATTTAATTTTTGTTTTTATTTGGTAATTGGACATTTTTCCGATAACGACGTAACAAAATTGCAAGAAATCTCAAATATCTTGAGAACGGTTAGTCCTAAAGTATAATGGAGTGTGTTATATTCTTTTCCTCGTCAAAAATTGCATATAGAACAAGAATTTAATTGATATATTTCAGCATATGTAGGCTTTTTTTTAATCGTACCAAAATCGAATCAGCACCAGAATGTGCCACAAGTAACTTATCTACCAAATATTGTGAAATTTGGTCAATTAGTACTTTAGCTAGGGTGGATACATGAAATTTTTGCGGGCCATTCCGTAAAAAAAGGTGGGTTCTTCTTTTCCGAATCGTACCAAATTCTAATCAGCACCAGAGTATCCAGCAAGTAACTTATCTACTCAATTTTGTGAAATTTGGTAAATTAGTATTTTAGCTAGAGCAGATAAATAAAATTTTTACGGGCCATTTCGAAAAAAAAAGGCGTGTTCTGTTTTTACGAATCATACCAAAAACTATTCAGCATCAGAGTCACATCCAAGTGACTTACCTACCAAATTTTATGAAATTCGGTCCATTAGTTTTTGAGTTAAAGTGGATACATACATTGCACAGACACACACACAGATGTCACACTAAAAATAGTTTTTTCGTATTCTAGAGGTCTCGAAATGTGTAGATCCGTCGATAACTCGAGTTGTTATTTTCGGCATAATTCCAATACTTTCCCTATACATTACCATGTATTGCAGGGAAGGTAAAAATGAGTCCAATATTAAGCTTTGCTTCTGTATATATATATATATGATCTCATTGTTGTAAAATATTTAAAAAGAGTCTAATATGCAGCTTCGCTTCATATTGGAGTAAATATGAAGTGAAGAAAAATTCAAATTTTATCACATGATACTGCTCCTGGTGAGTTAGGTTGTTGATGATGAATTAATTGTTGATGAATTGATGTTTTTATATATAAAAAACCTCTATACTTTTGTCATAGAAAAGATTTGATTAGATATTGGATGAAAAATGGATTACAAACTCAAGTTACATGGTTTTAGATAAATGCACTAAAAAGTAAAAAATAATTTTTAATTATCCTATTTTATTTATTTATTTATTTCCTTTTTTTCTTGATCATATGTTACTGAAAACAAGAAAGATCAATTGTGCATAAAGCATTGATTATGAAACACTTTCCAACTGAAATGCAAAATACGATACATTCAGCGGTGATATTTTTTTAATTATCACAGAATTACGAGAATTTATTTTACTTGAAAACTTAAAACTTCATAAAAATTAACTTTATTCAAATGACATCATCGAAATAGAAATTGTCTGGCTCTCTATGTAGAAGCAGTGAATATTACATTCATACACTTTTATTCCAGACTCCAGAGTTAAATAATTTTCCATGAAAGAAATTCAGCAATTCTTATACAACTCATCTTTACAATCACTTGTTTACATTCTGCATCCATTAAAATTAGGTTTCGTTGTAAAAATAATCAAAGTTGGATGATTATTTGAACTAAAAAATATTGTAATTGCATTGGCACAGAATATAGATGCATAAAAATTACGCAAAAATAAAGCGGTTTTAAGACTGATGCAACACAAAATATAAATTTAAAAGAACTTTAAAAATAAAGATTTTTACTCTGGGAAAAAAGATGGATGCCCTATTTTATTTTGAAGTAGGTCACGTGAGATCTCTTTATATTATATGGGTGTAATTATTATTTTAATTTTTATTTAAAAACTACCGAACCTATTTTGCAGAATTTTTTTTATATATTTTATTGATAATTTGAAAATTTCCTAAAACTTTCGAATCAATTTGTGAATTTTAAATTCACTTAAAAAATGTTTGAAAAATGAGGTCCCATAGGGTTCAATGTATTTCATTTTTTCAACCCGGGTTCAATCCATAACTAATTGGGTGATATTATTTATTTACATTTCCATATGTCCCACAGACCGTCTCAACAACATACTAAAATTTCATTATGATAAAGTCATTTTTATGGCAGTTATTGTGCGAATGGACAGACAGAATGAACAAAACACTTTTCAACTATGTGTTAATAAAGATGTGGGGCACCCATAAAAGAATTGTATTTGAACATAAACAGGATTTTAAGGAACAGTAGAAGTGATAACATAGAAATGAAGAATTGATTAACCACCAGATTGGTTTACAAATAAGACAAGGATGTTTAATTCTTCAAATTTGTCTCTGATTATATATTTTATTATTTATAGGGAATTAAATTGTTTTAATAGAATTTATTAAAAAGCAATATAAATGCATTTAGATATGCACTATATAATCAAAAGTATCCGGACACTTTGGATGTTAGAATGTTTTTCAAATTTCTAAACAAATACTTGGCAAAGTGTTCTGTAACTTGTGCGTTCAAGCATGTTCTTTACATTTCCAACTTTCCAGTAAAGTTTCGGTGACTTGTGCATTTAGGGGACCACCAAGATACTGAAAAAGGGGGGGGGGGGGATATATTTGATCACCCTGTATCATTAAAAGCTGGAAATGATTTGTAACTTGCACAAAATAGTTGACAAGCTTTGTTCAATGTGTATAAGCATTTTCGTAAAACAAAAACGTATATTCATTAAGATATAAACGTTTATTTAAAAAAAAAAAGAAAAAATTTGTTACATATTTTCTGCTTACAATATCCATAGGTTTCAATCCAATTTCACGAAACTTACAGAACATTTGTCAACGTCCAAGAAAAACATTATAGTTCAATTGAGAATTAAAGCATTGAATATACAATGAGATATAAGCATTTGAAGAAACTAAATTTTTACAGCGCATGCTTGAAACATGGCAATTGTTTTCTTTCATCATTTTGTAGTGAATACTGTAGGGCAACTTCTATAAAAAATCCACTGGAATATCATGAAAATTCACGAAGATATCGACGATATAGTGATCAGTTTTTCTCCGACTCTCTGAAAGTACATGGATGATAAGGGGTTTTCCACAAATTGATATTTTACAAATTCATCGGACACCCCTGTTCTGAAAATGAACTAGTCCAGTTTTATGCAAATAATGATCAAAAGTCTCTGGACACCCCTATACGTGGTGATCATTATTTGCATAAAATTGGGCTAGTTCATTTTCAGAAAAGGGTTGTCATGAATTTGTAAAATGTCAATTTGTGGAAACCCCCTTATCATCCAGGTACTTTCAGAAAGTCAGACAGAAACTGATCACTATAGAAATTTGATGCCACTAGCAGAATCCACAACGTACAGGGGTGTCCGGAGACTTTTCATCATTATTTGCATAAAATTGGACTAGTTCATTTTCAGAACAGGAGTGTCCGATGAATTTGTAAAGTGTCAATTTGTGGAAACCCCTTATCATCCAGGTAGTTTCAGAAAGTCAGAGAAAAACTGATCACTATATCGTAGATATCTTTATGAATTTTCACGATATTCCAGTGGATTTTTTATAGAAGTTGCCTTACAGTATTCACTACAAAATCATGAAAGAAAACTATTGCTATGTTTAGTGCCTGCGCAGTAAAATCTTAGTTTCTTCAAATGCTTATATCTCATTGTATATTCAGTGCTTTAATTTTCAATTGAAGTATAATGTTTTTCTTGGCTGTTGACAAACGTTCTGTAAGTTTCATGAAATTTCATTAAAATCTATGGATATTGTAAGCAAAAAGCATGTAACAAAATTTGTTTTTTTGTTTTTTGTTTTGTTTTTTAAAGAAACGTTTATATCTTCATGAATATACGTTTTTGTTTTACGAAAATGCTTATACACATTGAAGAAAGCTTGTTAACTATTTTGTGAAAGTTACAAATCATTTCCAGCTTTTATAATACAGCTATCATAATACAGGGTGATCAAATATATGTTTCCCCTTTTTCAATATCTTGTTGGTCCCCTAAATGCACAAGTCACTGAAACTTTACTGAAAAGTTATGCATTCCAGCATGTTCTTTACATTGCCAAAGTTACAGAACACTTCGCCAAGTATTTGTTTAGAAATTCGAAAAACATTCTAACATCCAAAGTGTCCGGATACTTTTGATCATATAGTGTATACTAAACTTCATATTTTTGTACATTGGTTTATAAACAGGACCAAGATGTTTTATTCTTCAGATTTGCCTTGTTTAATGGAATTTTTTTTTTAAAGACATATCAATGTGTTTATAATTATCGCATATTTTAAAATGATTGTTTCAATGAGGTAAAAAGTGGTTTGGAAATAAATTTTGCTATCATTTGAAAGCCTTCATTTTATCCTATGTTTACCAAACTTCATATTTTTATACATTGTTTTACAAATGGGACCCAGAGGTTTTATTTTTCAGTAGTGCCTCCTCTTATACTTTTTATAAACAAATTAAATTCAATACTTTAATGGAAATTTTTTTTAAAGCAATGTGAATCTCTTTAGAATTTTTCACATATTTCAAACCACGAACAATGCCTGGTATATATGTTTGTATATTAACACAGACTATATCCAATTCATTGGCATTTCTAACTTTAAAAAAACTAACTTTAAAAAATTTTAAGAATGTGTTTTAAATATATGGCTTGTGAATGAAAGTTTATACAAAAGATACAAGAAAGAGATTAAAGGGATGTTAATGTGTGTAGTATTTTTTTATATGGGACCATATATATTTTTATGAATTTTGCAATTATTTTCTTAAATAGCTATTCCAACTCAATACCATTTCTGCAATTGCTGCCTGCCATATGGAAAAATTAGCTTTCGCATTATTATTTAAGAATAATAATTATTGAAATTTTTCAGTGTTTAAATAGATCAGTAACATCCAATTTAACATTATATATTTCATTTAGATCTTGTTTTAACAGGTGTGCACTTATACATGTATAATAATTAGCAAAATATTTCATACTTTAAATATTAGTGTGGAACATTTGAAAATAATTATGAAAAAATGATAAGAAATAGAAATATAATTTCCTTAAAGAAAGCATGCATAAAAATATTAGGGGACTACCATTATTTCTCTTAACAATCACATAAAAAGAACTGTTGGAAGAACATAAACAAATGATCGTGATTCATGTTTCTCCTGAGCGCTGTTCAAAAACACTAATTTATTTTTTACTTACTTCGTTCTCTGGAATAACTCACAGCGTTCTTTCAGCAGTAGTCTTCATGTAAATCCGAATATCCGATGCATGCACAAACTCATTTGCATATTTTTAGGAACGTGCCTCGGAAGTCATTCCAGGAGGTACTGATCCTGACTTATATACAAAGTTTGTGTTGGAGGAATCAGTATAGGTATAGAGATGAAGATAGAGATTGAGTATTAAGTTAGAGTATATCGAGTTTGAATCACAATATCTAACTAACTATGTTGATTGAACACTGATCTGGTAGAACGATCCAAGTCGTTGATCGAAGTATTCGATATGCACGGGTACGATCTTGACTGAGAACATTAGATGTATGAATGTAGGAATTTACGATATGACGAATGTGTTGACAGTTGATCTGGTTTTTGATCAAGTATAAAACGATGTGAAGCCCTAAAGTTTTTCCCTGTGTTTAAATGCTTTTAATCATTATTGTAATAAGTTGTTGTTGTTGTTTCCAATCCCCTTGGTGTAGGCCCAAGTCCAAAAGACCCTGCCGCATAAGAGAATCACAGACAAATTCCTGCTCAACCGACAGCTGTCCCAAGGAGATAATCTAGGAGGCGAGCAGGAGAAGCAGGAAGGGAACAAGGACAAGCAGAAAAAGATTTCTGCCCCTCCACGAATTTCATACTACGGAGGTGTCTGCTTCTAAGTCATGCCATGGCTGTTTGGAGGGATCTTGAACTCCTGCACTGCAGAGAGAGGCCAGGGCTCTTTGCAGCATGTCAGTGGTGAACAGGGGGAGTACACCAAGATGAATTTATTTTAATTTTGTGGAGGGAATGAATTTCTGAAAGACACAGAATTGGGGTCAGGGTATTCACACCCCTTTCTAGCCAACTCATCAGCGATCTCGTTTCCAGGCACACCGACATGTGACGGTATCCACTGGATACACACAAATTTCCTCTGACCGAGCCTTGCCAACTTGGAAATAATACTCTGACCAGTTCTTTCCACAATCTTTGGCCATTTTTTTAAATATTGAATGGAGCTTCTGGGGAACCTCTAGGGGTTACAGCCTCAGGGGAGCCTGTAACCCCTAGAGGGCGCGTCCCCAGGTGGCTGATCGTGGAATACCTCTATTGGTTATCCAATAGGTGGTGGAAGGGAAATAAAATACCTTCCGCGGACCAACAGGCATCAAGGTCAAGTCAATCTTCAGCCCTAGTGGTGCCTCGTCTCAAATAAAGCTGCATACTACTTTTCACCATGGACCAGCCACATATTGTAATAAGTAAACTCTATCTAGTCATCTACCAATTTTTATCAAGTCTAATGATGTTCTAGTATGTGACCTCCAAATGGTTGAAAGTGAACGACATACAGTTTAGGGTAAATTTATACTGATGTTTGCTTCCAAGCCAAACTTTCTTAGCCATTTCTTCTCAACTTTAAAAGAACTGTAAATATATTTTCCAGCAGCATATCTGTTGTCGCAGCCAGCCTGTATTACAAGGCAAGATTTTGATGTTTAAATAAAACAAAGATTCTCTTCCATCAAAATGGACTCCGTATTTTATCTACTTATATTCTGCTACATGAAACGTAACTTCAATACCTTGGAATGGTATTACATTAAGTGATTTCTAGGAAAGTTATGAGCCAAGTGAAGTTCAGGAGTTCAGGAAAGCTGAGTTAAATTGATGAAGACTGTCCAAGTCCTCCCGTCATAGCTGTAAATCTAGTTACAAGAAGTTGAAAAAATTAACACTACTGTATCATGGAGCCTGTAAGGATGCCATTACTCAACGAGGACAATTACTCATCCTGAAGTGACAGCATGGCCTTTGCCCTCAAGGGTGCGGGATGTTTTGGACACATTTGAAAGAAGTATAAAGCCAATAGATGAAACAACTACCAGACGTGACCAAGATGAATTTATCCGTCGAAGAGATAAAGCACTTTCAATGCTGTTTTACGGACTATCACCTGAATACCAGGAATTGATTAGCATTACTGACGATCCTGCAAAAGCATGGTATAAATTGAAAAATCACTTTGATGCACCAACAAGAGCTAATTTAGTGCAGCTGCTCGATGAATTTTTTAGCTTACATCCGGAGATAGACGAGCCAATTGAAATATTTCGTGCACAACTTAAGAAAACTGTTTCCAAATTAAAAGAAGTGAAGCATCCAGTTGCTGAACTTTATGTGGATTTTCAAGCGATCTGGTATCTACCTGATATATATCAAGGCATTGTGCAAATTATTTATCAACTTCACATTAGATAAAATACAGACTGAACTTTCTGCTGAGGAAGGGCGATTGAAAGAGCCGAGACATCAAATAATCAAAAAATTTTCCTGCTAAGCCTAAAGTGAAAAGGGCTCAGATAGGACCTTGTTTTCTATGCAAAATGTTAGATCACCTAAAGATAAATTGTCCAAGACTGAAGTCTAAAAATATGTCTAGTATTGTAGAATTGAACATAGAGACCAGTTTTGCTATGGATCCCACTGATAAGTTCAATTGGGTCACGATACTGCTGCTACGCGATATTTCTGCAACAACAAATCGTTGTTCTTAAATTACAAAGAAATGAAGGATACTTCAATGTCGCTAGCAGTAGGTAACATCAAAAGCCCAATTGAAGCTATCAGATCAGTTAAATTGTTTGTCATTGTAAATGGTCAGAAAAATATAATTTTGAATGGTGTTATGTATTCTCCTAAATTGATCAGAAATCTTCTTGCGGCTTTGGTATTGGAAGAAAGTAATTTTTCTTTTCATGGTGAAAAAGGATTAATTTGGTTTTTTACACCAAAAGGGAAGAAGTATTTTTATGCAAAAAGAGAGTTTGGATTATATTTTCTAAAACCCTAGTATGAATTAGAAAACATAAAAGAAATTAGGGATCGAAAACATAGAAATAGCAAACTGGAAAATGGGGTAGAAAGAATGAAGGTAAAATCAAATATCTAGAAACTCAAGTAAATACTAAACAAATTACAAAAAGTAAAAAGTTGAGATCTGATATAGGAAAATCTAAGGGTGTAAGGAAACATATCAACGAAAAATTTAGCATTTACAAAAGTAAGCCGAGTAGCTCAATTACTGAAACAAATGTTAACACCAAACTTTGGCACAGGAAATACTGCTACATTAACTTTGATTACATATTCCAAATGAGTAAAGTTTCAGCAGTAGTAGGACTTCCTAAATTTAAATTTCAGAAGTTAAATTGCGAACTAGCTAAAACTAAAAGGGTATCTTACAAACCGATAGGTAGGATAAGATCCACTAAACCCTTAGAACTATTACACGTGGATGTGTGTGGACCTATGCCAGTAGGATCATTTATTTGGTGGAAGTAAATATTTCCTGTCAATTACCAATGATTATAGTAGAAAAGTTTTCGTTTTCTGTTTTAAACAAAAATCGGATAAAGTGTTTAGTGAATTTCAAGTTAGAGAATAGAGACTATTAAATAGAAAAATTCTGGGTATTAGAACAGATTGCGGCATGGAATTCTGCCATAATAAGTTTAAAGATTACTTAACCAAACAGGGAATCGAAGTTGAAAGGACAAATATATATACTCCTCATCAAAATGGTGTTTCCGAGAGATTCAATCTCACTGCTTTGGATTATGTAAGGGCAATGCTTAACGAAAGTAAATTAAACAACAAATTATGGGCAGAAGCAATCCTGTGTTTTTCTTATGTTAAAAACAGAATCTGTCACAAATTCAAAACCAAAACTCCACTAGAATTTTACAATAATGTGCAACCTTCAGTAAACCATTTTAGAATTTTCGGCAGTAAAGTATATGTCGGAAAACCCAAACAAACCAGGAAAAAGCTTGATATGCGAGCTCAAGAAAGAATAATGGTAGGTTATGCCACAAATACAAAAGGTTACTGCGTACTGTTAGAAAGGGATTCAAAAGTAATTGAAACAAGTAACGTTAGGTTCGAAGAAAGTATCAATGCAGAGGAAATCATCCTGAACCCAAATGGGAATGCTAGAAAAACCCCTACTTTCAGGTAACCCCAGAACACTATTCTATATGCTCTGATGAGAAATGTTTGATAGGAAATCTGGCGAAAAAGCAGGTGAGAGTGAAGACACTGACTTCGATTTATCCGAAGAAAGTGGGGAAACGAACTCTCCTGCTGTTTCCACCCTAATTCCCTGCTCCGATATCCCTTAGGATCGCGAAACTACCCTAAGAGCTGATGGTAGTAGAATAGACATATATTATTATGTTAAGGAGAACAGTAGAAAAAGACTAAGATCCCATAACGATGTTAAAAAATATTATAAAAAGAACAATATTTAATATAATCAGAATTTTTTTAACTTCAAAGAAAAAAAGAGTAAAATGGGATTAAAACGGGTTAATAAACCAGAAGCTAGTAATATGGAAATTAATATTCCCCAAAACTACAAAGCCGCCTTCAAATCACCCCAAGTCAAAGAATGGGATCAAGCCATGACTGAGGAGATTAATGTTATAAAAAAACGAGATGTCTGGGAGTTAGTTCCTGCCCTTACTTCAGAAAGAATAATAGGCAGTTGATGGGTTTATACATTAAAAAGGGACGCAAATGGGGAAATACAAAGATTTAAAGTGGGGCTAGTAGCTCAAGGGTATACTCAAGAGAAAGGTGATACGTATGACGAAGTTTTCAGTCCAGTCATTAATTTCAGTTTGATTAGGTTATTTTTCACAATTTTTGTAAACATGTTGGTATGGATGCACTTCCAACTGGATATCAAATGTGCATACTTATATGCTAAGTTGAAGTCCAGAATCTACATGAGACAACCGGAAGGTTTTACTGCCACTAAGTACGATGATCATGTATGCTTTTTAAATAAAGCAATCTACGGACTTCACCAAAGTGGTAGGGATTGGTTTATGGAACTCGATTCCATATTCAAAGAACTAAAATTTGCAAAATTTAAATGGTGTAATTGTCTTTAATAAGAGAGTACTTATACTAGTTTATGTGGATAACATCAATTTGTTTTCTAAAAATCAAAAGGATATCGACTTGATTGTTTCAGTGTTAGACGAAAAATTTGATATAAAAGTTCTAAGAAAAATCAAAAAACTACTAGGTGTAGAATTTTAAAAATCAGATCATAAATTTTATATACACAAAAAACAATATATTGGGAAGGTCTGTGAAAAATTTAAACAGTTTAAATATCCAATTGTTTCCTTGCTGATAGCCAAAGGTTATATTTTGAGTAAAATAGATTGTTCGGGTATTAGTGAAGAAATTGATCAAATGAAAAATATTCCATACATAAATTTAATAGGATGTTTGAGCTTCATTGCTAGTAGTACACAACCTGATTTGTGCTATGCAGTAAATTTACTATCTCAATTCCAGGAGATCCCCGGTATAAAACATTGGGATGCCCTTTTAAAGTTATTTAGACAAAACCAAAAATTACATGTTAGATTTATCCAATATTAATGAACTTAACTTGAATTGTTACTCAGACCCTGATTTTGCAGCCAACAGAGATGATAGTGTATCTTTAGGAGGTATGATCTTCTCCGTCGATAAAGTACCTATTTTATGGCATACCTTCAAGCATAAATGCGTGAGCTTATCCACTATGGAAGACAAATATGTATCGTTAACAGAAGCCGCCAAAGAAATGATGTAAATGCAAAATGTAATTGCGGAATACTACCAAATAGGTTTAAAATTTAACAAAAATCGAAGTATAATTTTTTGTGATAACCAGGTGGCCATTAATTTCTCAAATTCACCAATAGAAAATTAGTGTTCTTAAGGAGTCATTTAAAGTTAATTTTGTTAATAGTAAGGATAATGATACAGATTATTTCACCAAACCTATGACCAAAGATAGGATTCTTAAATTTTGTAATGAATTATTTAAAATATAAAATCTTAAATTTAGACTTTCAAAAGTCTTGTTTTAAATCTTTGAGTTTTAAGATATAACACATTATGATTTACTACTACAACATTGTACAAATGAAATTGTCAATCGAGTTTGACGTATACCATATATTTTTGTATTATATATCCACTATTTTGAACTCTCACACTTAGTAGTTTAGTTGCAAATGTGTGTTTTAATCAAAACATTTTTGTCAATATTTTTCTATTTTATACTATAATATACATCTTTTTTCAATCCCACAAAAGCAGTTTTTGCTATTGTATTTCATTGTTGTTGTTGAGACCCAGACCGTCCGACCTACCAGAAAGGTGTAAGGTAACATGTGTTTCATTGTGCATGAAGAAAGAAACTTTTGATGTCATAATTCAAACTTAATGTATTTCTTTAAATTGTATACTGTGCTTGTATTCTGACACCAAGACATATTATTTTAAACTTATAATTGTAATATAACATGTTTATACGTAACTTTAAACTTTGAAATATAACATGTTTATACTTAAATTTAAACTTTGAAATATAACATGTTTATACTTAGATTTAAACTTTGAAATAAATACAGCATTTTTATACTTAAATTTTAAAATTTTAACTTTTTGACATGTTTATACTTAAAATCTTTTAAAGAGTTAATTGTTGATACATGAATTTTTCTACCGTACAAACTTTCTTAGAAAATACATTAACTTACATTTCATGTTTATACAACAAATTCAAATATATTTATAACCTATTAAAGTGTATCATTATATCGTTGTATTGAAAGACGTTGATGACCTTAGAATGTGTATAACCTCATCAAACATTAAGATTTGAAGTGAATACTAGGAACTTGACTTTTTTTTTACATGTCAAGATTCTTAGAAAAAAAAATTTTGAGTACTATTGTGTATTCATCGAATTTAACGGATTGCATGAGGGAGTCGATTGTTGGAAGAACGTAAACAAACGATTGTGATTCATGATTCTCCTGAGCGATGTTCAAAAACTCTTAATTTATTTTTAACTTACTTCGTTCTCGGGAATGACTCATGGCGTTCTTTCAGCAGTAGTCTTCATGCAAATCGGAATATCCGACACGTACACAAACTCATTTGCATATTTTTAGGAATGTGCCTTGGAAGTCATTGCGGAAGGTACCGATTCTAACTTATATAAGAAGTTCGGGTTGGAGAAATCTGTATAGATGGAGGTAGAAATAGAGATCGAGTTAGAATATATAGAGTTTGAATCACAATATCTATCTAACTATGATGTTGTTTGATAACTGATCTGGTAGAATGATCTAAGTAGTTGATCGAAGTATTCGATATGCACGGGTACGATCTTGACTGAGTACATTAGATGTACCAATGTAGGAATTTATGGTGTGACAAATGTGTTGACAATTGATCTGGGTTTTGATCACGTATATAACGATGTGAAGTCCTAAAGTTTTTCCCGATGTTTAAATGCTTTTAATCATTATTCTAATAAGTAAACTCTATCTAGTCATCTACCAATTTTTATCAAGTCTAATGATGTTCCAGTATGTGATCTCCAAATGGTTGAAAGTGAACGACATGCAGTATAGGGTAAATTTATACTGATATTTACTTCCAAGCTGAACTATCTTAGCCATTTCTTCGCGACTTCAAAAGAACTGTAAATACGTTTTCCAGCTACATATCTGTTGTTGCAGCCAGCCTGTATTGCAAGGCAAGATTCTGACGTTTAAATAAAACAAAGATTCTGTTCAAACAAAATGGACTCCATATTTTTTCCACTTATATTCTGCTACATGAAACATAACTTCAATACCTTGGAATGGTATTAAATTAAGTGATTTTTAGGAAGAACTGCTTACAGTTCTTTCTTAGCAGTTGTTAAAAGAAGACACTGTGTTTTATCCTCAAGAAAAGGGCTCAAAAATGTCCCCGAAACAATTGTTGTCGCCTAATGCCTGCTTTCTTTAAGGAAGTATTAGAAAGTTATAGTCTCACAAGTGGCAGTTTTATTCATTGTGAAGAAATAGTATGTCATATATTTAGGTCAAATATCACAGAAACTTATAAGTGTACAATCAACACATCGTGAATTGGAAATGATATAACATTAAAAAAAAGTATTCTGGTTGATTAAAATTTTGTAAAATACCATTTATTTTGAAAGTTTTAGCAGCTCCCCATCTAGTCCATACAACACATATTCACATCTCATGATAAACTGAAAACAAATTATGGAAAAAGCACAATGCTATTGAATTCTATAGGCTTTTTTTTATTGTTATGACGTGTGCTAATATGAAGGTATACCATCCATGTGGATGTGTTTCCACTAGTGTTCATGCAGGGTGACTACAGATCTGGAAAACATTTTCCGACCTTATAGTTTTTTTCTTTTAGCTGAATGAATAATGCATGTTCATTCCATGATGTCACATTTTTCATCTCGTGCCACAAGACCCATCACTCATCTCCTTTAAATATACTTCTGAACAAGAGGTTGGAGGAAGAGTTTTCATCAGCAAACGACGTGATCTTGATAAACATCCTTTGAGAGGGGGATGTTTCAGGGAGGAATTAGCAGGGAAAATATCAGGGAAATTCAAAATGAATTTCTTATGACCACCCTGTCTCGAATCCTTTATTGAATTGACTATGTACCTTTTAGATTCCGAAGCCTCCAAGGAAGAACCATGCCCCTCCTGTTCCGGAAATGAAAAGCCCGAGTCATGGCGAATGGACAAACAGAGTGTTAGCTCACATCAAAGGTATGCGTCTATCTATGTCTGTCTGCATTATTTTCTTTTTGTATTTTATCATGGTATATTAATTATTCTTGGTGATAATTAATATAAATATGATAATGAACTCATATGATAATGATAATTAATATAAATATGACAATGTAAAATGCACTTCAAAGCAAGATAAGTGGGTATACATATGCTTCGGAAATCAACTGGATTTCATTTTTCAATAGAGATGTTTTAGAAATCCAGTTGATTTCCCCTCATTTATCTTGATGTGCATTGAATTTTACATTGTAAACTAGTTACTGATTATGCACATACTTAAATGTATGATAATTAATATAAATATTAATTTGTATTACTTAATATTTCCTTTCGAGCTTGAGCAACTTCTCCCAATTGGACTCAATAAGGTGTTTTTTCAATTTTACCATTAAAATACAATTTTATTATGTGTATCAAATTGGTGAAAATTAATAAAACAAGTTTCTTTAAAATTTGCATTAGTTACATCATTTATGCTTGCATATTAATTTATGTAAAATCATATCATGATGCTAAACAAAGGAAAATTATTGTTTTATTCTTTATTTATTTATTTATTTATTTTCAAATGAAATGGGCAACTGTATAATAAGATGGCAGAAGAGGATTATTTTGAAATTTATTTAAATCTAAATAATTAGGAATGCATTTTATAAAGTAATGTAATAAAGAAGTAATTTTATTAAACAAAAGCAAAATGCAACTAATCTTTCAAGGTGAATGTTTTTTATTGTGGACAATCTAAGAGAAACTACACCATATTTACAGTTTACGCCATATTTACGGAAGCTATGAAAACATAATATGCAAAGTTTGACAGTATCATCATCTCCAAAATAATAAATTACTTTATTATTTTGGGAGTGATGCTTTTTTTTAATGGAACAGGTAAATATTTAATTATGAAAACCATAATATCTTCATCTACTGTGCTATTTTAACATTGAATAATATATTATTATCATTGGTAACCCAAATATTTTATTTATTAGATTTACATAGGAACTAAAATTGTTCAGAAATAGAGATTCTTAAACTTTTATTAGCTTAGGAGCTTTAAGAATTTTTTAAACTAAAATATGATTTCAGATGTTTTCGTATATAAATCCTCAGTAATGCCACATGCTTTTCCATTTTATTGTTAATTTAACAAAGCTCTTTATCAATGATAAACAAAAGTAATTAGATCCCAAGCTTTCTGCCTTTTTCAAAGTCTTATAATTTAACTACAATTGAAAATTTCCCTCAAATATTTTATTTATTAGATTTACATAGGAACTAAAATTGTTCAGAAATAGAGATTCTTAAACTTTTATTAGCTTAGGAGCTTTAAGAATTTTTTAAACTAAAATATGATTTCAGATGTTTTCGTATATAAATCCTCAGTAATGCCACATGCTTTTCCATTTTATTGTTAATTTAACAAAGCTCTTTATCAATGATAAACAAAAGTAATTAGATCCCAAGCTTTCTGCCTTTTTCAAAGTCTTATAATTTAACTACAATTGAAAATTTCCCTCTCCCCCCCCCCCCCCCCCCCCCAAATCAATATTTGACTTTATATATATATATATATATTAGAAATATGTAATAATAAAAATTTATGTAATAAAAAAAAAATTCAAGTAATATTAACATCACCATAGAAGCAAATTCACGGCCATATATATATATATATATATATATATATATATATATATATATGTATTAAAAAAACATTTATTTAAAAAAGTTAGAATTTTAAAAATTTATCTGAAACATTAAAATTTAACTAAAATTTAATTCTTCAGTAAAAATTAAAAATATTTTTACTTCAAATTATTTGTAAAACATGATTTATGAAGTTTTTGTTTCGATGTATTGCTGTGAAGCATTTATTTTAAGAGTCCATTAAGAAAAATAGAAAAATACTTATATAAAAAATCATAACTAAAGTTGAACCAAATAATTCTCTCTCTCTTCCTCCACAACATATACTTAAAGATAACAGATGAAACTAATTAAATTACATTAATTGAAACTCTTTGCAAAATCCTCAAATATTATTAATAATATATAATTAATATCTGAATGTAATTCTAAGCATTTAATATTTCAGTATATGTCTAGTTCAAGCATCAGCAACGTTTTCTTTGACTGCGGGTCAAAATCAACCAAAATGCGACTATTAAGAAGATGGTTCGGGTCAATGGGTATTTTCATTTTAAAACAGTCTGTTAGTGAATATTAAGATAAATTTTATTGAGAAAACTATTACAATATGCTTTTAAACTCTTTTTAAACTAAACATAAAAAACTGAAATTCTAATTCTAATTATTATAAAAACAAATATAATTGTCAGGTTTTAGTTCATTAATAATTTATGAACTTTATTTATAAGCATTCTCTTCATTATCAATGGCTCCCCTGATGCTGAATTTGTGACGTCAATTAAGTCTTGGTTCATACTTAATCACCTTAAGACGATTACAAGTGTCTGAATTTTTTGTAGTTAATCTGCTCCTGTTCTTACTTAAAATAAATTTCATGTATGAAAATATTTGCTCACAAAATAGAACCGAACACGGACAAAATGGCAAAGCCAATGTTTTTCAAAGATGAAAACTTTGTAGGAAGTGATACCCAACATGATGATATCATGAGAAGATGATTATCTTCTGTGTTTTCTAAATCTTTCCGCAATGTCTTAAATTTGTCCGTCCACAACGTTGAACTTCTAAATTTTAACAATCATTTTAAAACTTAAATTGTCAATTTTCAGATATTCAAACTGCTGCAAATCTAAAACATTTTCCTCTATTTTGTCTGGCTTTATTATAAAAGGTAAACATTTTGCCGTGTTTCTTAAAACTTTGTAATCTACTTTCACATTCACTTTTAATGTTCAAAATACAACTTTTGAACATATTTAGATTGCTTTCATCAATATTTTCTTTCTCATATTGGCTTTTTAGTAAGGGAAAGAAACGAAATATTTTAGTTTTTATGTCAATTTCAAATAATATTAATTTCGAACAAAAACTCTTCCATTCCTCGTACGTTTTCAAAATTGTGTGGTTATTTCCTTAGAGTCATACGTTGAAATCATTATAATGGTTCATTATGTCTGTTAAGAACAAAAGTCTTAAAAACCATTGTTTATCATTGAATTCGAGACCATTTTCGCCGATTTCGTAAAGAAATATTTGTAAATCATCAAAGCACTCTACAAATCTTTTAAGAACTTTGCCTCGACTTAACCATCGTACTTCAGCATGTAACAGCAAATCTCCATATTTCAATTCAATTTCCTCCAAAAAAGCTTTGAAGCACCTGTGTGTTAAATCAGATCGTGCTACTATTATCGTGCTACTATTATGTTTACGATCTTAACAACCTTTTCCATTACATCCTTAAGTTGTTGCGTAGATGCCTTTGCAAATAAATTTTCTTCATGTATGATACAATGAAACAATAAAAGTGGGCAGCCAAATTCATTTTCCATTAGTTTCATGAATTCAACATTTTTTCCTCTCATGTCTGAAGCACAATCAGTTGTTATGGAAAACAATTTACTTTTTAAATCCAATATTTTCCCATTTTTGAAATTTGTAAACTCTTGTACTTGATGGAAAATATCAATGCCTTTGGTCATGTCATTCATTGAAGCAAGAATTCATAGTTCTTCATTGACGTTCGAACTATTTATTGAATCACATCTAATAATAATTGCTAGCCTAGCCATACTATTTACATCGATACTTTCATCGAGTGCAATGCTAATTACGGCACTAGATAACGAATCATTTTTGACCTGTGCATCAAAGTTTTTTTGCCATATATTCAATGCAACGCTGAACTGTTTTGGTCGACAATGGCATTTTTTTAATTCTCTCAATTATTTGTTTTTTATTTGCGAAGTCATTGAATAAGTGTTCGGAACAATTTATGAATGCATTTTTCAAAATTTTGCCATCTGTAAATGGTTTTCCGTTGGTACCAATACTATAAGTTGCAACAAAGCTGGTAGATGGAGTGTAATTGTGGCTGGTAACAAATCTCTTCAAAAATTTATTTTGTTTTCCATAATTTAATACACGTTTAACAATGTACTCATATTTTTCATCATTTGGCATTTCGCTCACATCTTTATGGTTTGAAGAAAAGTGTTGCTCAATATTGTAAGTCCTGGCGGTAATTATATCTGTTCATAAAGTACATATTAATGTTAATTTGTCATCATTTTCCATACATCCATACTTTTCAGTCCACACATCTTGAAATAATCTCTTTTTTGCTTTTTGCTTGTCCATGGTAATAAAAATAATAATTATTTTGCTTAGGTAACTGTTCTCATGCTTCTGAATTAAACTACTGTTTATTCATGTCGTTAAAGATGAAGTTAGATGTAAAGAAGAGCAGATGCGCACACAGTCAGAGAGCCCAGCCAACCAACAGGAGCCCTTATCACCTGCTGATCATGCATCTACTCTTGTTAACATCTAACTTCATCGTTAACTTGCTCGTCGAGTAATGATGAGACTTGTTTGGACAAAGTCGCGGTATTTCATCTATATTCATTTCTGAAACTTTGTAATCAAATCAAAATGTTAATCTATTATTTATATTTTCTCAGAGTGTCTGTTTCATGTTTATGTTTTATCACTTTATTTGCGAAATTCAAGTGCGTCACTTGAAATTATCAAATGGGCCAGTTGGTGATCCGTGGGTATCCGTATTATTTATATTTTCTCAGAGTGTCTGTTTCATGTTTATGTTTTATCACTTTATTTGCGAAATTCAAGTGCGTCACTTGAAATTATCAAATGGGCCAGTTGGTGATCCGTGGGTCATAGATTTCCGATGCCTGATCTAGTTTTATTTACACATTGACACTACAAACCTGAAATGAACTTCATAAATTTACAATGAAAAATATGTTATATGGCTCATTGAAGTTATGCAGAGAGTTCATTCCTAGTGTTTTTTTATTTCAACTTCTCTAGAATTTCTGTTGCTTTTCATTTTCCCCTGTAGAATCTCCCATTGCCAGGTCTGAGACTAATCTGATGGAAGCTTTGAAATCCGAATCTCCAACAGCTCCTGCTCGGAAAAGCAAGCTAGAAACATTGCGACAGAGTAAGTGTGTGGATTCTTTTAGAATATCTGATGTGTTTAAATGTCTCCATTCAATCAATTGACTTTTGATTCAATTATCGTTCTCATTGGGTAACTGGACTTATTTTCAAAGGTGGTGTAGCAAAAATGCGGAAAACTACAATATCTCAAGAACAGCTAATCTTAGTGTAATGGGGTTGATCTTATTCTTTTCATCGTTGAAAATTATGTATAAAACAAGCATTTAGTTGATATATTTAAGCATACATAGTTTTTTATTTTACACTTTGACAATTTTGCTGTCCATTTTGTAAAAAATGGCAGGTTATTTTTTTTTCCGGATTATACCAAAATCTAATCAGCACCAGGGGTAACCCACAAGTGACTTATATACCTAATTTTGTAAAATGTGATCTATTCGTTTTTCAACTAGAGTGAAAACAGGCAATTTTTGCTGGCTATTTTGCAAAAAAAGACATGTTCTTTTATCCCAAATTGCACCAAAAATTAATCAGCACCAGGTTCCCACACATGTAACTTAACTACCCAATTTTATGAAATTGAGTCTACTAGATTTTGAGTTAGAGTGGATACATACATATCGCAGAAACACATACACACAGATGTCATGCTAAAAATAGTTTTTTCGTATTCTAGAGGTCCCAAATTGTGTAGATCCTTCAAAAACTCGAGTTGATTCTAATCCTTTTTCTATACATTACCATGTATTAAAGGGAAAGTAAAAATCAGTAAGAGATTGTGATCACTGCAGAATGATGGTAGCTGTTTTATTCCTTTCTCCAGGTCCACAAAAGGTTTGATTGGATCTCAGAATGCAATCTGTGTTTTCTATACATTCATAAAGAAATACTTTTTCTTATTTATTGTTCCAATCCTTTCCCTATACATTACCATGTATTACAGGGAAAGTAAAAATCAGTAAGAGATTGTGATCACTGCAGAATGATAGTGGTTGTTTTATTCCTTTCTCCAGGTCCACAAAAGGTTTGTAGGGTTTGATGTTGCTGGGCCCGAACCAGGGACCCGGTGCTTACAAGACCGACATTATAAGGTTAGAGCAAAAGCTAGCTTCCACTCCAAACTTATAATTCGGATACTGATTCCTAGCATCTTCAATGTCTTTAGCAGGAGCAGAGTCGTCTGCTTCTACACACTCCACCCCCTGATGAGAAGCCTGGTCGAATTTCAGCAAGAAGCGGGGCCACCCAGAAACACCCCTGCGCATCACCATCCGAAACTTAGTCAAGGGCTGAAAAGCCGGGAAGCGTGTCATACCTCAAGGGCTGTGACGTTAGTCGTGGTCAACCAGGGAGGGAGTGATCGGCCCCTCTGGCTCAGCATGGTGCTGCCAACTCTTGTTGAGAGGTGAGATTGTTGGAGAGAAAAGGTTGCGTACTCGTACGTCCAGGGTCATAATTGTAGGATTGTTTTGTTGCCAGGCCTGAACTCGGGACCCGTGCTTACAAGACCGACATTATATGGTTAGAACAAAAGCTAGTTTCGACTCCAAACTTATAATTCGGGTTCATGTTCCTATCATCTTCAATCGATGTCTTTGGCAGGAGCAGGATCGGCTGCTGCCACAGGTTTGATTGGATCTCAGAATGCAACCTGTGTTTTCTATGCATTCATAAAGAAATACTTTTTCTTATTTATTGTTCCAATCCTTTCCCTATACATTACCATGTATTGCAGGGAAAGTAAAAATCAGTAAGATATTGCTATCACTGCAGAATGATGGTGGCTGTTTTATTCCTTTCTCCAGGTCCACAAAAGGTTTGATTGGATCTTAGAATGCAACCTGTGTTTTCTATACATTCATAAAGAAATACTTTTTTTTTTATTGTTTGAATGAAAATATTTAGTAGAGTTACTTTTTGTATAGATTTTTTTTTCTTCCTTAAATTGGACTTTTATGGATGACTTTTTAGATGATATCATAAACTTATATAAAGAGTATTTTTGATAAATACATCAGAAATTTTAGACCTCTTTAAATGTGAAATATGTATTACAGGGTTGCTTCTTATTACATCTGTGTGCAAAATAAATCAATAAAAAATGTGGATAGAATTAAGATCCATATCTAAAGGAGACTGGAACCGAAAGCATGTCATCGAAAGCATCCTAAGCCAGCTTGCAGACATGTCTAAGTGAATTTACTTTTAGGATAGGTGATCCTAGCTTTGGAAACACTTTCTGTGGCTAGTTTCTATAATTCTAAATTTATTCCTGATTTAAACATGTTTAAAGCAATTTATTTAATGCAATAGTATGGAAACACATCAACTCATCAAAAACAACAGCTATATAAAAACATAGCACTATTATGTCCTTCCTGCATAATAGTGCCCGAAAGCACTATGGCGATTTTGTACATTGTAAAAAAAGACATTTTAATAAAAGACTTTTAAACAAATTTTTTAGTTGTCTAAGTATTATTAATGCATTTGGAGATGTTTTAATCATAGCTCATCTGTTTTCATCAGACAATGCGATGAGTCTGTGCTCAAAATTTACAGGGCATAATAGTAGTAAAGGCTTAACAGTATTCTCGAGGAATTGCGATTTGTTGGTACCCTTAAAATGATTGTTCAATTTAATGTCCCCCAAAGGATTCATTTCACGAATTATTTTGTGGGATAAAATGAATGTGAAGTTTATGTAAGTCACATGAGAAACAAATTCGAATCAAAATGAGAATCCCTGGCTGCCTCTGTCCGATTTTATAGGTTCTCTCCCATACGTATAGAAAATAGTGCATGTCATGGACAGGACATGTATCAAAATCAAGTCAAACAACATTCAAAGAATTAGAACTCTAGAATACAAATTGACTACTTTTAGCATGATGTCTATGTGTGTGTTTATCTGTTTGTTTTATACATATCCACTCTAGCTTCAAAAAACTGTCTGATAAAATCACATGCATTCTTCTGACACTGTTTAGATTTTGTTTTGAATTTTAATATTTTTGTAATGGCTCACAAAAATGACTCAAATATGAAATAATAGGCTTAAATGCATTTATTGAATGCTTGTTTTATATGTAACTAGAAAGTGTACAGGATTTAAAATGCAAACCTTTAATTAAAATTGCAATATGGTGAATTTTTTAAAACACAACTATGCTGTTATGATACTACAAAAAAAAAATAAATGACTTGCTGTGCTCCAATAGGCATACAGGAGGCACAGTCTTTATTAGCTCAAGCGAACTAAACTCTAGCATAATTAGAATTTGAGATATGATCAAATTAGTAAAATGCCCAAAATAAAGAAAGGGGATTCAAAAATCATGGAAGTATGATGCTTTTAGTTGGTAGCCCAGTGGTTAGTACGCAGAAATTGCACTTGGTAGGCCTGGGTTTGATTCCCGCCACTGCCAAAACTGTTGCAATGTTCACACGGAGTACATGTTGGTCCGTAAGTCCTTCCGAGAGGTTGGTGGTAGGGGAAGGAGGGTACAGTCCCTGTGGATGTCTCCCCCAGTGGGTTCTAAATTGGGTGGCCGTCCAAACAGTTACCTTACACCTTTCTGGTAGGTCGAATGATCTGGGTCTCAACAACAACAACAACTTTCTTCCAAATTATCTACCCATACACTGAATTTGAAATCTCTATCTCATCCCGAAGCATATTTTTATCATTTCATATTTCGAACGTTTTTCTCTGGAGCATCCCCTTAATCGAACATTTCTGAGGAACTCTATTCATCTTGGGTGTTTTCATTAAATGATTAGCCCATATACCAAATTTCAAGCCTCTATCAAAGTTTAAAGGAAGAATTTCTCATTTATTCGGAAAATCGAACAATTGGGTTTGCGGCACCCCCTAAATTAGGAAATATTGGAAAACTGAAATTCCACACACTTCCTTTCAAACTATCTACTCGTACACAAAGTCCCTATCCTATCCCGAAGCATGGTTTTTCGTCATTTCACCTTTCGAACGTTTTTCTCTGGAGCACCCTCTTAAACGAACATTTTTTACAAAATCTTTTGTCTTGGATGTTTTCATGAAATGAAATGCCCATATACCAAATATCAAGCCTCTATCACGTTTTAAAAGGGGCGCTTTTTCCTTTATTTCAAAAATTGAACATTTTTGTGTGTGGCACCTCCTTAAGTAGAATTTGAAAACTGAAATTGTACACTTCCTTCCAAACTATCTACCCGTACTCCAAATTTGAAATCTCTATTTCATTCCGAAGTATGTTTTTTTTATCAATTCACCTTTCGAACCGTTTTCCTCTGAAGCACCTCCTTAAACGAACATTTTTGAAAAACTATATTCATCTTGGGTGTTTTTATCAAATGATTAGTCCATATACCAAATTTCAAACCACTATCAAATTTTAAAGGAGCCATTTCTCATTTATTGGGAAAATTGAACATTTTGATGTGCTGCACCCCTTTAAGTAGAAATTATTGGAAATCTGAAATTGCACACTTTCTTCCTTTTGAACGGTTTTACCCATACACCAAATTTGAAGTCTCTATCTTATCGCAAACCATATTTTCCTATCATTTCACTTTTTGAACGTTTTGGTGTGGAGCACCCCCCACCCCCCTCTACAGAACGTTTTCAAAAAATTCGAGGGAGGTTTTATTGAACGACCGAGCTGTATACCAAATTGCAAGTCTATATATTTGGGAAGTGCCTAAAAAAAGCATGACAGACAGACGGACACTTGGCAATTAGTATATATAGATAGATATTTTTGCAAAGTATATGTTGTTGTTGTTGAGACCCAGACCGTCCGACCTACCAGAAAGGTGTAAGGTAACTGTTTGGACAGCCGGGAAGTGCCACCCAATTTAGACCGGAACCCAGTGGGGGAGGCATCCACAGGGACCGTACCCTCCTTCCCCTACCACCAACCTCTCGGAAGGACTTACGGACCCACATGTTTAACGTGATCGTACTCCGCGTGAACACGGCGGCAGTTTTGGCAGCGGCTGTAATCGAACCCGGGCCTACCGAGTGCAACTCCAGCGCGCTAACCAATGGGCTACCGCGCCCACAAAGTATATGTGTTGATCTTTCATTTTTGGATACAACAAAATAAGAATCAGATTGCCTAAAATATGCATATTTTGATGTATTTAAATCTAAATAAATTAATTATTTTCGACTGTTAAGATATGGTAAATTCACATTTCGTCTTTGACTTAAAATAACTACAAAACTAATTTGAATAATAATGATAAACATAAATAAATAACACATAAATAAACTCAATGATTCTGTTGTCCTGGAAATTCAGCTAATTCTGTACTGAATTTTGTGGCTGTCTGAAGCTTAGATTTTGCACTGCAGATGACACGCTGATCGACAGAAAGGCAAACATTTTCTTTATTATGTAAGATTTCTTAGGCTAAAATCAATGAAATCAATCTCATTACACTTAAATAAACTGTTTTTAAAATATTTTATTTTTTATATATAATTTTGGGTGCCATTTTAAAATGTGCATATTTTATGTAATTTAAAATAAGTATCCATTGCATGGATTATTTTGTAAAGTAATGTATATAAAGTGAAAAATTTAAAAAATGTGAATTTGAACATACAGGGGAAGTGACTGATTTTATTTCTAGATCTGAGGAGACATACTCTTCAGCTAACGGAATCTCCAGACCTTCTGTCCTTGGAGAAGAGGAACCGTCTGGATATCCTGAAGCGTGAGGATGTCCAGGAAAACAACTCCCTCCCCAATGGCATTCCCCCAGAAGTCATTCAGCAATTTGAAAGGATGAACCACAAGGTAGGACACGTCCTGTCTCTCACCTGTAATTTATACAGGGTGATTAAGATGACCAAACTTTACAAGGTAGTAGTAGTACACACCAAATTAAGCATTTTTTGTCATAGTTTACAGGGTTGGAAATGAAATGTAAAGGCGCCAGTGGGCACTTAATGGTGAAACCGATGATGTGAGGTGAAAACACAAGAATGACTTAGAAGTTATAAAATGACATTTGATAAACAATCGTTACAGTAATGGCTCAAAAGGGCAACTGCCAACCTGAATGCACATCTCACAGTGACGATGAAGGGATTGATGAACTCTCTCGAACAGACCAGGCATGTTGTGCACTTTGGCAGCAGCGGCCGAAATTCTGGTGACGAGTTCCTCTTCAGATTCAAGGGGAGTGTCATAGATGAAACTTGAGATATCCTTACAAAAAAAGTCAAGACACAACAGATCGGGCAGGGGTGCGGTAGCCCAGTGGTTAGCACACAGGAATTGCACTTGGTAGGCTGAGTTCGATTCCTGCCAAAACTGCCGCTGTGTTCATGCAGAGTACGATCACGTTAAACATGGAGTCCATAAGTCCTTCCAAGAGGTTGGTGGTAGGGGAAGGAGAGTACGGTCCCTGTGGATGCCTCCCCACTGGGTTCCAGACTAAATTGGGTGGCACTTCCCGGCCATCCAAACTGTTACCTTACACTTTTCTGGTAGCCGGCCGTCCAAATAGTTGCTCTTAGTTTTCTGGACGAGTCGGACGGTCTGGGTCTTCTACACCTTTCTGGTAGGTCAGACGATCTGGGTCTCAACAACAACGGTAGTCATGGGGACCAAACTATGGGACCACCTCGCTCAATCCAGCACCCTGTACCACCTTTATGTTTAATTTCCAACCTGGTAAACTATAATGAAAAATTCTTGGTTTGGTGCATATTACCACCTCATAAAATTTGGCCCATCTTTTTTTAATCACCCTGTATACTCTAGAAGCTCCTGTGTTGATGCTTCACCCAGAGAGAGAGTATATTTAGAAGAAATACTGATTTATCCTAAGTGGACCACAAATGTTGTATATACATAACTGTTGTAACCAAGGTGGGAGCAACATCTCATTTCCTTAACATTTCTTTTGCATCTTCGTGAAAAGTTTGCACCCCCACCCATATGGCCCCCTGAGTTTGAAGATTCCCTTCATTCGGTATGCTGAAGGGAATCCATCCACAATAGCTTAAATTGTAATGATTCTCGAGTTCAGTAGAATCCCTATTTCTTAGCACATTATTAGTTATTAATTAAAGTAGCTTGCTGTTATATAAATGTAACGTTATAAGGTGTAAAAGTTATACTCGATGAAATAATTTTAAAAAAATTGAATGTAGGAATCATTTGATTTGTAGGAAACATACGACAAAGTACTCTAGTTAACTCATTGGGTGAGATTCTGTAATCTTTGGCATTCTATTACTAGGTTTATAGCATAAAGGGGCACACACGTTAACCAGTGAAAGTGATTAGCCAACAGGCTCATAATTTAAGCTATACCACCAGCTAGTTTCCTACAAATAATCCTTTACATGGAACTTGTACTTTTACCTATTTTGGGGGATAAAGATAGTTTACTAGAGATTGAGGTTGATAGAATACTGATCCTTCTGATTTTTAATTCATTTGAGAATCAACTACAAAAATGTAATAAAGTGATAATTGTTTTGAAATTAAAAAAATTTATTCTATACTTACAATGTTTTACGTAAGATTTTGAAATATGTGAAAAACTCCATATCTAATTTCTAACTTCGCTGTATGTACTATTCATTTTTGGGAAAAAACAAAAACTAATATTACAAGTAGCATTTAATGGCTTATTTTAAAACACTCTGGAACATTTGTGGCAGCAGCCGACTCTGCTTCTGCCAAAAGACATCAATCGAAGATGCTAGGAATCAGTACCGGCCTGGCAACATCAATTCCTACAATGGTGAAGTGGACAATTGATGCAGGCAACCAACACAAGATGGCAGCACCACTCTGAGCCAGAGGCGCCAATCACTCCCTTCCTGGTTGACCACGACGCCGAGATACGACACACCTTCCGGCTTCCGGCCACCCATAAAAGTGCTCTAAGTCTTCGGACGAGTCGGATGGCCTGGGCTTTCGACACCTTCCAGCTATTCAGCCCTTGACTGAGTTTTGGGATGGGGACACAGCGGGACGGTTCTGTGTGCCCCCCCCCCCCCCTCTCCTCACCGAAATTCGACCAGGCTTCTCATCAAGGGTGGAGTGTGTGGCAGAAGCTAACTCTGCTTCTGCCAAAAGACATCGATCGAAGATGCTAGGAATCAGTACCCGAATTATAAGTTCGGAGCCGAAGCTAGCTTTTGCTCTAACCTTGTAATGTTGGTCTTGTAAGCACCAGGTTCGGAGTTCGGGCCTGGCTCGTGTCTAGAAACATCAATTTTCTACACATTTATGAATGGCAAAATTAATATACTTGAAGTAGAACATTTCTATACATTTTTTATTTTAGTTTTAGAGAATTAATTTTGTCTTGTTTAAATTCTGTGGGGGAAAAATCAGCCCTTTTTTTTTTTATGTACCACCACAGATGCATGTATCACACTTCATCTAGATTTGTAAAATATAGAAATGAAATAAATAGTTAACAGAAAATAAATGTTCCATTTTACAGTCAGCTTTGTTAATCTTATATTCAATGACTAGTCTTAAAAATCAAGGGTAATAGAAATATCAAGTGTTTTATCTAAATTTATTTTTCTACTTTATTTTAGATAAATGGTTATTCAAGGTTACAGTGAAATGTCTTCTGTTTTATAACTTTTTTGTGTCAAAGGTTCAAATGAACATTTTTGGAATTGAATACCAGAACCCCAAAATGAGAAAAGTGCATTGTAGTCCAAATTATGCATTTTTAAATTATATGGAGTAGGATTCAAAAGTTCCCGGACTGAGTCTATAACTTCAAAAATATTATCAATTAAAATGCTGAAACACATCCTCCTTCGAAATAAGATCCTTGCGCAATAACACACTTTTGCCATCGCTTGTAAAGGTCATCGAAACACTTCTGGAATCCATTTTTAGCCATGTCTTTTAATTCAGCCTGTGATGAACTTTTAACTTCATCTGCTGATTGAAATCGACGACCCTGCAAGTGACTTGCCAGTTGAGGAAATAGGCTGAAGTCACAAGGGGCGAGATCAGGGGAGTAAGGATGATGGGGCAAAACAGTTATTTGCATTTTCGCAAGAAAGTCAGCGACAAGGAGGCATCTGTGTGCAGGAGCGTTGTCATGCAAAAGCACCCATAATCTGACCCCTTTTGGTCTTCGGTTAACATGGGGCGAACGATGTGTTGACACACCCTATGCATGTCAGTATCCGTTGACATGTAGTCTCGGATATCCCAACTGATCATGCTATTTCCGCTATTGTTTGCTGACTGTTCCCACGTACCCTCGCAGAAACCTGTTTTCAGCAGTGTGGGAAGTCTGCGGATGGCCAACGCATTCGTCATCTTTGGCACTTTCCTTCCTTCTTTGAAACGTTGATGCCACTCAAAAGCTTGCGTCCGCCATAATGTATCACTGCTGTACACATGCTTCAACATTTCGTAAACCTCCGTAGCACTCTTTCCCAAGCGAACACAAAATTTGATATTAATTCTCTGCTCAACAAACGCCATTTCTTTCAATCGCCGGTTACTAAGTGCACCCGTGTACAAAATACGAGGCCGTGGCGAGCCACCGACCATGTGATTTGGGTCAAACCACTTTTAGAAGAGGGGGAGAACGTAACACAGTAACACGGAAACGTTATCGTAGTCGCTCTACTGTAAATATTTTTTAAGTTATAGACTCAGTCCGGGAACTTTTAAATCCTACCTCGTATATATATATATATATATATTTTTTTTTTTAAGAAAAGTTACACAAAAGTATTACATTGCAGAACCTCAGGATTTTGTGGAACACACTTTGAAAAGCACTGTATTAGTGCAGTAAAATGGATATTAAACAGTATAGTGAATATATTTGACAAAATAAAATTTGTATGTCTGTCTGCAGAAAAAGTTGTGTGTTATTGGCACTTGCCAATTCTTCAAATGGGTGTGACTTTTTTTTTTCCTTCTCCTGCTTTTTTAATTAATATTATAGTCATCCTAATTTCAGCAGTTAAGAAATTGCCATTTTAATTTTTTTATTATTATTAATGTGATTTTATATATTTCCTCAAACTATATGCATTTCTTTGTACATTCCATTTAATTAAACGCAAATGTAACCCTTTTAAAAGCTTTTACACCCCAAAATGTCCTTTGATTCTTCCTATTCAATGAATAGAGTATACTTAAGCCACTAACAGCTCTTCAATAAAAGATTAATATTTTAGAATGAAAAAATGCATCATTTTTTAAATATTGTATAATTATTTAATTGCTTAGCATAGCTATTAGTAGAATGCTTCATTTAGTATAGGATGCCATTTACGACATATGATATACTTTCTTAAGCTATGCAAAAATATTGCTGCACTTGATTTTAAAAATGTGATTATTGATCTTCCAAGATTTTGTGACCTCATTTTCCGTTGTGCAGGATTTGGTCCTCTTGGCCATCAAGCAGCAGGCCGACCTTGAAAGGGAAAGGGACAAAATCTTGGACTTGGAGAACTACTTAGACAACCTTTTGGTTCGAGTGATGGAGACCACGCCTCGCATACTGCAGAAGCCTTACATCAGCCCAGCATGCTCCAGGTGAGTGGCCTTGCAACATTGCCTTTGCAGTTGGCTTCACTCTGTTCTCTTGTTTGCATTTGGATTCAGTCGTGTAACGCTTTTTTTAACCACTTGACTTTTTTATTAAATCAGTAATGATTCTTGAATTGCTGATACTTCTTAATGCAATGGTATAAATTGTTAATATTCATAGAAAGGAGTGAAAAAGTGGCAAATTCTTTGTAGTATGGAATAGTTTCTGTAAAATTTTACAATAATGTGCACTTTGTTTCAAATGGGTTGCGTACTAGGGTCAATAGCAGATTCTATTAATGCACATAAATTATTAGCAATAGTGGCTACTGGTAGTCAAGAGTGGACTGTTCAAATTTGAATACATCATTTCAATTATTACCCTAGCTGCTTCCCATGAACATAATTTCGTTTGGATTAGCGGATATGACCATTTTAACACTTTATTTGCAACGGCAATGAACTCATAAATGTGTCTCATGCTATAAACTATAAAAAGCAGCCCTTTGAAAGTTCCACAAGGATGCGTAATTGGATTTCAGATCAAGTTCTTGGTTTTCCACATAGAGTCGTTACAATTTTAACATTATAATATTTTGAAAAGGTGGTATTCATTTTGATATTTTAATATTTGAACTGCTTTGCATGTGTTTACAGAAGACAAACCACCCCTAAAAAAGACAACCATTTCGGCTCCAACCGACTTTGTTTTTTCAGGACGGGAAGATCAACAAAAACAAATGTTAAAGTTTTTTTCGGGGGGTGAGTTTGATGGAGGGAAAGGCCATGAAGAAATCTCTAAATAGATTATTATAATAATTAAAAATAATTTACTATTTTTTAAAAGGGAACATGTGTCTTCTTTTTTAAGTGATTTTTTGTTAAGAAAGGTGTCTTTCATTTTCAGGTGATTTCCGCTCTCAAGGATCCATTTCTGTTTTCCGTCCATTCATGGATCTCTTTTTGAAGTTTGGGATGAATGAGTTGTAAGTTCAGGTATCTTAATGTAAGGACTCTGGATATGTATCATCTGAATCACTGTTTATGACTTTTTTGTGTGTTGTACTTGGATCGGATTCTCAATTTCCGGGTTTTATGTGTGACTCCAGTGGTGAAGAATTATTTATTCAGACATCTTTTGTTGTACTTCTATAGAATGAAATGTTATGTTTGTAATTAGATTTTATGTAGAAGCCAAACTGGGAATTTTGGAGTCTAGTGGATGGAAACAGTGCAATTGATATTCAGGCTCTGGATGAGCCACTTTTACTTTTTTAGTTTTATAAATTTTGTTATATATATTGTTTTATTAATTTTTTTTTATAAAAAGTAGATACTTTTCCTGCAATCATTATAAAAATAAATTTTCTGAAGTTATTTTAAATAATTGCACATTATTATTTATGCAATTAATAAAATTTTTAAATAACCTTGTATAAGATGTTAAAAAAAAGCACCAAGCTTCCTTCCCCTCTTTAAAAAAAAAAACGTAGCCACTCATTTTTTTTAAATCATAAATGGTGAATGTGGTGATCGGCAGCATATGATATTAAAAGATGTTTCTCAGAAATCTTTCCCAAATTATATGATATATATCGAATAGAGTGTGAAATAAGTAAAATTTATTTTGTAATTTATATTATGATAGAGCTAAAAACAATTGAAATGTGCAAAATATATGTCACTGCTAATTTAAACAGACCATTGTTATTTATGCAATAAGTGCCGTCATTTTATTAATCAAAGTTTTTGTTAAGTGAGAAAAATCTGGAATTTTGACTCATTTTGAAAACATTTTGATTCATTTTATTCCCAACCTGGGCGATTTTACTTTTAAAGAGAGTGACATATCATAAAAGAAATCCCCATTATTCTGAGTAGCTATCTATGAACTTAAATACTAAGATTTAAAACACTGCTTTTACTCATCCATAGTTATGCAACTGCAAACAATTTATCATGCATAAAACCACAAAATCCTACATGAACCTTTTAAAGAACTTAGCCATTAAGAGCTATTTCAAAAAATGACCAGGCTGGTTGCCAAAGCTGACTTGTTATGCTTGGAAGAGGCAGGATAGGGTTTATAGTGACCTGAAAAGTCAGAGAAATGGAAAAATGGCTTAAATATAGACTTTATCGTAAACTTGGACCATTTCAAGAAGTAAAAAAGTAAACCCAAAGTTACCAAGATGAAATAGGTGCCATTAATAATATAAACACCTTGATTTATCTGTCTATTTATCTATCTGGGTAATGCTTGGTGAAAATTTTGGCGAGATATCGCCAACTTGGCGACTTTTTTTAATGTAGCAAAATTGACGAAAATGTCACCAAATTGATAAATATGGGACAAAATTAATGAAATTGTGTTTTGAAAGGGGATAATATTGTGATGATATTTTGGTACCATCCAACCATCTCACTTGGCAACAAATTTTGCGAAATTTTAAAATGTCACCAAATTGATTAAATATTGCCAAATTAATGACAATGTTGGCAAATCGATAACATTTTTTTCCAAATTGATGAAAACGATGCCAAATTAATTGTGTTTTGAAAAGGAATAGTATTGTAATGATGTTTTGGCAGCATTTGTCTGTCAGTCCAACTATCTAACGACAATTTTGGCAAGTTTTTTAAAATATCTCAAAATTGAACAAAATATCACAAAAATGTCACCAAATTGATGAAAATTCAATATCTTGGAAAGAATAAAAGAATCTCCTATAAGAAAAAGCCATTTCTCTGTTCCTCCATCTGTCATGTTTGGCAAGAAATTGGGCGGGATGTCACACATGTCACCAAAATCCCATTCAATTACTAGAGGTGAACTTTGTGAAGGATGATGCCAAGCACCTTCTTAAAAGACGATGCTAGAAAAGTAGAATGTTAATGTTGGGCGGGATGTCACACATGTCACCAAAATCCCATTCAATTACTAGAGGTGAACTTTGTGAAGGATGATGCCAAGCACCTTCTTAAAAGACGATGCTAGAAAAGTAGAATGTTAATGTTGGGCGGGATGTCACACATGTCACCAAAATCCCATTCAATTACTAGAGGTGAACTTTGTGAAGGATGATGCCAAGCACCTTCTTAAAAGACGATGCTAGAAAAGTAGAATGTTAATGTTGGGCGGGATGTCACACATGTCACCAAAATCCCATTCAATTACTAGAGGTGAACTTTGTGAAGGATGATGCCAAGCACCTTCTTAAAAGACGATGCTAGAAAAGTAGAATGTTAATGTTGGGCGGGATGTCACACATGTCACCAAAATCCCATTCAATTACTAGAGGTGAACTTTGTGAAGGATGATGCCAAGCACCTTCTTAAAAGACGATGCTAGAAAAGTAGAATGTTAATGTTGGGCGGGATGTCACACATGTCACCAAAATCCCATTCAATTACTAGAGGTGAACTTTGTGAAGGATGATGCCAAGCACCTTCTTAAAAGACGATGCTAGAAAAGTAGAATGTTAATGTTGGGCGGGATGTCACACATGTCACCAAAATCCCATTCAATTACTAGAGGTGAACTTTGTGAAGGATGATGCCAAGCACCTTCTTAAAAGACGATGCTAGAAAAGTAGAATGTTAATGTTGGGCGGGATGTCACACATGTCACCAAAATCCCATTCAATTACTAGAGGTGAACTTTGTGAAGGATGATGCCAAGCACCTTCTTAAAAGACGATGCTAGAAAAGTAGAATGTTAATGTTGGGCGGGATGTCACACATGTCACCAAAATCCCATTCAATTACTAGAGGTGAACTTTGTGAAGGATGATGCCAAGCACCTTCTTAAAAGACGATGCTAGAAAAGTAGAATGTTAATGTTGGGCGGGATGTCACACATGTCACCAAAATCCCATTCAATTACTAGAGGTGAACTTTGTGAAGGATGATGCCAAGCACCTTCTTAAAAGACGATGCTAGAAAAGTAGAATGTTAATGTTGGGCGGGATGTCACACATGTCACCAAAATCCCATTCAATTACTAGAGGTGAACTTTGTGAAGGATGATGCCAAGCACCTTCTTAAAAGACGATGCTAGAAAAGTAGAATGTTAATGTTGGGCGGGATGTCACACATGTCACCAAAATCCCATTCAATTACTAGAGGTGAACTTTGTGAAGGATGATGCCAAGCACCTTCTTAAAAGACGATGCTAGAAAAGTAGAATGTTAATGTTGGGCGGGATGTCACACATGTCACCAAAATCCCATTCAATTACTAGAGGTGAACTTTGTGAAGGATGATGCCAAGCACCTTCTTAAAAGACGATGCTAGAAAAGTAGAATGTTAATGTTGGGCGGGATGTCACACATGTCACCAAAATCCCATTCAATTACTAGAGGTGAACTTTGTGAAGGATGATGCCAAGCACCTTCTTAAAAGACGATGCTAGAAAAGTAGAATGTTAATGTTGGGCGGGATGTCACACATGTCACCAAAATCCCATTCAATTACTAGAGGTGAACTTTGTGAAGGATGATGCCAAGCACCTTCTTAAAAGACGATGCTAGAAAAGTAGAATGTTAATGTTGGGCGGGATGTCACACATGTCACCAAAATCCCATTCAATTACTAGAGGTGAACTTTGTGAAGGATGATGCCAAGCACCTTCTTAAAAGACGATGCTAGAAAAGTAGAATGTTAATGTTGGGCGGGATGTCACACATGTCACCAAAATCCCATTCAATTACTAGAGGTGAACTTTGTGAAGGATGATGCCAAGCACCTTCTTAAAAGACGATGCTAGAAAAGTAGAATGTTAAGTAATAATGAAAGAGATGCCATTCAGTTCAAACAATAATGTGCCTCTGAATTGTTTCCAGCCCACTTCCCAAACACTTTCAGTCAGGAAGTTCTAAATAGTATACTGTAATAGTAATTCTTATAGTATATTATAAGGTCTTAGTTTAAAGATTGCTGCAGTTGAAAAGTTTTAGACTTATGTTATTTGTTTGAATGAAGCATTAAATAAAATTTGCATAAAAAGGTCAAATGGATCGTCTATTCCCTTACTATGATGAAAAACTCAAAGTGATTACTTTTTATTTAAATAGTGTCTTGTTATAAAATGATACTGTGGATAATATTTTGCAAAATTTCGAAGACCGAATCTCGCCTTTGCCTGTAAATAACATTTTTATGAGTTCCCATGGTTTGATCCATGTTAATCTTACTTTTATATAAAAAAAAAAAATTAAAAGATAAAGGAAAAGTCACAGAAGAAAATACTTCTGGACCTTGAAAGTATTCGTATAGTGCGGGGTTGTCCAGCCTTATTGTGAAAAGAGCCACTTAAAAAAAATTTCTTGGTTGCAGCGTGTTTCGTAAAATAATTCTATAAAAACAAAATCATTAGAAATGGACTATAAATTAAACATTAAACTTTCCATAGTAAGTCAGACCTTATTTTTCAGTTCTAGACCAAACACTAGTTATAGTTAATGCAAGGTTTGGAATTGCATTTCCTACATAAGTGATCAATGTCTATACACTTGATCCTAGCGATGCACAGAAGATATGAGTCTGCCAGAAAGGAACCTTGATTTTGTTTTTATAGTTCTCATCCTTGATAATAGTTGCTTGCAGTAATATATGCTACCCAACATTTCAATGAATTGCAGGGCATGTTTTGAGACATTTCAATGAAAATCTGAGTTACACATCATGCTCTTTGAAAACTTTCTTTCGGTGATGTTGGTTCCAAATGGATCTTAAAACAATTTAATTTTACCATCGTGTTCCCTGAAATCTGAAAACCTTTCTGTGAATCCATCACAGAGTTTATTAATCCATTCGGAGTGCTTTTTATAGTTTACTGTTCCAGCTGCATTGTTGATAGCGTAGTGAAATAGACAACTTTTTTCACAATTCCTAATAATCTTAATTTCTGCATGAATACAATATGTTGACAAGTGGATTCCTTCACAAGTGGAAATGATAAGTCATTTCGTATTGAAGTCTGCAAGATGCTTAATATCTACTAGGAGTGCCAATTTATTCAATGACTCATCTCCATTCATAAAGCTTGCATCTTTCTTTCCTCGAGCAGTACTCAGAATCTGGCCTGTTCTGAGCTAACAAATGTGAATCTTCATTGTTTCTGAAGGCTTTATTTTTGCATTTAAATCCTGAAAATTTTTTTTTATATCAAACAGTAGTGTGTGGGGGGTTGGACAGACCAGTGGTTAAAGCATAGGGATTGTACTCGAATGAGCTGAATTTAATCCCCGACTCTGCCCAAACTGTTCCCGTATTCCCCCAGAGTACGAGCACGTTAAATATCTGGGTCCATAAGTCCTTCTGAGAGGTTGGTGGTAGGGGGAGGAGGGTATGGTCCCTGTGAATGCTGCCCCCACTGGGTTCCGATCAAAATTGGGTGACACTGTCTTGGCTGTCCAAACAGATACATTACACTTCCGGTAGGTCATAGAGTGGCTGGTGGGTTGAACAAACAACAGTAGTAGGCGAGCCAAATTAAACCCTTTAGTGGGCCATATGTTGGACAACCCTGAAAGATTGCATGGAGCATTCAAAACAGATCTCTTGGCAACTAAAAAGGGAGATATTAATACTGTGTACACTTTTTCAAGATTCTCAGTTGCTCATTGTGCAAGTTACACTGGTTACGCTCTTATAAAATGCTTTTTGAAAAATGATTGCTTTTGAAACAAGTCCATTTTTGCATCCATACCAGAATGCTCAATCAATGATACCATTTCTGTATGAAGATCTCCATGATGTGCTTAGGAGAGTGTTGAAACTCTGCATTAAAGATGATCATTTGGGATGCACTAATACAGCTGCAAAACTCTTGTCGCTCAATATCAGTCTAAATGCAAATTTATTAGAAGCAAAGAATATAGACTTTGGTTTTATTGATGAAAACTCCAAAAGTGAGCCTCAAGTAAAAAAGTTTTATCTGGAATGTCGACAAAGGGTGGTTGCTGTGGCTGTAGTAAAAAGTCCATTGAAACACTGAATTAATTATTCATGGGTTATCTTGTTTAGATTTGTCTATTATTTTTTTATAACTCAAAGACAGGAATTGTGAGAATGGAAGTTATACTTCAATGGTTGCATGATACAAATGGGATTACAGATGAGATGGTTAAAAGTATGTTACTGTGACACAAAATGCAAAGTTAAAGTGGTAAGAAATAAAGATTTGTTTTGCTAAAGGCAATGATCAAGTTTCACTAGTTAACTTTTATTGAAACTTCTTAGGAATGATTTAAATAAGAATGACTTCTGTGATTTATGGAAAGGGATAAAGTTGTATTTTCTTTTCCCATCTGATTTTTCTATAAATAAATCATTCTCAATTGAAAAATTGCATCATTTGTCAAATTAGTTTTTGTCATGAGCCGTACAGAAGAATTGTCAGAATTTTCAACAGAACTTATAAATTTAATTATGTGTTCTCATTCATTGGTTAGTTTTGAATTGTCTTTTGGCGAATGATTCCCTGAAAGATGTTTTAAAGCACCATTTCAGACAGAGTTCATTCTTAATACTATAACTAAGCCATCTCATGAATCTTCTCGTGCAAATGAACCCAAACGAGGTCTTTAAGAGAATTGAAACTGCTCAGTGCTCCTTAAATCTCAAACTCGTGTATTTCAGCTGATTTACTACATAGCCTTTAGGAATGGTTGGACACATATTTGATAGGATGCATTTAAAACTCATTGTGAATTATTTGTTTTATATACGTGAACTTTGTTAAGATAAGGTATGAACTGCATATATTTTATGTATTTTTTCAAGCAATACTTCTTGGTCCATAGAAATTGAAACAGGAAGTAATGAATGCATTCTGAATTGTTTATGCACTTACAGGAATTATGTTATCATTCTGACGCAGCAATCGGATTCAATACTCATTTTTTTTGCGGAATGTCCAATATTTTAAAGAGAAACATTCTGAAATTGAAAAAGTTTATTTTGAGCAAATGTGGATACATCTGAGTCAAGGATGACCCGAACTTGACGTGTTCTTACTCTTCAGCAAATTCACAACAGAGCTTGACATTGTATTTAAAAGCATAGCTGTTAATAGTTTCTTCATTCAGCTGTGGACGCTCACCTTTTTATAGACATGTTAGGTGGAGAAGGGCTTACATGGGTCAAAGGTTAGATTTAGATGAATCCTTCCTAATTAAATTGAGACTCCATTCATTTGGCATAAAACGGTGGATGGAATGATTTTGAACATAAACTTTTTTATACTTGTTTTTAATGATGAAGTGTATTTAAAAGTTCCTGTGTTGTATGAAATTTATATGTTTTAATCACGCCCTACTCACCCTCTTCTTCAAAAAGAAAAATGAGTGCCCATTAACAGTGCATTTGCAGTCAGGAGCATAGCGAAAGCCAAGCAGTCCAATATATTATAGTGTAAAATGATAGTAAAACATTATTAATTTACCTCTTTTATTTCACCTCATAAGTTATTTTAAGATTGCCTATATTTGTTAAATCAGTTATGCAATAAAATTCCACAAAGGGAATTATCGAATTTATGGAAATAGATCTGGGATTTGAGGAAGTAAAACATTAGATTCGAATGATCCCAGTTTCACTGCAGAGGTGTTTCACCCCCCCTTTTAAAGCAACTTTAATATTTATACCCTTCTTTAGAGCTGCTCATTTTTTTTAATGTTTCTATTTCAATCTGCTTTATGTAGTTGAAAACTTGAATTTTCCATTTGCTTGTGCTAACTGTTTCAAACACAGTCTCAAATTCAGTTTGCCGTATTTTTAATTTATTTTATTCATTTTATTCCATTTTTAACAATGAATGAAATATCATCCTCTTGTTCAGTGTATTGTATTATTTTAGAGGTTCAGGATTTATTGCATAGTAAATGTCACTTTGTATTAATTTATGAATTTGTAACATTTTATTTTTATATGATTTATAAAGGTCCAGGTTTTTTTTTTTTCTTAGAATCTGATTTTCCAAACATGATTCTTCCGCTTTTTTGCTTTTCCCCCAAAAATCTGCTTTCTTGTTCCCCAAAAATAAATCCACATTTTCTAAAACGCTACGACAATGCTAGCGACAATGCTACGACAACGCCTGCGACAATGCTAGATTCAACACTCCTTCATCCTGGGAGATAAATTGCTAGAGGACTGGGGTCAAGGTCAGTTAACTCCTTATATTGCAATTATCTGTAAATGGAAGGTGATTCAAGAAGGGGGGCGGTGAAAGAAAAGGGTCTAGTTAGCCTTGGTTTTAACCAGAGCTGTTATCATTATTGAGCTTCAGCCTACAACAGATGCACGTTGTCTGCCGTCCGTTGTTTAGACGATGCGTGCTGGGGGGTAAAAGAATAAATGGAGCATGTCACACGAGAACACTGATGTTCTCATGTGACAAGCTCCATTTATTCTGGTACTCCCAGAACGCAGCCTTTAAAAAGCGGATGGCAGACAACGCTCATCTGTCTCACCCGGAAGTAAAGGCATAAAATCCCCCACAGAAGGGGAGTCAAAAGCAAGTCATAAATTTTTGTCTCTGTAATATCACGGAGATGTGTATATATCATTAATATATATGTTGTCACTGAACTCAAAGGGGATACAGAGGGACAGTGAAGTTAGTATCTTACTTGTTAGGAAAAAAAACTTCGCGCAGTAATTATTATTATGCAATATTCTCGCAGTCTCTGCTTTAATAGAAAACCCCGAGTAAAATTAAAATGACAAATAAAAAAAAAATGTTTTTGTTTAATTAAAATCTTTGTTTTACTTTTACCCCTTTCATAACAGTATATTATTTTTAAAGATACGACCAGTAGAGGTATTTTTTAATATTCTTTGAAGTAAACTCATTTATATTTAAAGTCTTTTCTGCCACACTTTTATGAAAAGATATTTTTGAACAAAAGAAACATTTTTTTTAAATCATAAAATACTGCCACAAATTTTATTTATGTGTAGACACTAGACAATGCACATTTTAACAATACATGATAATTTTATAAATGTGTTTAAAAATATACTGCACTTTAAAAACAAAAAATTTGTGTCTTGTCAAATTGTGAAACACTTGTGCTTTGTGACTTTTTTTTTTTTTTTTAAATTTTTAAATCCTGACTATTATTGTAATGATTTAATTTCTACAAATCTGACAAAATAAAAGCACAGGTAATTATAGATAACAAAGACATAGTTTAGAATATGAAAAAATGCATTAAAATGAAATTTGCCCATGTGTTTAAACAACCCTGTTTTTAAATGCAATTGCCAAGTTTGCATTATAATAAATATATGAATTAAATCATTTTTCCAATGTAGTATTTTGTTCTTTTTTTAGCTATGCAAAATTCTGAATTGTTTTAACACTTAAAATGTTTGTCGCGTATGATTTCTCGAATTTTTGTTTTCAGCTTTTTTACTTTTTTTGGCAATCTCATCCCTGATTTTTAGAAATTGTTTGGGTTACTTAATATTTGTCTCTGTGGTCTAATATATATGTATATTTGTGATTGTACTAACAAGTTGTTGACATAGCTATGTTATATGTATTTACATTTAACTCATTTTTGTAGAATAGTTTTCAATACGTATTTATTTTATGAGCTTTTTCTATTTTTATAATGTGGAAGGTTTGTGAAAAAAAAAAAGCACTCGGCTGTTCTTGTTGTTCTTTAACAATGAATAGGCAATGACCTATCCATATAAAACATGTAACCACTACCGTTGTTTGGCCTCACAAATACTCTAAATATTGATATTCTTTGATCTCATAAGTCACTTTACATTTTGAAAATCTTTTAAATATTTTAACATTCCCTACCAAACAGTCCTTTTTCTGTGTGAAAAAGGACTGGACTGTCATGTGTCCCAGAGACCCCAATAGCATCATTGATTCGAGTGCTCTTTTTGAGTGCACTCATATTTTGCTAAAATATTCGACTTTATAAATCATATATATCTTGCAAAAAATTTTCTCACTAGTACAGGAAAATCTCTGTTGATATAATAATCGTTTCTAATTAGCCTATAGTTTATCCTTTTCAAAGCAAAATTTTAATAATAATAAATTTGGATGCGCATTTAAAAATATATTTCTTCTAATAATTTCATAACATTGGTTCTTTTAGAGTTCCTACTGTTTGAGTTGCATTGCTTATTTTATATATTAAAGTATAACATAATACTGCTTTTATGTATCTACCATTTTTTTTCACAAGAAATGGACAGTCGATAAAGATTTGTCATTAGCCTATCGTTTTTCTCTTTATTTGTTAATTTTAATGTAAATTTTTAATAATATAGTTAAGATGACTTGGGTAATCTGACAGGCATTTTCTAGAGATCCAACAACGGTATTTATGAATTCCACTCCAGCCACGCTTCACTAAAAATATGCCCTAGCGGTTTCTCTAGTCTAAGGCATTTCAATTTCAGGAGGCTGGTTAAATTTAAATAATCTTTTTTTATTATGAGGTCAGTCAGTAAAGAATTTGAATGTCATTCTGGCCCAAATCTGGCTCCATTTTTCAATCTCAGTGGCTAAAAAATCGATTTCTTAATTTGGCTTTATTTTTTGCTTACATATATGTGCTTTCATATTCTTTTTCTAATGCTTTAAACGTAGTTGTGAAGTAGGTAATATATTATATCATACGTGTTTGGAGTAAGAAATTATTCAAAATACTTGGTGCATTTCTCGATTTGGAAGATTTGGGGAGCACAAAGTTTCTTTCCATTTTAAATCTTTTACTTATTTTACATAATAAGGAACTTCCAATAACTGGGAGATGAATCATCCTATCATGTAAAAGAAAATAATGAGCAAAACATTTGCATCTTTTGATAAATAGCAAGTTGAATTGAGAAAATTAGATTCTTTCTTGCACACGCAAATTTAGCTAAGAATGTGCACTTGGTCGACTGCATTTACTTACCTATAAAATTTTTATAAAACATGCCAAGTATATTTTACTATAATAGTTAATATTCCATGTTGCTACTGTATATTAATGATATAATAAACATATTTTACTGTTGCCACTATTATATTTGATATCCACTGTGAACCACCATTCATTCACTATTTTTGATGAGAAGAATATTGTATTTTCTTAACTACTTATCTGTATTAGTAAATAAAAGAGAGTACATTTTTATACACAATTTATTATTCCAAATTTGTTTCATTGGATAATTGTACATCCCATTTAATTTTCATAGACTAGAAAATTTCCACATTCTTCTTGCAATGGATTAATATCTATGCAGTTCAATTATTCAAATAAATATATACACATATGTACAGTATATGATTTTACAATAAATGTAAAATGTAACAAAAAATCACAGCACAGGCTTACATTTCTCTTTGTAAATTCTTTGGCCCTAATAAAACTATGGGACCAGGCTAACCTAAACAATATTTTTGTTTTATAAAATCGATATAAAATATAGGGCATGAAAAGAAATGTTACTGTAGAATTTCAATAATAACCCCATCCCTCTGAAAAATTGACCCCTATTTCCCCATTTTTTGCCCCACCCATCCTACTGCTCAGGTGCTACCTTCAGGTGAGTCGAGCAGCCTAGGTTTCTCACCCGCTCCCCTCTTCATAATTTAGGTCAACTTTAGGTCCTATTCACTTCCTGGGGGGGGGGGGGGGGGGGAATGCAATTATAATTTTCTGTATTTTGTCCATGGCTAATGAAAAATAGGGTTATTACATGCCCTCAAAGATGGTCAATCATAAAATGATCTCAACTGTTGAGAGAAATGTAAGAAGTTGTATATATTTAAACAACGTATGAGTGGGATTCTTACTCCCTGAAGCTCTTGTGAAAGGAAAATTGAGAAATCTTCCTTTCATAAACCTTTTGTTAGAAACTCCCTGGAGCAATAGTTGTGGGAAAATGTTGCATAATTTTCATGTTACAATTTCTGAATTCCTAATCTTCGAGGTAACATCTGTAAAAATAAAATTCAAAGGAGGAAAAAATAGAAATATTATCTTTTAAATAGAGCTTTTAACTATTATCAAAGAATAATTGGGAATTTTGTATATTTTATTTATTTGTATAGTTCCTAATATGTGCTTCATAGACCAATGTCTATGGAAGCTTCATTGAGTGCATTAATATGTTGTTTAATTTTAAATTGGAATAAAATAACAAATACTTCATTAAATGGCAATTCTTATTTCAATATCCTTTTTTATTATTAATGTGTATGAATCATCAAATGGAAATTCTAATTCTAATTTGTATATCACAATCACGTCTTTAGCTGCAAAAATTGTAAATTTGTCAAGAAAAGAATATGTTCCCAACTTTATGGACCACCGAAATATCAGATTGGAATAAATATTAGAATCAAATATTTACAATCTACATTCTGCAGGGGTTGATCTTAATTTTGTTCAATTAAAATTTTTATTATTAAAGGCTTTTCACTCCTAAAGAATTTGACTGTAATTTAATATTTAATTATGTTAAATAAATGAAAATGATATTTTTAATTTGTCTAAAATATTTAAGAAAAAATACTATTTTTATTGGTACACTTAAAATTTAGGAAATCTGCGATAGATTTTGGGTTGAGAACTGACATAGTATCGAATAGTAATGGTACGTTCAGAAGTCACATCATGAGCAAAAGTAATGCTGAGTTTTCCAATGCAGAGTCATTGGTATTTCATAAATATTTGATAACACATTTTGAAAAAACTGTATTAAAAATATATCTCTTTAGTTATATACATATTGATACAATATATTGATATAAATTTATTTTGTATTAAAATAAAATAATATAAATGAGCATGTTGCATACAATTGGAAACCTGAGATCTATATAAAAATCACTAAATAATTTCTCAAATTAAGAATACAATGCAAATTGAATGAGATTGTTTAAATAAGTATGAAGTTGATACATAAAACGTTAAATTTGCAGTAAAATGACTAGGTGCACAATAAGATAAGATAATAATAAATAGTTATTATGTAAGTTTGAATCTCCTCCAATAAGATAGCATCTATTAAGTTGTGTCTTTTGGCATTCTACAAATTTCACACTTAAGGCACACAAGGAAATCCACTTTTGGATGATACATGACTCTCTTTCTAGAGATAGAGTTAGTTACTGAGAGAGTTTATTATGAAAAACTGTTTAATTCGTTGTTCATTCTCTTAAAATGGCATTGAAATCAGAGAGAGCATGTTAAGTAGTTGAGGTTTATGCATTTCTCAAAGCTAAAACTTGTTGAATACCAGAAGCATATTGATTCTGTTCATTTTTAAAGACACATAATATTAATTTTATCTATCATTTGATATTTTCAAATGACTTTAGCATAATGCATTTTTCACCATATTGCGGGTTTTTATGCTAAAACTGTCAAAAATCACAAAAAAAAAAACTAAATTTTCTACCTGTTATCCATTGACTCAAAATTTTAGACCTATCTTCTTTTATTTTTAGGTTAAACAGCCAAATTTGGGATATTACCTTTTTATTCTCCATAAAATGTATGGATGTTAATTTTAATGGGCAATTGTGATATCTATTTTTATAAGTGTGAAATAGGATGTACACTCTTTGTAATTTCAAATTTGAAAAAAATAAAAAATAAATAATCATATAGCTTTGTTAGAATATGCATGACTTGTCCATAGTCTGATTTGACAAAAAGGGGGGGGGGGGGGGAGAGGGTAAATCTTGCAGCTTAGTATTGAAATGGGTAGGCATTGTCCATTTTATGTTGTTTACTAAAATTATTATTGTTAGCATTTTTTACTGAACTTCTTTCACAGACTTGCTAGAATGAAATAAAATAATTGCCGAAGACTAGCCTAGAGTTAACAAATGTATTGGCATTGCTATGGAAAGTATAAAACTCACCCTGTAATTCACTTTTTTTTTTTTTCATGTTCGTAACATACATTCATCAGATATTTTTTTCTTGAACAAAGTAATTTATATTTTTACAAAACATATCCACATCCTTTATCTGAAATGAAATAATCGAAGTAAAATACACACATTTTTTCAGAAAGTATAAAATATATTACATCTGTATATTTATATGTAAAATGAGTATTCTCTGTTGTGCAGAAATATAATACAAAGATTCAACAACTGGCTAAATCGTGTCATTTTTCCTCACGACAAAGTGATAAGCTTGATAAACTGATAAGCTTGATTATCTATCTTGTAGACGAGTAACAATGTGCTAAGAATAAATAGTTTTCATCTATGTAACAATGGCCAGAAGGTGCTCCACAATGGATCGATCGGCTTTTTACTGTCCTACCGCCACGAGAAAGTCTCTGAACAGGGTTGCCGCAAGTAGACGAGTCGAAGAAAGGAGGGAGAAAGGTTTAAAATCGACTGCAACATTTGGCAAATCAAGCGCACTTTGTTAAGCGAAGAATCCGTTTCGTTTATCATGATGTACTAAAAGAAAATAGTAGATGTTTTTTATCCGCCAGTTAAACAAAATTTTCGTATTAAATTATAAATTAACTTAAAAATTTCTCGTCATTTAAAGTCAGAAAATAATTTGTTATTACAGGCGACAGCGGTTACGGAAAGCCGTCAATCTATTAGAACAAAGTAGTTTTAGATATTTTCTTTTAGGTTCGGGCGATTTTGGGAGAGAAAAGCTTACAATTTAAAACTAGAATTTATATCATTTTATTTTTAAAACTAAATTTTAAATTAAATGAAAATTATTACAGTTTTCAATCAGCAAGTTACACAATTATTAGCCAGCAAAATGAAAAAAATAAATGATAAAATAAGCAAAATTATGACTTTAAAATATTCATTCTTTTCATATTTTTCAATCAATTATAAAATATTCATTCACATTCATTGGAATAACTATTATCTACTATGTCCGAATCACTTGAAATGTTTTTACATGAAGAAGAGTCTGAATCGCTATCCGACAGATTTATCACTAATTTCTTCACAATATCTTCTATCAGTCCATCTTTCTTTCAATAAATATTCTCTATTTTTTCAATAAATATTCTCTATTTTTTCACAGTGTTTTTTCCATTCATTTTGTGTTACTTTTAAAATAGCTTCTTAAGCAATAATTGTAAATTGTTCAAATAGATAAAATACTCATCTCAGTGTCATTAAGCGATTTCCCCCTCACGTTTTATCTTTTTAACTAATGACGCTGAAACCTCTGTCGCTTCCACAGTTCTCTTCATTGCATTTGAAATTCGTATTTTTAGAGAATTTGCGGTTTTTCCTCTTCAAAAAATGCCGTAAAGTTGTGGACTATTGCACATGCTTGCGAATGCAGTCTTTCCACTTTTAAATGTAGTCATTTTTCAACTAGACAAAATCCACAAAGTGTGCAACACAATACAAGTTACTTCACAGCTTTAAAAATCACAGAATGCGAGCGTCTAGCATTGACCCTAGTACAAAGCGAAATGCCACTTTCGTCGGTTCTATCTGCGCCAAATCCAAAAAAGCGCTTTCCGTCACACCTAAAATGCAGTGGAATAACCTGTTTCCATAGCGACCGCCACCATAACGTCTGCTGTCTGGGGACTTTCTCGTGGCGGTAGGACAGTAGGTATAATTTTCTCATACTTTCTATACAGAAAATATATATTCGACATTTTGATGGAGAAGCATGTTTTGAAATCTCTATGAAGATCCGTATGTGAGATCACTCAATTCCACAGTGATTGATATGAGTATTTGCTCTTAAGTGTTGGTAAGCAACCCCAATTGTATAGATTGATTTTTTTCCCAATTTGCTTGATTGAAATTATTTGAAATGAAAGATTTTCAAAGCATTACTTCCAATGATGAAATAGGATATTTTCTGATAATTTGAACTAGGCTATTCTATTCATGTAAATGGTATTAAAATAGTATATATTAACACGCATCAGCCCATTGCATCTAATGTATTGATCTACATCACTGAGCTGTTACCAACTTGTAAAAAGAATAATTTGTAAATGAGAGCTCATATAAATCTGTTTAATTAATTACTAGTTCTGAAATAGAAATGTAGGAGAGTCTCCAGATAATTTAATAGAGCGGTTTTGTCTATTTAACATTCTATCTTGTGAAGTACACTTTATAAATAGCCATAATGAATAAATATTTCTTGTATACTTAAAAATAAAAGAAGCCATTTTACAGCTTTGTTTTGACATAATAAAAGCATCACAGACAAAAATCTTTGGATCCTTTTTCTTCCTCTGAGTCTTGAAAGGGGCTCCCGTCTTCTGTTCCAGTGTAGGAGGTGAAGATGTATAGGACTGTCGAGTAGGAACAAAGGGGAGGTTAATACGTCACTTCATAAATAGCTGAAAAAAAATTATTGGATTTTTAAATTGACACATCAGTGACCATAATCCAATCAAAATACATTATTTAATAAAAATTATGTTTATAACTTCATTGAGAGCGATTAAATTAAAAAATTTAAAGTGTCCATGATTTTACATTGGAATTATTATTGCTACTCATTAGAAATGATAATGCTGAAAGTGGAATAAAATTTTAGGCTCTCTTAATATATGTTACATATTTTGTTGCTCTTTTTCCAAGAAACAGAGATGTTAATGAGTACCCCAAAATGTGCATTATAAAATATGAAAAATATTGGGTCATTCCACATGAAATCAACACAAAAAAAGTTAATTTTTTTTTTAATTTGGCTATTTTTGTTATGCAAAATTTTAGCTCCCAACTCTAATTAGTTTTTTATATATAAAAATTTGGTGGTAATTTTTCATGATTCTTGACATATTCAAATGTTTGTATACTTTGACTTAATCTACGGAAATAAAGCTTATTTTGTAGCTTAAGGTATGACCCTGTAAGTGATATTTTTCATTTCAAGGTAACTTTGTTTGAAACTGAAAAAGTGTATCTTTAACTTTTTAAAAATATATACATTTTGTTGATTCGCTATTTATCTCTACTACACAAAAATTTCAAGTTGGGAAAACCCATTGAGAAAAAAAATTTAAATATACATTATATGGACAACTATTCGAAAACCACATAAAAGCATAATTGATTAAATAATTCTTAAATAAACATCATTGTACTTAACTAAAGTTAAGCATTTACTAATGTGCATATATTTTTCTTTTTCGATCACTTTTAAGATTTAAAAGATAATGTAAATAATTCAGTTATTCAATAAATGCTGGAAACCCACACAAAAGCATAATTTGTTAAACAATTCTTTAAGTTACTCACTAACATTGCTTTTTTTGTGTGTATATTAGGGTCTCTGTTCAGTGATATTTAACTGGACTGTAAATTTTACTTTAAAAACATAATTTATTTACTAGATGACTTGACCTAAACAGAAACTTAACTATTTTTTTGGTATGGTAGGTGCACACAAAATCCGCCAACAAAGAGTTCGATGCCAATGTTGGTTAGTGTCCATTATATAAAATAATGTATTTCAGTGATATTGAACCCTAGTTTAATAAAAACTGGAATAAAAACTTCAATTTTATTTTTAAAATTTTCATAGCCCCCCCCCCCCCCCCCCCCCCCCAAAAAAAACATAACCACTAGGTTCTTATGTTCTGGGGTCATAAATTATTTAGTCAAGTAAAGGTCTTATGTTTCCATTGAATGAGTGGGTGGGCACCTAAGAAAGACCATGGGTGAAATGCACCAATAATTTTAAAATTAGATGGTGATGCCAGTCAGTGACATAACTAGATTTTTGATTTTGGCACATCCAGAAAGAATTTCAGGGCACCCCTTTACATAATGTGCATTCTTTGGTCTCAGTAAGCTGAAAGTATATTCAATGCACATTAAGGAAAAAAGGTTCTATGCTTAATTTATATGTTTGTCATCTATTTTATAAATTAACTAAAATTAATTTCTAAAATAACAAATTGAATTCACATTGACTATTTTATTTAATTTATGTTTCAATGACGAATTTAAAGATATTTTCAATAGTGCACAAGAAAATCTCCCTAAATTTATTAATCATAAACTACTACTAGTTTTAGAACGGTTTGCACTAGCATAATGGAATTTCCAATTTTTATAACTTTTTGCAATACAGTTTATAAAATGTTTTCAATACATACGAATGACATCTCCTTTGAGATCATATTTCAAATATTTATAAATGCAGTAAAAAAATATTAAGAGGAAAATCATTTTTTTGTTTGAGCTGAAACTTGTAGAAAAAATCGCAAAGTAATTGTATGCGCTGCCCCTTTCTCATTCCACGCCCTGAAACAGTTACCCACCCTGCCCCGCTTTATGATGGTAGGTCACTTGCTGGCACATCAAAAAGATGAAAAGCATTTAGTTAGTGATATCTAGACAGAACAAACCGTACTAATAGAATTCAAATAACTCTTTAATCAACTCTTTGGCAAAATTGCTAATATTTGAATTTTTTTGCATCTGCTTTCAGTTTCATAAAATCTTTGTTTTAGTTGTTACAATATTTCAGACTCTGCTTTTTACCCCAGATATATCACGAGGTGATAAAACAAACAAAACTTTGTATTTTTGCATTCTTTGTAATTTTTCCTTTGTCGACATACTGTTCTAAAATTGCTGGTACATTTCACCCACCCCAAACATCTGTTTTCGTGGGGTGCTCACCCAATGGAAACACAAGGCGTTTACTAAACTAAACAATTTGTGACTGTGCAAATTCTAAAAATAAAATTCCAAGATTTTATTCTTTATTCTACTAAACTAGAGTACAATACTGAATAATTGAAATATGTTACTTTTTATATATATTTATATTATACAGGGTGGTCATAAAAAAACTTCCCTGATATATGAACCCCTAGAGGCCTATCCACTCAACCTACCGAAAGGAAATTTAAGATATCGTTATTTGAAGGTATGCGCTCGAGATTGTGATGATTTCAAACAATAGAGCTCTCACAGTTATGGTTACAAGAATTTCAAAATTTTTGAATGGCAACACCCACTTTTTTCCTGCGCAAATTGATCAGCTTATTGAAAAACCATAAATGGCATTGGAACGATACACGTATGACGAAAATTGGCGACATAAAACATTTGCAAAGAAGAGCATTGTAAAGGATCAATGACAACACAGAGAGGAGATGCATTGGTGCACTTTGCATAATTCACAGGGATAGACAATAGAAGCACCAATCACAGAACACAATGTGCAGAGCATTGCTTGTGGAAAACCTTTATTAAGCAGTGTGGGAAAATTGTTTCTTCAATCAGGTATTCGAACGTGCCAACAAGATGACACTTACAGGGAAACAACGAGGTGAATTGATAAAGCTGTTTTATCTGAACGGGGAAAATGCTGTTGAAGCAGTGTGAGTTTATTGGCGAAATCATAAGTTAAGATGAGGTCCATGTTCCTTACGAACTATATGTGATTTGGTAAAACAATTGGAAGAAACTGGATGCACATGTGATGGACCGAGATCCGGATGACCATCTGTTCCTGTTGAAGTAGTTGCGGAAGTGCACGATTACTGCAGGTCTGTAAGAAGTGTTGCCTGCAATTTGGATGTACCAAAAACCACAGTCCTCAAGCTTCTGCGCTGTGTTCTGTGGTTGTTTCTTTATCGATTCCAGCACGTCCAGATGTTGCAACCTGAAGACGAGCAACAGCGTGTCGACTTTGCGAATTTTTTCCTCATCAGATGACTTGATGTGAAGATAGCAGGTGCCCGCTACGGATATTATGGATGGATGAGGCACATTTCTCCTTAATTGGGAACGTAAACTCCAAGAACTGCTTTCACTGGGCTGATGAAAATCCTCACGATGTGGCACCAGTTCCTTTACATGAAGCTAAAGTGACTGTGTGGTGTGGCATCGCAAGCACATTCGTTCTCGGTCCGTACTTCTTCAAAGAGGTCACTTCCAATGGTATGCAAACGTGCTCCATCACAGGTCCTTGGTATAAAATAATGTTGCAGAATTACGTAATTCCAGAATTGCGGCAGCAAAATGTCGTTAATAACATTGCATGGATGCAAGATGGTGCTCCTCTACACGTCTCTACATGTGTTCGACAAGTGCTGCAACAGAACTTTGGTGATAGAGTCATCTCCCGTAACTTTGCAGTTTCGTGGCCACCGTGATCCTCCAACCTCACTTCGATGGATTTCTGATTCTGGGGTTATCTGAAATCTAAGGTGTACACATCAAATCCACGAGATTTGTCAGAATTGAAAGATGCCATAAAACATGAAGTTATACAGATTCCTCCTGCGATGTTACGTTCGTCATTGTTGTCAACAATCTTCCGCATGCAATGCGTTATCGACTGCAAAGGTGGGCACGTTGAAAACTTGTAATTCCAATAAAAGTTTTTTCCCTCTCCTCTCTTGTGTTGCCATTGGTCCTTTACAGCAGTGGTCCCCAACCCCTGGGCCACGGACCAGTACCGGTCCGTGGATCAAATGGTACTGGGCAGCCCAAGGAACATTAAATTATTTCCATTTTATTTACTGTGGTGTATTTCTCTCGGGTTTGTGCGACTTTCCATGGACAAAAGGTTAACCGGGAGCTGAGAGACATCACCTAAAGCCGCACCAATACCGCGCATGCGCAAAATACCGTGATATTGGGGCGGTTTTAGGTGACGTCTGAAGCTGAGCGGCTGCAAGCAGCAGTGGCGTTCTAGCTTTGGTAAAGAGAAGGTGTGTATCGCTCTGCTCTCTGTTCACCGGTACTTTCTCATGTTCAACAGTGCTTGGTGTACGTGTATATTGTGTTTGCTCAAATTTAACCCACAAATTAGCAAAAATGAGTACGAAACAGACGTCGTTAGAAAGTTTCCTTGGGAAAAAGAAAAGGCCCAGTGAAGAGACAGAAGAAGAGCCTTCAACATCAAAGAAACATGCAACTTTTAACAGACAATACCATGAGTCCTACTTGAAATATGGATTTATCGGGACAGGTGATTCCCACACACCAAAACCACTCTGCATAGTTTGTGGCGACCAGCTCTCTAATGAGGCAATGAAACCTTCAAAACTGCTTCGCCACTTGAAAGCCAAGCACCCGGGATTAAAAGACAAGCTGGAGTATTTTGAAAGAAAAAAATGGGAACACGAAGGACAGAAGACATTTATGAGGGCCACCACATCAATAAAGGAGAATGCACTGAGAGCATCATATTTGGTGGCTAACCGTATTGCTAAGGCTAAAAAGCCATTCACTGTCTGTGAAGAATTGATCTTGCCCTCCCCCTCCACTAAAGACATTTGCCGTGAACTTCTAGGAGAGGCTACTGTGGAAAAGATGGCACATGTGCCTTTATCGGCTAGCACTGTGACTAGGCGCATTGAGGAAATAGCCGAAGACATTGAGACACAATTGTTGGAGAGGATTAATACATCACCGTGGTACGCACTCCAGGTTGACAAATCTACAGATATCGACAACAAGGCAATACTACTTGTTTATATGCGATATCTATATCAGGAGGATGTGCGTGAGGATTTGTTATGTGCACTATCTTTGCCAACCAACACCACAGGAGCAGAACTGTTCAAGTCACTGGATGGTTATATATCAGGACAACTAAAATAGTCCTTTTGTGTCGGCATATGCACAGACGGAGCTGCTGCCATGACCGGACGACTGTCTGGTTTAATTGTTCGGATTAAGGAGGTTGCACTTGAGAATGAATCTACGCATTGTCTCATTCACAGGGAAATGCTGGCAAGCTGAAAAATGTCACCAGAATTTAACAGCGTATTGATTGATGTCGTTAAAGTTATTAACCACATCAAAACACACGCCCTTAACTTGTGCCTGTTTGAGCAGCTTTATGAGGAGATGGACGCAGAGTACAGATGCCTTCTCTTAAACACAGAAATAAGATGGTTATCCAGAGGAAAATTGCTAATCAGAGTATTTGAATTACGAGAGCCATTGCAAAGATTTCTCTCAGAAAAGAAGTCACCGCTGGCAGCACATTCCAGTGACAAGGTATGGGTCGCAAAACTGGCTTACCTGTGTGACATATTCAGCCTGCTCAATGAACTCAATCTGTGCCTTCAGGGGAAAATGACAACTGTTTTCAAGTTGGCAGACAAAGTAGCTGCATTTAAAGCCAAACTGGAGTTGTGGGAACGGCACGTGAACAGAGGCATTTTGGACATGTTTCAGACATTAGCGGGGATTTTAGGTGAGACTAACCCTGAACATTCATTCTCCCAGTTGGTGCACGATCACCTGTCTTTGCTTTTAAAAGAGTTCGAGTGCTACTTCCCAACCACAAAAGACCCACGAACTGGTAAGGAATGGATCCACAACCCATTTGTCAACAAATCAGGCGAATCTAACATGTCTGTGCAAGAAGGTCAACTGCTGGAGATTGCGAATGACAGCGGCCTTAAAACTACGTTCGAGACAACAACTCTGCCGGTGTTCTGGAATACCCTGTCATGGCGGAATACCCTGAGATTGCCACCATAGCACTTAAATCTCTATTGCCATTTCCGACAACCTATCTGTGTGAAGCGGGGTTTTCTGCAGTGACAGCAACCAAAACAAAACAACGGAATAAACTGGACATAAGCAACACACTTCGGGTGTCATTGTCTCCTATTACCCCCAGATGGAACCGTCTCGTTGCAAAGAAACAAGCTCAGGGTTTTCATTGATTTAGTGTTCTAGTGAGTTAAAATGTTAAATCACTTTATATTCATTTTTTGGTGTAACTGTATTTTATTTTGAAGGCATGTTTAAATACATTAAATTAAAATTATTAAATCAGAACAATCTAAAATATAAACAATCAACGTCCCCCCTCAGCGGGCCGCGGTAAAATTATCAAACGTTGACCGGTCCGCGGCGATAAAAAGGTTGGGGAGCACTGCTTTACAGTGCTCTTCTTTGCAAATGTTTTACGCCACCAATTTTCATCATACGTGCATCGTTCCAACGCTATTTATGGTTTTTCAATGCACTGATCAATTTGCGCAGGAAAAAAGTGGGTGTTGCCATTCGAAAATTTCGAAATTTTTTCACTGTAATTGTAACCGTGAGAGCTCTATTCTTTGAAATCATCACAATCTGGAGCACATACCTTCAAATAACAATATCTGAAATTTCCTTTCGATTGGTTGAGCGGATAGGCTGCTAGGGGTTCATATATTGTGAAGTTTTTTTTATGACCACCCTGTATGTAAAAATAGCAATGGTTTTGAGTACTTAAAAATATTTATGATTAATAACATTTACATTATCTTTCAAATTAAACAAAAAGATATATAAAACTATATGCAATGTAAATGTTTGTAACTTTTAGTATAATGATATTTATTTAAGAATTATTTAATCAATTAGGCTTTTTATGTGGTTTCCAACATTTTTTGAATAGCTGCTCATATAACATATATTTATTTAGAATTTCTTTTCACTACAAGCCCATAGTTTTCCCAACTTAAAATTTTTGTATAATAGAAATAAATAGCATAACAACAAAATATATTTTTTTGAAAAAAATTAAAGATACACTTTTTCGCAGTTCAATGTCAAAGGTCACATCAAGTGACCTTGAAATGAAAAATATCATTTGCAGCATCATGTGGCACATCACAAGAAAGGTCATACCTTAAGCTATAAAATAAGCTTTATTTCGGCGCAACCGTTGATTAGGTCAAAATATACAGACATTTAAATATATCAAGAATCATGAAAAATTAACAAATTTTTATAAATAAAAAAATAATGAAAATTGGGGACTAAAATTTTGCAAGTCTTATATATGAGTGGACAACCTAAAAAAAATCAGCGAGGAGAGCTTTGAACTTTTTCCAGTTGCTGCTGAGTTTGGCAGTACTCCTGATGTTGTAATTGTCCATTTCTAGGGTGTAGATAACTGGGAGATGATCCGATGGAAGCTAAGACATCCTGCAATGCCTCATTAAACTTCCTTTCGCATCAAACAAAAACTTATTTATTTCATTCAAAACAAAGACCGCTTTGTGTACTTATTTCATTACATATAGTTGTGGTTAGCAGATTTTGGGAATTTAAATTATACATTTTAGAAATTCTATATTCAAAATTCCTATTATATGGACAAAAAGTTGTATAGAAAATTGCTTTTAGGGGAAATTTTTTTTTATAAAACTTAAAATAAAGTTGATATAGAAAGAAATTGGAGGATGTGTTCTTAAAATCATTCAGCCGGCTGACTGTAAGTGGAAGGCCACTGGTTTAGAGTGAATACCTAGGAAATTAAAAATGGTTTCTTTTTGTAGAAACAGACTGTACTGTATGCAATGAAACTCATCTTAACAGACACTTCTAATTGTGGATGTATAATTATAAAAGGGGGTATTGCAATACGATTGAAATTTGTGTTTGGGATATATTTGCATGTTCGGGGCATAAATCATCTATTTGTAGCATCTCTGTGCAGAAACTATCCAATTTTCATGAAATTAGGAGTTCATTACTCGGATGCTGATTTGATTTTGGCAGGAATTTAAAAAATAATAATAATAGAATGGGCCTTATGTTTCAAAACGTAACCTGCAAAAATGAATGAAAGTGAAACAAATTATTAGATAAAAATGTTGCTCTTTTATGCAATTTTGGGTAATGAAATGAATTAAACTGCTTCTATAACTGTTTTATGATAAACTGTTCTTAAACTATATTTTAAAAAAAATTCTGATCCAATTTCAGATGAGTATTTTATATATGTATTATATGGATGATAAAACTCATTTTAATGAATATGAAAAAATGGTAGAATTTGTTTAAATCTGTAAGGAAAATATGTGCATCTGATATATATTTAGAAAAATCATGTATTTTATTTCTGGAAAGTGGCATTCAATACGCTGTCAAGATAAAAAAAAAATATATATATATATATATATTTAAGTTTTAATGAATTTATAGTTTTGGAAAATAATAGTCATTCCTACAGTCATACAAATAATGCAAGTTTTGGGTCTCACCTTCTTCCGATTTGGCTTCACAGTACAGTTCGTCACTGAAAGAAAAGAAACAAACATGTAGGAGATGAGCTTGATCGGGTGCATAAAACAGCTTAGATTAAACAAAAAATAAATAACTACCCGTTACTGATCACAGAAAGTCTTCTGATACTCATCACCTGAAAGGATAAGAGAATTTAATACAGAGTTACTAACTTGAATCATAAATAAAAAAAATACTTGACTCAATATTTAATATTAATTCTGACTCAACTTAAGAGAATGTTGGATTGGTTAATGTGACTTTGTATACAGAATTCCTATATTTTGTGTAAAATTAAATAAAGAACAGAGAATTGTGAGCCTTCACTGAACAATAGTCTTTGTTTTTTTTTTCCTTTCCCAATGGCCAGCCATTGACTCTTTCATCTTCGCCTATACATCGGCCAGAACAGTGAACCTCTTTGCCGTCAAAGACGTTGCCCCAGAGCACCAGTGGGGGTGGGAACACATTGCGCCCAACAACACAAACATCCATGTCTTACGTGGGACTCGAACCCACAACGTAGTGGCCGATCAATCACTGGAAACGCTCGCCTTGACCGTACGGCCACCATGTCGGCTGAAATGAGCCAACAGTATGCGGTGTTCCCAGGTGGTCACCCACACAAATACTAACCGCGCCCGATGCTGCTTAACTTCGGTGATCTAACGAGAACCGGTGTTTTCAGCACGGTAAAGCCGTTGGCTCACAATAGTCAATGCACTTATATTTATAATTAGAAACTAATTTTTGCTGTATAAAAATGATGGCTGGAATTGAAATATTTAATTGTACTTGCATGTTTTCATATTTGAATAAAAAATATTCGAAGATGATTCTGTTACTATGGTAACCATCTACTAGACAAAAACACTGTCTTTGATAGAAAGCAAAGTTTAGGAGGCAAGCCTGGTTTCAGCATGACTTCATTCAAATTCCATGCCTTGGGGATCTATGCATCCATGTTTTGTTATCAAATCAATTCTGTGCATACAATGACCTCAAACAGCTCAACATGAAAATGAAACATTATTTTGATCTGGAAATTAATTAATATTATATTAAGGGAATCAAGAAAAGTCGAGATGGTTTAAATGCCATCAGCAGAATTTTTACAATATCACTCGCTGTTGCATGTATAAGATCATAATATCGGTCAGCCATCAGTGTGGTACAATATAGCATGGATAAGTTTAACGTGTTGCCCCAAATACTACACTACACTATATATATACGGGAAAATCGATATTGGTGAATCTGCTACACAGTAAAGGGGTTTTGATTGCTCCAATAATGAGCATTCTGTTGATTCATCGTTTGTAAAGCAGCACTCGTCTGTCCAAAGGACTAAATGCATAGAAGATGGATCAGTGTGTATTTGTCAAGGACCCATTGCAATAGTCGATCCTTCGCTGGCAGTCGCTTGATGTTTATGGATACTGATTTTGATTCCAAAGTATATTCCATACTGTAGACCAATTAAGGCGTTCAGTACTTACGACGCAGACACTCGCATGTGGACAGCATGAGAAATGGGCTAAAATATTTATCTCATCCTTTTTGATTAGTACTTGTCTTTCTGAGCCATTTCAATGATGAAACAAACTTGTTGATTATTACAACTGTATTAAGCATTTGCCATAAGACTGAATTTCTGATAATTGTCAATTTTGTGACCCTTGAGTTTAAAAAAAAAAAAAAAAATTACGACTAAGACAGGTAATTTTTACATTATTTGTTTAGAGTTCAACATGGTTTTCAACACATGTCTAAGGTTTTGTTGTTCCCACAATGATGAGTTGAGTTTTCATTTCTTAGTTACATAATACATTAAAAATATAAATAATGAAGTTTTCTTACAATATTAAAAAAAAAAAACATCACAGCATAAAGAAAGACTCCTTTACATACAAGGACTCATTAAGAAATACCAGTAGGTTACTGGTATTCCTTAAAGCAGTGTTGAAGACCCAGACCGTCCGACTCGTCACCAAGGACTTGAGCATCTATTTGGACGGACGGCCTTAAAGCAGTGTGGATATTATTGTGATTTCCAGTTCTTACAAGAAATTGTTGTAGAATTTATATAAAGACATTTTGGAAAAATATTTGAATATAAACCATTTGTTTAACTGGGATGGTTGCAAAGATTAAGAAATTAGAATAAAGTTATATAGCATAAATGAAATATCCTAACTGTACTTGTAAATATTTTGATTATTTTAATAACTCAATTTTAAAATTAACACATGTTGAAATGAATAAGATTAAAAATACAATATGCATAAATTAATTATAAAGCATTTATAAGCAAGACATTTTGGACCTATTTTGTCTTGTATTTCAGCCACAACGTGCCATCGAAGGAACGCAAATGTTCATAAGCAGACAGGACTGAAAGCGAAGATAGAAATGCAAGCATGCCAATGAGTATTATAAATACACAACACATAGCTATTCAGACTCTGGCATAAAAGACAAAATTGAGAAATAAGTTTTAAGCAATTCTACTTAGAAAGGAAGTCCGTAAACATCTTCACTGAACATGCTACTTGGAATCTTTCTTTCGATGCAGCAACGAGCACGGATAGACTGCCCCTCATCCATGCTGGCAGCAACAAAACTTAATTGTACTGGCAGTAAAAAAACTTTCTATGCAACCATAAAGTTGGTATTGCAGTTCAAGCTCAATCTATACTATTAAAATCTGACAATCTCACCCTACAATATTGCACCTTAAACATGATTCTGGTATTAAAATAATAGAACACACACGTGAGATTCTGCCCAATATGAAGTTAGTTTGGTGCAGATGAAGCACAGCTAAGTCTCATTGTGGATCGTGTTTTAGCTGAGCAGTAGCACTGGTCATGTTGCAAAAATGAGATTATACATATCTGGTATTTTAGTTGTTTGTAGGCAATATTTTCTTTCCAGTATAATTCAATTTTTCTGATTCTGTCTAAAGGTTTAATGGCAATTTTCTGAACCATGAGCCTAGTACTGTTCAAAAAACTATCACTTTTATTGGTTTTATATATTAGATGTTCGCTGCAAAGCTTTTTAAAATAGCTGCAGATAAAAAGTTTTCTTGCTATTCCAAGTGGATAATTAAAACCCGTTGACCTCTATGCTGGCTGCTGCATCATTCCAAGATTTAGAACAAACATTTAGGATCCATTTTTTTATGCTACATCAATGAATACATCCAAAAGCAAAGTTGGCTATTCTAACAGGCACATAATGTATGTGCTTTGGGCAAGCAAGTAAGCTTTTGAATGACTGTCACTTGCCTCACACATGCGGTGATCTTAGAAAACCAAGTTACGTTCTTTTCCATGGGAGTCATACTCATACCGTCCTCCGCAGGTGACACGGCCTGACAGGGGTAGGATGAAGTGGGTTAGTCAAGTAGTTCATTAAATCACACAGGGTACAATGATTCCCAAATGGTTCAACTGAAATCAACTCTCCGACAACATTACTGAACCTGTTTCACTCGCATTACAGCTCATCAGTAGTCAATAGCCATTAGCTGCATAAAAAGCAACAACTGCTGAGTCTTGGATAGTTTGGATAATATAAAGCAAAAATGGTGGTATCGAATCATTTTGGAAACAAAAGGAGCTTCCTTCTACAGGATAAGAAAAAGAAACAGTCTTTAATTCTGCTGCTCTTGTCTTGCAGAAAGAATTTTCTTTTATATATTTTGCTAACCCAACTGTGGGGATTGGCAAGTCAGTTAACTATTTTCTGATGACAATCACTGTGAGTGAAACAAGTCCTTTTTGCATCATGGAGAGTCTTCGTATATACTTATTTTATTCCTTCCAGAACCATTGAATAGATCTTAAATATTATTTAGCAGACCATTATAAAATGGTATTTCAGATTCCTGAAATACCATTTTATTACTTTAAAAATAAAGACAACCAAAAAAATTGGCCACAATTAAGTCTTATTAAAATCTCCTTTTCATGACGTGCAAAATCACACAGCCATAGCCCTTCATCATTTGCATCCCTTCATCAGTGGCAAAGTAAAAATAAGGGGCGAACATGCGCTTAAATATAGGCCATAACCACCAGACAAAATTTACATATTTATTTTACATTTTTAAAAGAGAGGCATTTAAATATAATTTAATTATAAATTACAAAATGCAATAAAAGGAAAAAGGTTCATAAATTTAATAGTAACCAATAGGAATGTTGTCAAAAAATGAAATAAAGCATCAACTAAATTTTCAGAAAATCATATAAGGATTTGACACGTAGTGAGTCAAAAATGAGGCACCAAGCATAACTAAGGGTCTGAACGGGATCAAAATTACAAATAGATTCACAGCAAAGCTAAATAAAATGGGATTGATAAAGTAAAATATTATGGAGGTTACTGCAGCTAATTAAAAGAAAAGTTCCCATTCAGAGCCTTAGTTATGAGTTATGCTTAGCATCTCGTTCTCGGCTTACTATCAGTCAAACCGTAGCCCCCGTTACTACATGCCCGCCGACTTTCGCCGTTTCCTTTGTTTAAACGGCAACATAGCAACGAGGGATGCTACCGCTAGAGGTCAGGTATAGCGGGCTACCCTTCCGCGAAAAAGGGTAAATAAAGCAGAGCGCCAGTGTATGTATTCGTACGATTCAAGTTGCCGCTACTTTTCTCATTAAATATTTTAGACGTTTCTTGCTTTTTCATTGACGCATTTTGATTCATTTATTGCTATTTTTTCGCTTGTTTTCTTTTTACCTAATTATTTAACCTAAAAAACGATATGTACACCATACACTTTACAGGGAAAAAAAAAAGAGCTGCTTACGCGTATATATATATATATATATATACATATACATATATATATATACATATATATATATATATATATACATATACACATATATATATACATATACACATATATATATACATATACATATATATATATACATATACATATATATATACATATACATATATATATATATACATATACATATATATATATATATACATATACATATATATATATATATACATATATATACATATACATATATACATATACATATATATACATATACATATATATATATATATACATATACATATATATACATATACATATATATATATATACATATATATATATATATATACATATATATATAAGAAAAAAGGTTTGAAGATCCAATGAAAGAAAAGTGAGAATCTGTAACACGAAAATTCAAATATCTATCAGGCTTACGAAATAAAAGTATAAATCAACAAATCCTCAAGCAAATGGAGAAAAATAAAAAACAATAAATAAAATAAATATCGAATCAACAAGTCAATGAAAAGTATCGAAATACGTTTTGTCATTCCTATTTACGCAAATTTTACATTTGCATAATTGCAAAGTTTTCATACATATATATATATATATATATATATATAAAAAAAATTTTACGACCCAAAGTATTCGGTGGAGTATATAAATTCGTTCTGAATCCGCCTCCCGCCCCCCTCTCATGCTAAGTCTATGGGTAATATTATTCTCCCCCTGTTACAGGCCTGTATATACAAATACACACACTTTTTCTTCAAACTTTAACTATGCTAATCTTCTATTAAATGATCATAAAAATAATTAATTCTATTACACTTTTGAAGTTTTAATGTACATTTCAGTTTTTCAGTTCATGACTAACTGTCTTTGGGAAAGTTGCATAATATACATATAAAACTGCCTTTATCAATTTCATATGAAAAATCCCCTTCTCCCCATCTTACCATTATATTTCCTATACTATAATAAAAATTTTAAAAGTGGCCAAGATATTAACTAAAAATGCATGCTCTCCAACTCTTTCTCTTCTGATTTCAGAATATGGATACGCTTAATAATAAATAATAATCAAAACTTACCTTCTCTTGATATAGCTTTAATCCAGATTGGTCATTGTGGTTCTCTGTTAGGTATTTCATGAAATACAGTGCCAGTAGATTTATTGGACGATTTACAACCAGGAATTGCGCAGTAAACAATCGAAATTTAAACAAGTCGCAAAAATTAAAAAAAAAACTTAAGTAAAACACGTTAAACCGCGTTACTGTGCTATTAACCGTGGCCCGCTTGCGTTGCCCCCTAGCGAGGAAACTAAGCAGCAAGTGTTGCCTGGTAACCGCAGAATACGGCGGGCATGTAGTAACGGGGGCTACGGTCAAACCTTTATATGATTTTCTGAAAATTTAGTTGATGCTTTATTTCGTTTTTCGATGACATTCCTATTGGTTACCTTTTTCCTTTTGTTGTATTTTGTAATTTATAATTAAATGACCCTTTTTTAAAAATGTAAAATTAATATATAAATTTTGTCTGGTGGTTAGGGCCTATATTTAAGCACATGTTCACCCCTTATTTTCACTTCGTCACTGATGAAGGGCATAGTAATGCCCGAAAACACTATAGTCGTGTGATTTTTATATTTCGTAAAAAGGAGATTTTAATAAAAGACTTTTAATTGTGGCCAATTTTTTTGGTTATCTTTATTTTTAAAGCATTAATTATTTGATGTGTTTCCATACTATTTTAATAATTTATTAGTCTATGTATTAGTTATTTAGCACATTTTAAATGTATTGACCATTAAAAGTACAAATATTCTCTTGTCAAGCGTGATAATACATTAAAATGTAATTATTTTACCTCAATATCAAATATTTATTGTCTGATATTAGATATTTATGTCATTCAAGATTATATATATACTATGATTATATTAAAATGATATGCATACTTTGATTATATATAATTGTCAATACATTTCCCATTTTATTCAAAGATAATTAACATATTTTTTCTAAAAATTGGGAATGTTCATACGTCAAACCATTGGGAAACGTTGTCATACATATTGGATAATATAAGAAAATAAAATAAAATGTTATACTACTACTACTACTATTTTATTTTGCAACTTTATAGATTTTAAAATTAAGGCAAAATAATAATTGTTCCAATGTATTCATCCTAAAATAGGGTTATTTGTTAGTGGTGTTAATATAGGTTATTTGGATTATTTAAGATGAATAGTGTTAAGTTTATTTTAAAGTTTCGAAATATTCAAGAGAAGATGATTCACATTTGTTATTCAATAGAAAAACACAAATAATGTGAAACTAGTTCATTCCTTCTTTTATGTAAAACATGTTTAAAAAAATATATATTAGTAGTGATACAGAACAATTGTAAATACTCAGTGTATTTTATAGTTAAATTATAAATTTGTCAAGAATGTTTCATGATTCAATAAACAACCAGATATCCATGAGCAGTAAAACACAAAGGAACACTCAAATAAATAGACAAAACAATACAACATTCTGAGTGGCTTACAGATTTAACGGAGAGTGGATCTACCTCAATGTTTGTCAGCTCCACATATCCAACTGGAAAGAAAAATAGTATTCATTCAGATATGAATCCATTTTGTAAATGAACCATAATAAACAATTACTTTTTTATTTATAAAACTTAGATTTTAACCAGACCCACTTTCATTTGAAGTCGGTCTAGTTAAAAGTCAAATATAAAATATCACAGCAACTCCATGCAACACATTTCATGGCTGTAGCGAGTGATTGGGAATGCAAGACAAATGTGACATTTTTTTAATGGAAATTTAAAGCGCAACATATACTTATTTCTTGAAAACATATTTAAGAAGGATGCTCTCTATTGAATTCAACAAATGAAATTAGAATCCAATTTTTCTGTTTTTTTATAGATATTTTGTGTTAAAAAAATGTTTATATATATATATATATATCTATACTATATTTGTATCATTTCACGGATATAATGAGCACAGTCCAAAGATCCTTGTTATAACCAAATTCAAATGCAATTTTCTTATAAGACATAAGTTTCTTGTTAGTTGTTAAGAAAGTGTTTGTTCTTATAAAAACAATAAATTTCCAATGTAAAGGGAAATTTAAATATGAATATTAAAGTCACATTTGGTAAATAAAAGTGCAGTTGTCGAGTCAAAAATAAAAAACCCAGAGCTAGTTTTAAAAAACCAAAATTCTATGATCTCTTGATAAGTATTATATGAAGGTGATGATCGTACTTTTCAGTTAAAAATAGAATAGTAAGCATGATGCAGTGCCCCCTCATTGAATCAATAAGTTTTTATAACTATGAAGGTAGATCATTAAAATGCTGTCTAACTTACTTTTTCCTCTCTCGTTCTTGACCAGCCACCTTCCTGGTGGGTTTTCTTCCATCCTCAGGATGAGAACTTTCTCCCCCTTTTTCACGGGAAGGTCACCTTTGCCCCCACGACTGTCGCACTTTACGAGACCATCATCGATGGGTATTTCATCACCTGTCAACTGTAAATTGAAAGCAATTTAGATCTCTAGCTACCAAACTTGGAGAAGGTACAAACAAAAGTAGTGAATTGTTAAAGATGGAACTTAAAAATCATGATTATGATACTATAACCCTTCTTTACAAATCACTTATCAAGAAACAACCAATAAATCGGAAGAACTTACTATTAAATATATATACTATTAAATTAAAAACATATACTATTAAATAAAACAACCAATCATATACTATTAAATTAAAAACAACCAATCATAGGTATAAAAAGTCATTTAATAAAACCCCCTTTCTTGACATACATAAGTTTACAAAGCCAAAGCACTTTCGGGTACCACCATGCTCTTCATCAGTGGCGGAATTGTTTTTTACTGTGCAAGGGGCTGTAAATTTCCATTGGCCTACACAAAAGACAATTTCCCAGAAACTATGGAGAATCCATAGTAATCGCTATCTCTGGTTGTACAAAATATTTTTTTTTAAATGAACTAAAATGTAATACAAGAAAATTCGCACACTTTATGTGAAATTATCTTGTTGTGTAAAATATTTATTAATTTAAATATATTGGGATAATTTACGCATGTAGTGCTCATAAACAGAAACAAAATATTTCAATCTCATTATGATACTTGGGCTCTTTAATCCCATCAATACCACCCCCAGATCACTAACAAGACTCCCCTCCAGTGTTTTGATGAATGACAAACATTTCACACCCGTTGAAAGTAAAATGTGTAAAATCAAAGTGTGTGGTAGGATATGTTACGAAACCTTAGATATGAATTTATATTAATCTGGAATGTCCATGCCATCAGCTATGTAAGATATGTAAAAACTAATTTCATCAAGGAAACATAAACGTATAAATGAAGGACTTGGAGCAACAACATGACAAGCAAATTTTTTTTTTTTTACCAAACTGGGATTTTTTCCCCCTCAAATAACACCTAGCTGTATGCAGCTATTTCTTGAAATATCCCATGTTTAGTAAAATTACCATCAAACCCTTTAAATGAAAGATCTGATATAGTTAAATTATTTAATTCAAAAACAAATCTATGTACAATTTCGTAGAAAGTGATGCGGAAAGCCATTATAATATATTTACATTATTATAACATACAAGATAGTGTTGCGTTTAAATTAAAATCTGCAAGTCTTCCAGCAGTATGCTGATTTCTCCCGCATAAAGATATTCTGATTGAAATTTATCCATGAGAAATAAGTATGTTTTTTTTTACAACACCTAGCTGTATGCAGCTATTTCTTGAAATATCCCATGTTTAGTAAAATTACCACCAAACCCTTTAAATGAAAGATCTGATATAGTTAAATTATTTAATTCAAAAACAAATCTATGTACAATTTCGTAGAAAGTGATGCGGAAAGCCATTATAATATATTTACATTATTATAACATGCAAGATAGTGTTGCATTTAAATTAAAATCTGCAAGTCTTCCAGCAGTATGCTGATTTTTCCCGCATAAAGATATTCTGATTGAAATTTATCCATGAGAAATAAGTATGTTTTTTTTTGACAAACTGAATAGCATAAAAATATCTCCTCCATTTTTCATCCCAAACCAAAATGAAACCTTTATTAACAGAAGCAAAAGATCCTGCTTTAAACGCCACTCATCCAAGACACCACACCAGTTGAAGATATGCCAAGTCCTCTTACAAAAAACAACCATTCACAAAGTTCCTACGAAGCAGGTATTTCTTTTAATTTAGAATTCTAGCTCTTTGGTCTCAAACAACTTACTGACGCCGTGCTAATGGCTAACAATGCAATGAATTCAATGCTCATCTAGTATATAGAATCGAGGATGAGAGCTCTTTGGTATATATGTATGAATAAGTCATCCCTACTTTATGGTTATCCTTATAGTTATTACTGAAGACAGCTACTTTTTGGAAATGCCAATCCCATGGCTGTAAATATTCCTTTTTCTCGTTGAACTAAATGGTCCATCGCAAAAGTTCTGGCAGCCAGGTTTTTGTCATTAGCGTACAGCAAGCAAATTCAAAAGCTTGGATGGCTCCTAATTTATTTCAAAATTAGTTAATGTCATGTGACAATGAGATGAAGATTTTAAAAAAATTATCCTTTTTGTCAATAATTAATTATACTGCCCATAGAGTGAATATAAGATCAATATCAAACAGGAACGATTTATCACAAAGTCAAAGAAGATAATTTGGATAAAGTATGTAGTGTTATATACAGCTACAGGAAAAAAAAAATGCCCCATCCTCTGTTAATCAAGCATCGGTCATCGTAGAGAAAATTGAAAGATGCTATTCAATGAGGAATAACATCCTCTACAAATTAATGTGCGTAAAATTTGCATAAGGGGCCGTCTTCATATCTAAACGCACACAAACTTTGAAATTTTCAATGGCAACACCCAATTTTGATTCACCCACAAGTTCTAGACCCCAAAGATTGGTCCAAATTCAAATTTTCACGGCGTTTCTATCTTTATATCCGAAGATATTCAATATTCCTGAATGTGCAATTTTCGGGGATCAGCTCCATATTGAAAACAGCAATTTGAAGGGCGATGTTTCGTTGATTGACCACATCACTGTTAAGACCCAGACCGTCCGACCTATCAGAAAGGTGTAAGGTAACTGTTTGGGACCACATCACTGTTGTAAATTATTGAACTATCTTTTTGACATTCAGCATTATGGCTCACAGCCAAAGGGTCGCAGGTTCGATTTCTGCATGAGAGGGTGAGCATTTTCATGGCTGGGTGTGGTGTGGTGTCTTGTGTGTGTGTGTGTTTTACTAAGGCAGTGGGCCTGTAATGGGTAGGATTATGTGAGCCTCAAATAGGGCACCATTATTAGGGGTAAAAAGTCGTACTGGGTTTGTTGCTAAAAACTAATGGGGCATTCGTGCCAGGGTCAATAAAAGAAAGAAGACAAAGAATGAAATGTTTATTTTCAAATGTTATTTTAAATACTGTTTCAAAAACAATTTACGAGATTAAAAAATATCTGCAGATCACACGACAAAGCAACTCCTTTGGAACTTGGTAATGAATTTAAAAGTATCAATACGGTGTGCAACCTCTGTTATTATCAATCACCGCTTGAAGTCTTGAGTTTAGTATCACATAATTTTATAATTTGTTATTGTTTTATATAAATATTTTTTATTATAAATTATCACATTTTGTGGGCGATTTCAACTCACAGTGGTTCCGGAACTATTAATCGACAGTAACATAAGTTGATCCCATTTATAACAATACAAGTTTTCACCCTTCAATACAGTAGCAGAATTACGTTGATTAGGTTGCATCTATACAACACTGTTTATACAATGTTTTTATTAAAACTGGGTAAAAATAAATGCACGCTTTCTTAAATAAAGATTAACTTATAATTAATGTAACTTTTACAAATTAGTCATTTTTTTAAACTAATATACGACCCCTAAAATTATTGTGATGCTGAATGTTTAAACATGTCCAAAGAACTAGAGGGAACACCTGGAATTTTACATAAACATATAAAAAGTCTTTGTGAATCGATTTTTATCAAAACATGTCCAGGTTTTATTCATATTTTTTCGATTACTGATTTCATAAATAATATTTCATACAAACAATTATTTCCACAAAAATAAAAATCACGTAAATGTGTTTGGGTTGTTAAGTAGTAACGTCATACAAATAATCAGCGTGAGCAGATAATTATTACAGAAGATATGAATGGAAGTCTTGGAAATTAATTTAACATTAGGGGCTCAAAACTTTACATACTCACAACTCAGAAACGCTTCACCCAAATAACTTGAAATTTGGTATCACGGGTTGAATTTTGCTCTAGATTCGAACTATGTTGTCGAACTTGGGTGTTGCCATTGAAAATTTCAAAGTTTTTGCGCATTTAGATATGAAGACGGACCCTTATGCAAATTTTATACACATTAATTTGTAGAGGATGTTATTCCTAATCGAATGGTATCTATCAATTTTCTCTACGATGAATGATGCTCGATTAACAGAGGGTGGGGCGTTTTTTTTTTTCTGCAGCTGCACATACTTTAAAGTATGTCCTTCACATGTTGAATGCCTATGGTGTTATAAGACGTTTCTTAGAAACAAAACCAAATGTAGATTTTAATGTATTTTATAAACTGAAAATCAAATAAAAAATTTGTTACATGCAGAGAAAATATCTGGCTGCTTCAGCAAGAAATATATAAGAACTTTGTAATTCATTTTCAGAAATTAAGGAAATTTTATTATCAATTTATTACAATAAAATAACTTATTTTTAATTTCAAAAAAATTTTTAAATGTTTTTTTTACTTTTACTTACTTAGATTGTTTGTCAATTAGAATACTTTAAATATTGCTATGATCTAGGCAATTTTTAATGCTGTCTTGGTTTAACTGTTGTGTGAAAAATTGTGGGAATGACAACGTGATCATGGAATACTCAGCTTATTGGAATCATTTTTTTTGGCAAATTGGCTATTCCATTAATTAGGTTTGACTGTATATATTGCCAAGAAATGCAGTCCTAATTTGTATGTGTTAGAACACATACAAACCAGGTCATAGACCTTACAATTTTGACTCCACAGATTAAATAATAAAACAGTTGAATGATAATCTAATAGAGTAGATAAAAATCATTACCCCAAATTTCTTTCTTAATTTTTCCAGTTCTTTTTCTTTTTTTTCTTTCTCTTTTTGTTCTTTTCGTATTCTTTTTTCTTCTTCCTTTTTTAACTTTTCAATCTCTTTTTTATTGTTGCTGTACAAAGGAGAATTTGATTCCCTGTTTAAGAGAAAAGAGTAACATAGCTTATTTATTAACTGGATGACATTCTATATGTTAAAAATTATTAAAAATATAATCATTACAAACTGGATATCGCTTAGCTATTTTATAAATAATATTTTATTTTAAAGTGAAAGAATACTAGTATGCACCATTCTTGGATATTATGTTTTCAATATATAAAACAAATAGAAAATTTAAAAAAATAAATATATTTGCTTACATTAATGAAATGAAAAGTACTTCTAACCAGAAATGAATGGGTACCATGGCTCAGAAAGTATCACTAGCCATTCTCAAGATATAGGAAATTTTAATTTTCCACATCTCTTGAACAAATTGAGAAAAATTAATACCTACCCTATTAAAAAAAAAAAAAAAAATGTCTCTCCCACTAAGTGATAAATTGGGCTGAATATTGACAACTTTGGGAAAATGTTGCCAATATAACATTAAAATTGTATTTAATTTCTTGGATTACCCTAGTCACTTTGTAAGAATTATGTATTTAATTTTTCTGAATAGGTGTCAGAGCAAGGGAGTTTTATAATATAATTAATAATATTGGCCTGGAGAGGTACGCAGTTTGCATGTGTCTGGGAATATTAGTCAATAACTTGCCACACACACATTAAAAAAAAATTATGAAAGAAAAAGTGATTTGTTACAGGCTAAAAAAAAGTACCTACTTTCATTTAGCATATATAACCAGTAGTCACCACTGACTTCCATGTATTTTGTATATTGGGGTACTAGTAGTGTCTAGTGTCATGATGAAGCAAGAGAAGCTAGCTTTGGTCAAGTGCTAACTGCAAAGTACTTGGCACAGCAGTAATATTAACAGCAAGGAGGAAAATGTGCATGTTCTAACCTAAGCAGAAATTTGAGTGTTTCATCTGGTCATCTCGGGGCAAAAAAAAATTTTTTTTAAGGAAAAGTGATTTGGGACTGTGGTACCATTGTGCCAATTATGTAAGTTGCAATTAAAAGCTGCATTTTCCAGTAAAGCAATGTGAAAATTATAAAAAAAATTTCTTTAATGGATGGATATGTTGATATTTAATGTGAGTAGAGCACTGCATCTCACTGCACGCTCCTTTCTGTACCTGTCCCCCTCGTCAATGACTCCTGTTGTCAGTTCCTCATCATTCATCAAGTGGCAAGATGTAGAGTACTGATTTAAATGCAAAAAACAGTTCACTTGGCACGAGGCGACAGCTGCTTTGCCCTGTTTTCTTCAGTGTTTGATAATATACAGTTGGTAGAATTATTTATTGTATAGAGGACACCAAACAACATGAACCTAACGAAATAGTGAACTGATAGATAACATGCCAATACACATGTGCAACCCTGTTCCCATACCTGAAAAAGCTGCAATTGCAAACTACTTGCCAAAATTATACGATATAAATAAATAATAAATAGAAGAGAAATTGGTATATAGCACATCTTCTAATAGAAAATTTGGGAATTTATAGATTCACAAAAGGCTTTTATATTATTCCTGCTCATAGGACAAGCATGGTGACTTCAACATAGCTGAAAACACTTTGATTGACAGATCCAAATAAATAATAAATAGAAGAGAAATTGGCATATAGCACATCTTCTAATAGAAAATTTGGGAATTTATAGATTCACAAAAGGCTTTTATATTATTCCTGCTCATAGGACAAGCATGGTGACTTCCACATTGCTGAAAACACTTTGATTGACAGATCCGAGTGTTGTGCTCAACTCACAGAAACAATAACACTTTTGAATCCGTGTTTTTTAAGTGTTTAATCATTAAGCTCAAAATGACACGCTTTGAAATAACACTTTCTATGGCTTTCAATGCAAAATCTCCCTTGGTATAAAGTTTTTAAACTACTATTTTTATAACATTGCTTCTGCATCTGCAAAGTTTCTTGGCAGATATATAAATGTGAGATGTGGGTCAATATATAGTGGGATTATGCGTGTATTTAGCTAGCTTACTCTGAAATTTCATCACAAGGATTATGCGTGTATTTAGCTAGCTTACTCTGAAATTTCATCACAAGGATTATGCGTGTATTTAGCTAGCTTACTCTGAAATTTCATCACAAGGATTATGTGTGTATTTAGCTAGCTTACTCTGAAATTTCATCACAAGGATTATGCGTGTATTTAGCTAGCTTACTCTGAAATTTCATCACAAGGATTATGTGTGTATTTAGCTAGCTTACTCTGAAATTTCATCACAAGGATTATGTGTGTATTTAGCTAGCTTACTCTGAAATTTCATCACAAGGATTATGTGTGTATTTAGCTAGCTTACTCTGAAATTTCATCACAAGGATTATGTGTGTATTTAGCTAGCTTACTCTGAAATTTCATCACAAGGATTATGTGTGTATTTAGCTAGCTTACTCTGAAATTTCATCACAAGGATTATGTGTGTATTTAGCTAGCTTACTCTGAAATTTCATCACAAGGATTATGTGTGTATTTAGCTAGCTTACTCTGAAATTTCATCACAAGGATTATGTGTGTATTTAGCTAGCTTACTCTGAAATTTCATCACAAGGATTATGTGTGTATTTAGCTAGCTTACTCTGAAATTTCATCACAAGGATTATGTGTGTATTTAGCTAGCTTACTCTGAAATTTCATCACAAGGATTATGTGTGTATTTAGCTAGCTTACTCTGAAATTTCATCACAAGGATTATGTGTGTATTTAGCTAGCTTACTCTGAAATTTCATCACAAGGATTATGCGTGTATTTAGCTAGCTTACTCTGAAATTTCATCACAAGGATTATGCGTGTATTTAGCTAGCTTACTCTGAAATTTCATCACAAGGATTATGTGTGTATTTAGCTAGCTTACTCTGAAATTTCATCACAAGGATTATGTGTGTATTTAGCTAGCTTACTCTGAAATTTCATCACAAGGATTATGCGTGTATTTAGCTAGCTTACTCTGAAATTTCATCACAAGGATTATGTGTGTATTTAGCTAGCTTACTCTGAAATTTCATCACAAGGATTATGTGTGTATTTAGCTAGCTTACTCTGAAATTTCATCACAAGGATTATGTGTGTATTTAGCTAGCTTACTCTGAAATTTCATCACAAGGATTATGTGTGTATTTAGCTAGCTTACTCTGAAATTTCATCACAAGGATTATGCGTGTATTTAGCTAGCTTACTCTGAAATTTCATCACAAGGATTATGTGTGTATTTAGCTAGCTTACTCTGAAATTTCATCACAAGGATTATGTGTGTATTTAGCTAGCTTACTCTGAAATTTCATCACAAGGATTATGTGTGTATTTAGCTAGCTTACTCTGAAATTTCATCACAAGGATTATGTGTGTATTTAGCTAGCTTACTCTGAAATTTCATCACAAGGATTATGCGTGTATTTAGCTAGCTTACTCTGAAATTTCATCACAAGGATTATGTGTGTATTTAGCTAGCTTACTCTGAAATTTCATCACAAGGATTATGTGTGTATTTAGCTAGCTTACTCTGAAATTTCATCACAAGGATTATGTGTGTATTTAGCTAGCTTACTCTGAAATTTCATCACAAGGATTATGCGTGTATTTAGCTAGCTTACTCTGAAATTTCATCACAAGGATTATGCGTGTATTTAGCTAGCTTACTCTGAAATTTCATCACAAGGATTATGTGTGTATTTAGCTAGCTTACTCTGAAATTTCATCACAAGGCATGGTTTCATAAAATTCTTCTTGCTCCAACTACAAAAGAAATAAAAACTAGATTAAGCTTATTTATATTTTCAATCGAAATACACTCAAAACTTTTATATTAAATTATTTATTTATTTTTTGAAAAAATGTACTTTCTTAAAGTTTTAAAGAAAAATAATTAACTAAAAATGCTTCATTATACCAAAAGATACTTTTACACTTCTTAGAATCTCCCAAATCAGTATTGTGGAGGAAAGACTCAATTGTACAATATTTAAAAAATAATGAATAAATTATATATACAAAAAAAAAAATAGTTTTATTAGAAGATGAAAAATATTTACCCCATCTGCATCTTGATAGAGTTCCTCTGAAATGAAAAGAATAATCAAAAAATAATGCCTCACACTATGTAATTGAAAATAAAGCTATATATGTAAATGGGGCATTATCAATTCAAGGAATATATATGTGATATGTATACACAAATTACTCGGATTGGTGTTGTCAGCAGTCCAAGGAACAGGAGAGACTCTGAGTTCCCTCAGAGTTCTTTATTAAACAACTCCATCACTTCTAAACTCTTACATAAAACTTAGCTCTGCATCGGAGCTATTCAGATACTTTAACATTGCTTTTCACAATCCTTACAAGATTACAGCTAGAAAGATGGCAATATTGTTAATACAAGAGCAGTGCATGATAAGTGCGAAGACGAAGTAAGAAGTATGAAGTGTGTCCAAAATGCTCTGCACGGACTTATATACTACACTTATAATACACTTCACAGATACTTCAGAGGGGCCTTTATCGGTCATCCGAGACTTGGTTCTGGAGTGGTTTATATTATAGTTAATTACTTGCTATCTGAACTCCTTAATCTGTCAACCTTCTCGTTAGCAAGGCACTTATTCCTATCTCCAATCTTCCATTTCCCACGATTCCTGACCATATATAGTATGATCCACATGATATGAAGATTTCCTCAAGTATTAACCTCTTATCACTGATTAGTGTCTGTGCTCTCCACTTTTTAACAAGGTATATAATAAAATTTTATGGCTACTCTCGTGATCAGTACTTCCATTAGTGTTAAGAGCTAAGAATTTCGAATACTTCTCTGAAACTAAAAGATTCTTTTTATATAGAAAGTTAAAACCTAAAAATATATGTATCATATATATACAAATCTTTGTTTATGCACAGAATATTGTTTTAGAAAAAAATTATTTTTACATGCAAAACTATTTCATGTGTTTCTATTAATCAAGATATCAAGAGTTTGACTTGAACTTACAGATTTATTGACACAAGATACACTATCTAAGTTTAAAAAACAAATGTTTATGTAAGTTTGTTGAGCTTGGAAGTTTTAGATGAGTCATTCATGTTTCGTGATGATTTCTATGTAAATGTCCAACTGGGAACACATGATCCTGCGTCAACATGACAATAAATGTAACATTAGAGCATGGCCCATTTATAGGGATGTTAGAATGTCTTAATGTATAGTGTTGTTACTTAATTATGGATTCTAGAACACAGTAACATTAACAGAAAAATAATTGGGGGGGGGGGGGGGTAACCCAATATTTTGTTTCCCATTTCTCTGAACTAAGTTCCAATGTGTTCCTGAAGGGGAAGGGATATGATCCCCCAAATCCCCCTTTGGAGATGCCAAGCATGCAAATTTGACATGCAATAGAACATGCAAATTTGTGAAGAGCCTGATCTCTAAAAGAGAAAGCTGCCACTCCAATAGGAAACTTCTAAAACGTAATTTATTCGATCCATACCCTATCTTCTGTTTTATTGCTTTCGCTAAAACGGTGTTTCTTGAACAGGTATGCATACCCCTGGGGAATATGAAAGAGTGGCTCCATAAAATTTAAAATATTTAGAAAATCCTAAGACAATGTGAATTTACTCAAGTAAGTTACTTCCTTTACAGTGCAAACTAATTTATGAGGTGAGCAGGTTTAACAATAATAGGACCCATTTCAAAATGATATCCCAAACTGCAAGTAAATAACTTCCATTTCTTAAATCTCAGAATAGCACCCATACACAGTGCATGTCTGTTATGTCCTACACTGTGCAGCTGCGGGGGGAAAAAATGCCCCACCCTCTGTTAATCGAGCATCGTTCACCATAGAGAAAATTGAAAGATACCATTCGATTAGGAACAGCATCTTCTACAAATTAATGTGCATAAAATTTGCATAAGGGGCCGTCTTCATATCTAAACGCGTACAAACTTTGAAATTTTTAATGGCAAAACCCAATTTTGATGTCATCTACAAGTTCTAGACCCCCAAATGAGTCCAAATTCAAATTTTCACGACGTTTCCATCTTTATATCTGAAGATATTCAATATTCCGGAAAGTGCAACTTTCGGGGATCAACTCCATATTGTAAACCACAATTTGAAGGGCGATGTTTCGTTGAGTGACCACAGCACTTGCAAATTATTGGACTATCCTCTTGACATTCAGCATTATGGCTTACCTCACAGTCAAAGGGTCGCAGGTTCGATTCATGTATGAGAGGGTGAGCATTTTCATGGCTGGGTGTGGTGTTGTCCTGTGTGTGTGTGTTATTAAGGCAGTGGGCCTGTAATGAGTAGGATTACGTGAGCCTCAAATAGGACACGATTATTAGGGGTAAAAAGCCATACTGAGTAGTACGTTGCTAAAAACTAATGGGGCATTCGTGCCAGGGTCAATAAAATAGAGAAGAATGAAATGTTTATTTTTAAATGTTATTTTATAATGCTGTTTCAAAAACAATTTATGAGACTAACAAATATCTGCAGATCACGCGACAAAATAACTCCGTTGGAACTTGATGACGAATTTAAAAGTATCAATATGGTAAGCAACCTCCGTCATTATCAATCACCGCTTGAAGTCTTGTGTTTAGTATCACATAATTTTATAATTTGTTATTGTTTTATATAAATATTTTTATTATAAATTATCACCTTTTGTTTGCGATTTCAACTCTCAATAGCTGTGGAACTATTAATTGACAGTAACATAAGTATATCCCATTTATAACAATGCAAGTTTTCACTCTTCAATACAGCAAAAGAATTACGTTAATTAGGTTGCATCTATACAACACTGTTTATAGATTAAAGTTTTTATTAAAACTGGGTAAAAATACATGCCAGTTTTCTTAAATAAAGATTAACTTACAATTAATATAACTTTTTCAAATTAGTCATTTTTTTAAACTAATATACAACCCCTAAAATCATTGTGATGCTGAATATTTAAACATTTCCAAAGAACTAGAGGGAGGAAACACCTGGAATTTTACATAAACATATAAAAAGTCTTTGTGAATCGAATTTTATCAAAACATGTCCAGGTTTGTATTCATATTTTTTCGATTATTGATTTCGTAATTAATATTTCATACAAACAATTATTTCCACAAAAATAAAAAACATGTAAATGTGTTTGGGTTGTTTAGTAGTAACTTCATACAAATAATCAGCGTAAGCAGATAATTATTACAGAAGATATAAATGGAAGTTTTGGAAACTAATTTAACATTAGGAGCGCAAAACTTTACATACTCACAACTCAGAAACGCTTCACCTAAATGACTTGAAATTTGGTGTCACAGGTAGAATCTTGCCCTAGATTCGAACTATGTTGTCAAACCTGGGTGTTGCCATTGAAAATTTCAAAGTTTGTGCACACTTAGATATGAAGATGGCCCCTTATGCAAATTTTACGCACATTAATTTGTAGAGGATGTTATTCCTAATCGAATGGTATCTTTTAATTTTCTCTACGCTGAACGATGCTCGATTAACAGAGGGGGGGGGGGGTTCCGCAGCTTTACATGCAGAATGTATTAGTGATCCATGATACAAAAAACCAAAACAATAGCTATTTTAATTATTTTCATGACTATTGTTTCTATCCATACACTATTATTATTTTATATTGAATGAAAACAATCAGAATTCCATGACTAAAATGATGCAGGAATATACAGGCTTAATAAATATACTGATAAGATTCATTATCTCAAGGGGATATGCGGATAAAATGCATTTCTTAATTTTTAGTTGTTAAAGCATGATGACTCATTTAAAGTGTATTGGAGAACGACATAGCACAACAACATACACTGGCTGCTATGAGGTTTAGCTTTAGTTTAATTTAATTCTTTTGCTTCAAAACAGTGCTCACTAAAGAAGTGACATTCAGAGGTTTGGGAATGCATAAAGAATGTATAAAGTTATGGGATCCAGGAGGGTGGACACAATAGCATTTGGTATGCATTTCGCATGCACATAAACAAGTATCTGTAAAATTATTTCACGATGAAAGATTTCATAAAATAGAAAAAGAAAGACTCACCACTTGAACCATGGTTGTTGGGTTGCAAATACTCTGATGGTATTGGAGGAGGGACCTTTTTGTACTTGAGAGAAGCGCGAGAATCAGCGTATTTAGAGCTTTCTTCAACCTCCTCAGCTGCATCGTGGTACAATTCTTCCCCTATCTCCTCCTCCTCCGTGTATTCGGGGCTACACATAATTGAGATACAGAAAGAAAAAATATACACTTGGCCACCAGCATTCACTTAAGATATTCATCTAAAATGAATTAAAAATGCAAATTTTTAATTCATTTTATAATCCCCTCCCCCCTCCTCACCTTTAAAAATGGATCAACTATTGTCCTAACAAGCGTTCAAGAAAATATTGCAATGCATACAAAGCCTAACATATGTGGAATATAACAAAAAAAAAATACCTCTTAACCAGAAGAAAAAATATAAGACTTGGCTCCACATTAAGGAAAGAAAAGAAAATTAGCTGCAATATGAAAATGAATGTGAAATAAACATTACATTTTATATCTTCCATATTTTGAAACATTTAAAAAAAAAATGACTATCTCTCAAAACTTCGGTCCATAAACTTCGGTTTGCTCAGTCGGTAGAGAGCTTGACCTGAGGTCAGAGGTTCATCTCTCGTGGGTAAGATTTTATAATGGTGCAGATTGCTGAGCAATAGTGTTGACCCTGATATATAAAATGAATATATTGTTTGTGTATAATAAAGAAAAGGAATTTAATAAACTGTGGTCCATAAACTTTGGTTTGCTCAGTCGGTAGAGAGCTTGACCTGAGGTCAGAGGTTCATCTCTCGTGGGTAAGATTTTATAATGGTGCAGATTGCTGAGCAATAGTGTTGACCCTGATATATAAAATGAATATATTGTTTGTGTATAATAAAGAAAAGGAATTTAATAAACTGTGGTCCATAAACTTTGGTTTGCTCAGTCGGTAGAGAGCTTGACCTGAGGTCAGAGGTTCATCTCTCGTGGGTAAGATTTTATAATGGTGCAGATTGCTGAGCAATAGTGTTGACCCTGATATATAAAATGAATATATTGTTTGTGTATAATAAAGAAAAGGAATTTAATAAACTGTGGTCCATAAACTTTGGTTTGCTCAGTCGGTAGAGAGCTTGACCTGAGGTCAGAGGTTCATCTCTCGTGGGTAAGATTTTATAATGGTGCAGATTGCTGAGCAATAGTGTTGACCCTGATATATAAAATGAATATATTGTTTGTGTATAATAAAGAAAAGGAATTTAATAAACTGTGGTCCATAAACTTCGGTTTGCTCAGTCGGTAGAGAGCTTGACCTGAGGTCAGAGGTTCATCTCTCGTGGGTAAGATTTTATAATGGTGCAGATTGCTGAGCAATAGTGTTGACCCTGATATATAAAATGAATATATTGTTTGTGTATAATAAAGAAAAGGAATTTAATAAACTGTGGTCCATAAACTTTGGTTTGCTCAGTCGGTAGAGAGCTTGACCTGAGGTCAGAGGTTCATCTCTCGTGGGTAAGATTTTATAATGGTGCAGATTGCTGAGCAATAGTGTTGACCCTGATATATAAAATGAATATATTGTTTGTGTATAATAAAGAAAAGGAATTTAATAAACTGTGGTCCATAAACTTCGGTTTGCTCAGTCGGTAGAGAGCTTGACCTGAGGTCAGAGGTTCATCTCTCGTGGGTAAGATTTTATAATGGTGCAGATTGCTGAGCAATAGTGTTGACCCTGATATATAAAATGAATATATTGTTTGTGTATAATAAAGAAAAGGAATTTAATAAACTGTGGTCCATAAACTTTGGTTTGCTCAGTCGGTAGAGAGCTTGACCTGAGGTCAGAGGTTCATCTCTCGTGGGTAAGATTTTATAATGGTGCAGATTGCTGAGCAATAGTGTTGACCCTGATATATAAAATGAATATATTGTTTGTGTATAATAAAGAAAAGGAATTTAATAAACTGTGGTCCATAAACTTTGGTTTGCTCAGTCGGTAGAGAGCTTGATCTGAGGTCAGAGGTTCATCTCTCGTGGGTAAGATTTTATAATGGTGCAGATTGCTGAGCAATAGTGTTGACCCTGATATATAAAATGAATATATTGCTTGTGTATAATAAAGAAAAGGAATTTAATAAACTGTGGTCCATAAACTTTGGTTTGCTCAGTCGGTAGAGAGCTTGACCTGAGGTCAGAGGTTCATCTCTCGTGGGTAAGATTTTATAATGGTGCAGATTGCTGAGCAATAGTGTTGACCCTGATATATAAAATGAATATATTGTTTGTGTATAATAAAGAAAAGGAATTTAATAAACTGTGGTCCATAAACTTTGGTTTGCTCAGTCGGTAGAGAGCTTGACCTGAGGTCAGAGGTTCATCTCTCGTGGGTAAGATTTTATAATGGTGCAGATTGCTGAGCAATAGTGTTGACCCTGATATATAAAATGAATATATTGTTTGTGTATAATAAAGAAAAGGAATTTAATAAACTGTGGTCCATAAACTTTGGTTTGCTCAGTCGGTAGAGAGCTTGACCTGAGGTCAGAGGTTCATCTCTCGTGGGTAAGATTTTATAATGGTGCAGATTGCTGAGCAATAGTGTTGACCCTGATATATAAAATGAATATATTGTTTGTGTATAATAAAGAAAAGGAATTTAATAAACTGTGGTCCATAAACTTTGGTTTGCTCAGTCGGTAGAGAGCTTGACCTGAGGTCAGAGGTTCATCTCTCGTGGGTAAGATTTTATAATGGTGCAGATTGCTGAGCAATAGTGTTGACCCTGATATATAAAATGAATATATTGTTTGTGTATAATAAAGAAAAGGAATTTAATAAACTGTGGTCCATAAACTTTGGTTTGCTCGGTCGGTAGAGAGCTTGACCTGAGGTCAGAGGTTCATCTCTCGTGGGTAAGATTTTATAATGGTGCAGATTGCTGAGCAATAGTGTTGACCCTGATATATAAAATGAATATATTGTTTGTGTATAATAAAGAAAAGGAATTTAATAAACTGTGGTCCATAAACTTTGGTTTGCTCAGTCGGTAGAGAGCTTGACCTGAGGTCAGAGGTTCATCTCTCATGGGTAAGATTTTATAATGGTGCAGATTGCTGAGCAATAGTGTTGACCCTGATATATAAAATGAATATATTGTTTGTGTATAATAAAGAAAAGGAATTTAATAAACTGTGGTCCATAAACTTTGGTTTGCTCAGTCGGTAGAGAGCTTGACTTGAGGTCAGAGGTTCATCTCTCGTGGGTAAGATTTTATAATGGTGCAGATTGCTGAGCAATAGTGTTGACCCTGATATATAAAATGAATATATTGTTTGTGTATAATAAAGAAAAGGAATTTAATAAACTGTGGTCCATAAACTTTGGTTTGCTCAGTCGGTAGAGAGCTTGACTTGAGGTCAGAGGTTCATCTCTCGTGGGTAAGATTTTATAATGGTGCAGATTGCTGAGCAATAGTGTTGACCCTGATATATAAAATGAATATATTGTTTGTGTATAATAAAGAAAAGGAATTTAATAAACTGTGGTCCATAAACTTTGGTTTGCTCAGTCGGTAGAGAGCTTGACCTGAGGTCAGAGGTTCATCTCTCGTGGGTAAGATTTTATAATGGTGCAGATTGCTGAGCAATAGTGTTGACCCTGATATATAAAATGAATATATTGTTTGTGTATAATAAAGAAAAGGAATTTAATAAACTGTGGTCCATAAACTTTGGTTTGCTCAGTCGGTAGAGAGCTTGACCTGAGGTCAGAGGTTCATCTCTCGTGGGTAAGATTTTATAATGGTGCAGATTGCTGAGCAATAGTGTTGACCCTGATATATAAAATGAATATATTGTTTGTGTATAATAAAGAAAAGGAATTTAATAAACTGTGGTCCATAAACTTCGGTTTGCTCAGTCGGTAGAGAGCTTGACCTGAGGTCAGAGGTTCATCTCTCGTGGGTAAGATTTTATAATGGTGCAGATTGCTGAGCAATAGTGTTGACCCTGATATATAAAATGAATATATTGTTTGTGTATAATAAAGAAAAGGAATTTAATAAACTGTGGTCCATAAACTTTGGTTTGCTCAGTCGGTAGAGAGCTTGACCTGAGGTCAGAGGTTCATCTCTCGTGGGTAAGATTTTATAATGGTGCAGATTGCTGAGCAATAGTGTTGACCCTGATATATAAAATGAATATATTGTTTGTGTATAATAAAGAAAAGGAATTTAATAAACTGTGGTCCATAAACTTTGGTTTGCTCAGTCGGTAGAGAGCTTGACTTGAGGTCAGAGGTTCATCTCTCGTGGGTAAGATTTTATAATGGTGCAGATTGCTGAGCAATAGTGTTGACCCTGATATATAAAATGAATATATTGTTTGTGTATAATAAAGAAAAGGAATTTAATAAACTGTGGTCCATAAACTTTGGTTTGCTCAGTCGGTAGAGAGCTTGACCTGAGGTCAGAGGTTCATCTCTCGTGGGTAAGATTTTATAATGGTGCAGATTGCTGAGCAATAGTGTTGACCCTGATATATAAAATGAATATATTGTTTGTGTATAATAAAGAAAAGGAATTTAATAAACTGTGGTCCATAAACTTTGGTTTGCTCAGTCGGTAGAGAGCTTGACTTGAGGTCAGAGGTTCATCTCTCATGGGTAAGATTTTATAATGGTGCAGATTGCTGAGCAATAGTGTTGACCCTGATATATAAAATGAATATATTGTTTGTGTATAATAAAGAAAAGGAATTTAATAAACTGTGGTCCATAAACTTTGGTTTGCTCAGTCGGTAGAGAGCTTGACTTGAGGTCAGAGGTTCATCTCTCGTGGGTAAGATTTTATAATGGTGCAGATTGCTGAGCAATAGTGTTGACCCTGATATATAAAATGAATATATTGTTTGTGTATAATAAAGAAAAGGAATTTAATAAACTGTGGTCCATAAACTTTGGTTTGCTCAGTCGGTAGAGAGCTTGACCTGAGGTCAGAGGTTCATCTCTCGTGGGTAAGATTTTATAATGGTGCAGATTGCTGAGCAATAGTGTTGACCCTGATATATAAAATGAATATATTGTTTGTGTATAATAAAGAAAAGGAATTTAATAAACTGTGGTCCATAAACTTTGGTTTGCTCAGTCGGTAGAGAGCTTGACTTGAGGTCAGAGGTTCATCTCTCGTGGGTAAGATTTTATAATGGTGCAGATTGCTGAGCAATAGTGTTGACCCTGATATATAAAATGAATATATTGTTTGTGTATAATAAAGAAAAGGAATTTAATAAACTGTGGTCCATAAACTTCGGTTTGCTCAGTCGGTAGAGAGCTTGACCTGAGGTCAGAGGTTCATCTCTCGTGGGTAAGATTTTATAATGGTGCAGATTGCTGAGCAATAGTGTTGACCCTGATATATAAAATGAATATATTGTTTGTGTATAATAAAGAAAAGGAATTTAATAAACTGTGGTCCATAAACTTTGGTTTGCTCAGTCGGTAGAGAGCTTGACTTGAGGTCAGAGGTTCATCTCTCGTGGGTAAGATTTTATAATGGTGCAGATTGCTGAGCAATAGTGTTGACCCTGATATATAAAATGAATATATTGTTTGTGTATAATAAAGAAAAGGAATTTAATAAACTGTGGTCCATAAACTTTGGTTTGCTCAGTCGGTAGAGAGCTTGACCTGAGGTCAGAGGTTCATCTCTCGTGGGTAAGATTTTATAATGGTGCAGATTGCTGAGCAATAGTGTTGACCCTGATATATAAAATGAATATATTGTTTGTGTATAATAAAGAAAAGGAATTTAATAAACTGTGGTCCATAAACTTTGGTTTGCTCAGTCGGTAGAGAGCTTGACCTGAGGTCAGAGGTTCATCTCTCGTGGGTAAGATTTTATAATGGTGCAGATTGCTGAGCAATAGTGTTGACCCTGATATATAAAATGAATATATTGTTTGTGTATAATAAAGAAAAGGAATTTAATAAACTGTGGTCCATAAACTTTGGTTTGCTCAGTCGGTAGAGAGCTTGACCTGAGGTCAGAGGTTCATCTCTCGTGGGTAAGATTTTATAATGGTGCAGATTGCTGAGCAATAGTGTTGACCCTGATATATAAAATGAATATATTGTTTGTGTATAATAAAGAAAAGGAATTTAATAAACTGTGGTCCATAAACTTTGGTTTGCTCAGTCGGTAGAGAGCTTGACTTGAGGTCAGAGGTTCATCTCTCGTGGGTAAGATTTTATAATGGTGCAGATTGCTGAGCAATAGTGTTGACCCTGATATATAAAATGAATATATTGTTTGTGTATAATAAAGAAAAGGAATTTAATAAACTGTGGTCCATAAACTTTGGTTTGCTCAGTCGGTAGAGAGCTTGACTTGAGGTCAGAGGTTCATCTCTCGTGGGTAAGATTTTATAATGGTGCAGATTGCTGAGCAATAGTGTTGACCCTGATATATAAAATGAATATATTGTTTGTGTATAATAAAGAAAAGGAATTTAATAAACTGTGGTCCATAAACTTCGCTTTGCTCAGTCGGTAGAGAGCTTGACCTGAGGTCAGAGGTTCATCTCTCATGGGTAAGATTTTATAATGGTGCAGATTGCTGAGCAATAGTGTTGACCCTGATATATAAAATGAATATATTGTTTGTGTATAATAAAGAAAAGGAATTTAATAAACTGTGGTCCATAAACTTTGGTTTGCTCAGTCGGTAGAGAGCTTGACTTGAGGTCAGAGGTTCATCTCTCGTGGGTAAGATTTTATAATGGTGCAGATTGCTGAGCAATAGTGTTGACCCTGATATATAAAATGAATATATTGTTTGTGTATAATAAAGAAAAGGAATTTAATAAACTGTGGTCCATAAACTTTGGTTTGCTCAGTCGGTAGAGAGCTTGACCTGAGGTCAGAGGTTCATCTCTCGTAGGTAAGATTTTATAATGGTGCAGATTGCTGAGGAATAGTGTTGACCCTGATATATAAAATGAATATATTGTTTGTGTATAATAAAGAAAAGGAATTTAATAAACTGTGGTCCATAAACTTTGGTTTGCTCAGTCGGTAGAGAGCTTGACCTGAGGTCAGAGGTTCATCTCTCGTGGGTAAGATTTTATAATGGTGCAGATTGCTGAGCAATAGTGTTGACCCTGATATATAAAATGAATATATTGTTTGTGTATAATAAAGAAAAGGAATTTAATAAACTGTGGTCCATAAACTTTGGTTTGCTCAGTCGGTAGAGAGCTTGACCTGAGGTCAGAGGTTCATCTCTCGTGGGTAAGATTTTATAATGGTGCAGATTGCTGAGCAATAGTGTTGACCCTGATATATAAAATGAATATATTGTTTGTGTATAATAAGGAAAAGGAATTTAATAAACTGTGGTCCATAAACTTTAGTTTGCTCAGTCGGTAGAGAGCTTGACTTGAGGTCAGAGGTTCATCTCTCGTGGGTAAGATTTTATAATGGTGCAGATTGCTGAGCAATAGTGTTGACCCTGATATATAAAATGAATATATAGTTTGTGTATAATAAAGAAAAGGAATTTAATAAACTGTGGTCCATAAACTTTGGTTTGCTCAGTCGGTAGAGAGCTTGACCTGAGGTCAGAGGTTCATCTCTCGTGGGTAAGATTTTATAATGGTGCAGATTGCTGAGCAATAGTGTTGACCCTGATATATAAAATGAATATATTGTTTGTGTATAATAAAGAAAAGGAATTTAATAAACTGTGGTCCATAAACTTTGGTTTGCTCAGTCGGTAGAGAGCTTGACGTGAGGTCAGAGGTTCATCTCTCGTGGGTAAGATTTTATAATGGTGCAGATTGCTGAGCAATAGTGTTGACCCTGATATATAAAATGAATATATTGTTTGTGTATAATAAAGAAAAGGAATTTAATAAACTGTGGTCCATAAACTTTGGTTTGCTCAGTCGGTAGAGAGCTTGACTTGAGGTCAGAGGTTCATCTCTCGTGGGTAAGATTTTATAATGGTGCAGATTGCTGAGCAATAGTGTTGACCCTGATATATAAAATGAATATATTGTTTGTGTATAATAAAGAAAAGGAATTTAATAAACTGTGGTCCATAAACTTTGGTTTGCTCAGTCGGTAGAGAGCTTGACCTGAGGTCAGAGGTTCATCTCTCGTGGGTAAGATTTTATAATGGTGCAGATTGCTGAGCAATAGTGTTGACCCTGATATATAAAATGAATATATTGTTTGTGTATAATAAAGAAAAGGAATTTAATAAACTGTGGTCCATAAACTTTGGTTTGCTCAGTCGGTAGAGAGCTTGACCTGAGGTCAGAGGTTCATCTCTCGTGGGTAAGATTTTATAATGGTGCAGATTGCTGAGCAATAGTGTTGACCCTGATATATAAAATGAATATATTGTTTGTGTATAATAAAGAAAAGGAATTTAATAAACTGTGGTCCATAAACTTTGGTTTGCTCAGTCGGTAGAGAGCTTGACTTGAGGTCAGAGGTTCATCTCTCGTGGGTAAGATTTTATAATGGTGCAGATTGCTGAGCAATAGTGTTGACCCTGATATATAAAATGAATATATTGTTTGTGTATAATAAAGAAAAGGAATTTAATAAACTGTGGTCCATAAACTTTGGTTTGCTCAGTTGGTAGAGAGCTTGACCTGAGGTCAGAGGTTCATCTCTCGTGGGTAAGATTTTATAATGGTGCAGATTGCTGAGCAATAGTGTTGACCCTGATATATAAAATGAATATATTGTTTGTGTATAATAAAGAAAAGGAATTTAATAAACTGTGGTCCATAAACTTTGGTTTGCTCAGTCGGTAGAGAGCTTGACGTGAGGTCAGAGGTTCATCTCTCGTGGGTAAGATTTTATAATGGTGCAGATTGCTGAGCAATAGTGTTGACCCTGATATATAAAATGAATATATTGTTTGTGTATAATAAAGAAAAGGAATTTAATAAACTGTGGTCCATAAACTTTGGCCTTCAATGGGGAGAAGGATAGTGCAAGATTCTTTAACAGTAGTTTAGTGGATAAAGGCTCCAGGGGTAGGACTTTATAAAATATTTGGCTGTGTGAACTTGAATGAAGGAAACTTTCATGTCCTCCATTTTCCTATGAAATGGATGATTCCATTATGTGTCTCCCCAAAATAGTGGATTCAGTTTTAAAGTTTATTTTGTATTCAACTTGATGCTGAATGGATCGAATAATTAATAAATCGAAATGAATCCTATCCTATAATAATGAATCCTATTCATAAATCAGAATTTAATAGTATTTTATTTTGGCTGCTAGATAGTTCTTTGTTTAACACTACTTTGTATAGAGCCGAGAACCCCTAAAAGTTGCAGTAACATCCACAGCGATTTTTCAAATTAAAATGATTCAGGTTCATTTCTCAAATTAACAAGCCTAACTTTGCTTAGAATTTGGATTTCAAATTCACTTCAACCCATAGACAGACTTTTATGCCCTTGACACTCCTAATTATACTGCTCCTAAAAACCTGAATATTTTCTGGCTACTAATACATTGACTGCACTTTATTTGTTATCCCATAGGCTAATATTTAATATTAACATATTAGTCAAATCAATTGCAATCCCTAGAAATGGGTGTACCTAAAACTATAGAATGATATGACTCGATAGTGATAAAGGTATATAATAATATAGTTCTATAGTATATTTGAAACTCTGTGGTAACAATAAACAAAAGAGGCTGATGGTATGCATAATTTGGCCAGTATGTTTTTAAAATAGGAAAATTTAGAATAATGTTTTGAGATGCAAACTATGTTTGACTTTAAAATGTTTCTACTCTTGCAACATTTAATTCTTTTTTTTTTATATATATTTTATTTCATGTATTTAATACATCCCAAATCTTTCCTGCAGTATGTAAATGTCACCATAAGAATGAATAGAAGACCAACAGTAAAGCCAAAATTATTCTATGAAGTAAGAGAGCAAAGTTTATGTGAAATATTCACCACGGGTACATGTATTGAATGGATTATGCATTGGATGCATTGAATACAATGAAACATGCTCACATGAGAGAGACGGGCCTCTTCTTTTCTCCCAGAAGGGTATCTTCGTAGAGCTCCTCTATTTCTTCCCGCAGGGAGGTCCGAGGCATTTTAATCACAGGTGCTAAGATGGGGGGTAAAGGAGGAGGGGTTTGAGGTCTAGGTGGACAGGCTGAAAGAAGAAATACATAAAAATGCATTAGCCTCTATTTAATGGCATTCAATAAGAGAATTATAAAAAAATTGTAAATGAAAGCACATCTGGAGTATGACAAAAACTTTTGCCAATCAGGCAGCTTAGGCCTACTAAACACCCCCAGTAATCTTTCTGGCATTATACATTGTATTAAATATATAGGGGTTATATACACCCTCAAACTAAGAATTGTAGTCCCCCTTATGTCAGGCAGCCAAGTTAATAATTGATTTTGAATTAAATTTACATGCAATAATGTCAAGGGCGTATCTACAGAGACTAGACTTGAGAATTCAAATTTTCACTTAGTAGCCAGTGGCCAATAGGTAGATTTAGTTTAGTGATCACGGCTTTTTGTAAAATAATCACTAAGTATGGTTGCCTAATCCTTGTTGTATATATAAAACAAGAATTCAGTATATATAAGTCTTAATTCTTCCCCCCGTTTATCAGAGTTTAGAACAAAAATGTTTACAGAGTTCTAATCTTCAGAACTTTTTTTTTTACTCCAAATGCATAGCAAACATGAAAAATCCATTTTAAGTAAAAAAAAAATATATAAAACTGTTAAAAAGTTTTTATCTGTTGGAAGAGGGAATGTATTTATTTAACTTAACTGTTATTTGTTTAACTATCATTTCTGCTCTTTCCATTATTATTACTTTTTTTTTTTAATGGGAGCATGGTGACCAGTTAGTTTTATTTCATCTCCAAAGTGTGCTGTTGAATGAACCTGTGGTAAGTGTATATTTTCAAGTCTACAAGGGAAGGATTTGAGAGTCTGCCTAAAAAAATAAAAGATCTTTTGTAGTGCTGTTTGGTCTTAACAAGCTTGGTGCCAAGTGAGCCTCTCACTAAAAAAAACAAATTCAGAAATTTTACCAAAAATTTCTTTTGAACTCAGGATCTGCTATATATAGAGCTTAGATGACAAATGATATGGATTCAGCATCCAATTCAGGAGGAGGTAGAATGGCTCACTAAGAATTTCCACATAAGGTTCCTTTTCCACTGCCAGTTTAAAAATGTTCATTGAAACACCTATTTTTCAGGATTGGCTCTAGATAGAGTTTAGATAATGTCAAATATGGATTCAGCATCCAATTCAGGAGAGGATAGGGGGACTCACTGCAGATCTCCACCCTGGTTCTGGAGATGTCACTTCTGATTCAAAATTGCAACATCTATTTTTCTGGATTAGCTTATCCAGACATAAAGCTACATAAAATTTACATAAAGCTTAGATAACGACTGAATTAGTATGTACTTCAGGATTGTGTTGAGAGAGAAATTCATTAAGCATTTCCACATTTTAATTAATGTAAATATTCATAACTTTTAAATTCATTTCAATTTTTAAAAATCTCGACGAGACGTATCGTCTTGTGAGCCGAGGTTTGTATCAAATCTTTTAACAACCAATTCGCCTGAATACTTTTAAAGAGGTTCATCTATGTGTATGTGTGATATGTCTCCACGGATTGAAATTTCAGTCGGACCAGAACTGTGGGGCTCTTCCGACCAGTACTAGGTCCCAACAGTTACAAAATGAATGTGTACATCATGGGCTTGATTCCGAAGACACTTTTAACTGTAGAATCCGGGGCTGGCCCTGTCCAAAAAGGTCGAAAAATATGAATGCGTACAGTCTGTGCACAGAATTCAAGTAAAAGTCTTAACTAAAAACAATACAATATTTTATGTACTTTAACAGGGGGGGTTACGTCTGTTCCTGATTTAAAAAAATAAATAATGATGAGAATTTGTAATAAATCTTCCAAACGAAAAATATGCATTTGTTTCACTTTGATGTTGGTTGTGATTAAGGATTGCAATCCCAAATCCCGGGATCTCAGGATCTCAGCTGAAAAATGAATACCATAATACCGGGATTGGTGACACCAGAATCCCGGAATTACGGTATTTTTATCAGATTTACATGCACGTGCTAAACACCCGTGTTCATGCTTATTAAATTAAACTTTACCCAAGTTTATCAAAGGAAAACATTCATTTTGAGGTTGAAGCACATTTTGTGAAAATTTACTTATTAGAAATAAATAACTTGAAGAAAAGTGCTCGCACCCTGAAATCTGCTTCGGCCAATAGATGACGCTACTTCAAACATAGTTGTAGCATATTTTTTCACGATTATGTTAGCTGTTTAGTGGCAACAGCTACTGTGTTTATTTTAGCATCGACTGTTTATTTTCGTCTAGTGTTATTGTGGTAGTTCATGTTCTTTCTTTATATGAATAAAATACATGTAGATTAATTCGATATGACTACATATGATAAAAGTAGCGCTAAGATATACGAAGAGTATAAAAGTTCAAAAGTGTGCAAGCTCGAATCTGTTTGGAAATACTTTTTACGTAAAGCCAATGGACAATTGTCAAAATGTAAGTTGTGTAAAAAAATTATAAAAACAGGAGGTGGGTCGACAAAAGGGCTTCATGTACATTTAAATTCAATTCATGAGATTAATGCTTTGAAACGTAGAAATAAGGATGAAACTAGTTCCGGCTTTCAAGGAAATAGTGCTGCCAGTATTAGAGATTATTATTAGAGATACTAAAAGATATATTTATAGTTATTTTACAAAAAATGACAATACTTTACCGGCTATATTAACTAAAATGACTGCTCGCGATGGCTTACCATTCAGCGGATTTTGCACTTCTCCTGATTTGGGAGAAACTATTAAATCTAGGGGTTTTGCCAATGCCAATATACCTAAATCACTGAATACAATAAGAGATATGATAATGGACTATTTTATAAATATATTAAAAAAAAATGAAATAATACATTTTCTTCAATAAATAAAGAAATACTGAATCCCTCGGGATTGAAGATTTTATGATCCCTTAATCCCCGGATTGAAACTTATCTACGGGATTGCAATCCCTAGTTGTGATACAAATGGACGCAGAAAACTTGGAATTAGAATGTTGTTTAACAAGCCCAGATATTTACAGCACACTATAAGAAAATGAGTTGAAATTCTTTTACTTTAAAAATGATCAAGTCTATTGTTTTCTTTGAGGAAACACAAAGCTTTCGAACTAAGAAACCTCTTAAAAATGGATTTTCTAGAGTCGCAAACACAAAGATTCTTCACGAACTCCTCCTCCAGACGGTTCACTTTCTAGACTGCCCATTTCTATACTTCAAGCAAAGTTAACTTGAATATATTGTGAAAGCTATGACTACCCATTGGCACAAGTTATACACTCATAAGATGTACATTGACCACAAGGTTACCATAGGAATATAATTTCTTTTGGATGTCCATTTAGATTTTTTTTTAAATTGAAATATGCAAAAATGGGAGTAGAATTTTGAATATTTTAGGAATTGAACTTAAAACATTAGTTTTATTATATGAAAATTTTAGTTTTTAAATAGTATTCAAGATAAATTTTACCTCTCTAGTGTCCAGTTAATTTTAAGTAAGTTCCAAAGTCCTTTTATGCAAGTATATACATAAAAGGACATTGCAGCACCACCAAATACCAAACTAGTCCAATTCGAGAGATGCAAGCATCAACCAGAAAATGTTTCTTGTGAAAATTCTTCACTTAATGAGGAAACTTTCTACTTCTTACAAGGCAGCTGAATTTCTTTAACCTACAGGACAGCTGGGTGAGTATTTTTTACTTTCCCCATATAGAATAGTATAAAGAAAGTATTGTGACGAGGTCAAAAATTCGAATTCTCTTTGGAAGAACATGTTTCAAGCATCTCAAATCGAAAATTTTTGAGGTAATCTCTATGTGTGTGTGTCCTTGAGTTTGTACAGACGATATCTCACGCATGAATAGTGCGTTTCGAACGAAATTTGATACAAAAATTACAATCACTGAATACTGGAAACCTATTGATTTTAAACGTAATCCAATGTTCAGAAGACCCCCAAATGTTTGAATGAAATTTTGAAAAAATCATAACTTTCAATAATGTTACGTAAATAATCATATATAATTTTTCACCAGAAAACAATTGACAGAAACTTTAGAATGCTAGCATGAACTGTTCTTGAGATATTGCACTTTTTTTCCAATAAATTTATAAAAAAGAAAGAAAAAAATCACAAAATTAAAAAAACTATTGTGAAATGTTCAATTTTCATATATAATATTATGCGATAAATTTGTTAACATCATTTTCGTGGAATTATAGTTTGTTCCATTCATGATAAAAAATATTTTGTGTAAAATGACAAATTTGGCAGCTTTTTAAAATGTCGCCAAATTGATAAACATGACGGCAAATCAATGAAATTAATTCTGTTTTGAAAGGGGTTAGTATTGTAATGATATTTTGGAAGCATTTATCTGTTTGTCCAACCATCCCACTTGGCGACAAATTTGGCGAGTTTTTAAATGTCGTCAAAATTATCAAAATATCGCCAAATTGACGAAAATGTCGCCAAATCAATAAATATGACTCAAAATTAATGAAATTAATTGTGTTTTGAAAAGGGATAATATTGTAATGATATTTCAGTATCGTTTGCCCCTGTCAGTCCAACCATCCCACTTGACGACACATTTGGCGAAATTTTAAAATATCGCCAAATTGATTAAAATAACGCCAAATTAACGACAATGTTGGCAAATCGCTAAAAATGTCGCCAAATTTATAAAACTGACACCAAATTAATAAATTGTGTTTTGAAAGGGGATAATAATGATGTTTAGGCAAAGCATTTGTCTGTCAGTCTAACTGTTCCACTTGGCGACACTTTTGGCGAATTTTTCTAAATGCCTCAAAATTGAACAAAATATCACAAAAATTAATGAAAATGTCACCAAATCGATGAAAATTTAATATCTTGGAAAGAATATAAGAATCTATTATATAAGGAAAAGCCATTTCCCTCTTCGTCCGTCCATGACTTTTTGCAAATAATTTGGTGGGATGTCAACAAATTGATAAAAATAACTGATGCCAAATGGGAGGTAATATTTTGCGAATTTTGAATTCCGTCATATGACGGGCATAGTTTATTAATAAACTATATAAATGTTCTTTCCTCCGTCTGTCTGCAATGCTTGGCGATCCATTTGGCAGACTTGTCGCCTCATTTAGCGAAATACCGCCAAGATGGCGATATTTCATCCCAGATTGACGGAAATATCGTGAAAATTTTAAGAATGATGCTCAGTTAACTAAATTGACGCCACATTGATGAATTAATTATTAAAATATTTTAATATAGTAATGCTAATATTTTAATTATTACAGATGCTATCCATAATGATAATTGAGTTGTGTGAAATATGAGTTAATTGGATTTTTCGAAAAAGTTTTACATGTTGTCCAAAAAAGAGCCGTTCAACAGTAAAACAATTTTGTACAATTCAACATTAAAATCATGCCATAGATCTTGCACATCATTTTTTCACTGTGAAAGAAGAAAATTCATTGCATTCTATAGCGAAAGCCATGGGCTGGCCACATCCAATTTTTTTATACTGTATGTAAGCGGGAAAAACACTTACGATAGGATGGTCTTTGAGGCAAGGGTTTCTGCGGCAGCGTCGGGGGAGGCCCTTGAGGAGGTTGAGAACTCCAAGAGGTGGATGCTGGCAGCTTCAGATGGGGCGGTCTGATGGGCTTGAGAGGAGCCGAACCCAGTTTTTCCCGGGAAGGCAGCTCTCGCCTCTTCACCTTGCATTCGCTCTTGCAGATATAGTTGTCTGAGTTGATGATGTGGTTCTCCAAGACACTGCTCTGAGAATTGCACAAGTTCATGATTTCCACATGATTAGGTACACAGTTCTGGACTGGCGAAGTCCTTAGCTTTGGTATGGGAGGGGGCGCAAGGTGCTGCTGCACCGCATCACTTAGAGTTCTCTGGTTCTCTTTGTTGCTGATGGAGTTGGTGAACATGAAGGAGGCGATGGTCTCACCGAATGCTTTTGTTTTGGATTCGGGCGTCTGCTCTTCGCTAGGCGGCCTGAGACACGTACTGTCACCACTTTGAACAGCACAACTATCTGATTCTGTGGAATGGCTCAAAACCATTTTGGGCGGCTGCAGCAAGTAAGGAGGTTTGGGTCCCACGGCTGGTTTGGGAATGGTTCTGCTAGTTTTGCTGCAGTAGCCGTTAATGTCTTTTTCTGTTTCACCGTTGAAGGGTGGCTTTTTTTCTGGGAAGGACAACACTTTGTTTCCCACCTTTAACTCATTGAACTTCTTCTCTTTGAGGGTTGGCGTATCCTCAGAGGAGCTGATCACGGACCGCCAGGGCTTGGTGGGGATCTTCCCGTTGGGTGGCAACATTCCCATCAGGGGTTTGTTCTTCTCGGAAAAGATAGCACGCAGGGCTTGAACTTTACCCGGCGAGTCATCAACCATTATTGGAGTGAAGTATGCAGATCTAGAAAAAGAAAAAAGGCATGAGATACACAAGCAGATACCATAGGCGCCGAGTTTTCAAAATCTCGGGGCGGGGGGCATTCAATATACAAAAGATTCACAATGTCGATAAAGATATAATAACTTACAAGACCTCCTTGAAGAAAGTAAGCATATGTCAGTTAGGTGACTACAATTGTTTCGAGGTCATTATAATACCCTACTTCAGGCCAACAGAACAGTATGTGCCCTTAGCAACTACCAAGAACGAACTGCCCAACGAACGGTAGTAGTGGCTGTTAAGAGCCATAATGTTATTTTGGCCTGAAAAAGAGGGCTTACAATACCATTAAAGCAACTGTAGTGACACATATAACTGACACGTATATCCCTTCCTCAAGCTAGTTTTGTAAGTTATTGTCTTACAAGCAGCAGATTTAGAGTAGGATAACCGAGATGTTAAGTCACGAGGTTTGTACTCTGAGGACCCGAGTTCGATTTCCAGCTTTGCCTAAACTGTCCCCGTGTACGAGCATGCTAAATTTGTGGGTTCGAAAGTCCTTCCACAAGCGGTTGGTAGCAAGGGATGGAGAGTCTGTCCCTGTGGATGTTGCCCTCACTGGGTTCAGTCTAAATTAGATGGACTACCCGGCAATCTAAACAGATATCTTACATTTTTGTTGGACGGTCGGTTTTGGACAAAAGAAAGAAATCAGCAGTTTTATTTATTGTACAATAAATATTTTTAATCGTTTTAGGCCTGCACCACTTTAGTTTACCACTTATAAAACTTGCTCTTTGACTCCTGAACTCACTCCCTTCTTAACGTACCAGATGCCATCGTCTACACATTGCATTTTCTCCCTTCGAGGAGCAATTAGAGGGCTGAAAGTGATAGAAGTACTATATATGTCTATTTTGAAAGTGGAGGGGGGGGGGGGGGGTACAAAGCTAGTGTCTTGTAGTGTTGCCACCGATAGCGGTAATACTTGTAGTGCCCCTAGCAAGAATCCGTCATATTATGCTCTCCAGCATATTGTTGATTAAACACACCAGACCCTGATCGGTGGGATCTCTATAGAAATTTCCCAGTGGGTTGGGCCTATTGCATTTAATTTTTTCTGTAATGTGTATGATGGGCCTAAAGGGGCGATCATGCCCCGTTTATCCTGATCTACTCTCGGAGTTAGTGTCCGGGCCTGCGGCCACATCCACTGAAGGTGGAAAGCCCAGGCCGCCCGACTTACCCGAGGGTATGAGCAGCAATGTGAGCGGCCGGACACCCACTGTGGATAAAAAAGGATAAAGTTGCAAAACAATAAAATCAAAAACTGGAGTTACGACATGTAACGAAACCTTAAGATTTCGTAACATATAAATTTATATGAATGTGGATGTCCATGCCATCATGTGAGGAAGATATGTAAAAACAAGTTTCATTAAGAAAACATAAATGTGTAAATAAAGGGCTTGGAGCATCAACATGACTAACGACACTTTTTGCCAAACTGGGATTTCTCCATCACATAACACCTAACTGGTATGCAGCAATTTCTGGAAAAATATCATTTCTGTTAAAATTGTAGCATTGTCATGTTTCACCAATCTCTTTAAATGAAAGATCTAATATAGTTATATTATTTAATTCAAAAGCACCTATCAATACCATTTAATAGAATGCGATATGCAGAACCATTATAACATATATACTTACCAGTGTTGCTCTTAAATCAAAATCTGCATGTTTAATATAATATATAGGTTTTTCAGCAGTTTGGAGATTTCTCATGCAAAAATTAATTTTTACTGTTTTAATTCGAATTTATCCATGAAAAATAAGTATGTTTTCTTTAATTACAAATCGAAATATAACCTTTACGAATCATAGGCGCCGAGTTTTCAAAATCTCAGGGGAGGGGGGGGGGAGCACAATTCGATAAAGTTATATAAAATATTCAAAGTCGATAAAGATATAACAACTTACAAGGCCGCCTTGAAGAAAGCAAGCATATGTCAGTTAGGTAATTACAATTGGTTCGAAGTCATTTTGAGCCCCTACTTCAGGCCAAAAGAACAGCATGCGCCCTTAACACGAACGGCAGTAGTGTTTGTTTAGAGCGCATACTGTTATTTTGGCCTGAAAAGGGGGCATGCCATCGAAGCAACTGTAGTCACCTAACTGACATATATATATGCTTTCCTCAAGGAAGTTTTGTGAGTTATTGTCTTACAAGCAGCAGTATTAGAGTGAGATAACCGAGTGGTTGAGTCACGGGGATTGTACACGGAGGACCCGAGATCGATTTCCAGCTTTGCCTAAACTGTAAGTGTTCCCGTGTACGAGCACGTTAAATTTGTGGGTTTGAAAGTCCTTCCGAGCGGTTGGTAACAAAGGAAGAAGGGCGATCCCTGTGGATGTCGAACCCAACTGGATTCCAGTCTAAATTAGATGGCGTTGCCTGGCCGTCCAAATGGTTACCTTACACCTCTCTGGTAGGTCGGACGGTCTGGGTCTCAACAACACCTTCGGGTAGGTCGGACGGGCTGGGTCGAAAGAAAGATATCAGCAGTTTTATTTATTGTATGATAAATATTTTTAATCTTTTTAGGCCTATTTATATTTCTAAGCTAAGAGTTGATTAGGAAAATCCATATAGTTACTATGCATCAATATTATAATATATAATAATTACAATGGATTTTAATATAAGAATTAACTAGTAGCAAAGATGTTAATAAATTAAAAAAAAATCTGAAAGTTAATACACGTTAACACTTAATATCAACTCTTAACTACCTATCCGTTGATTTTGACACAATAAATTAAAACAATGAACCCAGCAATGATGCAAAAATATCCAAATACTATTGTCTATATTTAAATATTTTTAAATTAAATATGTAAATAAATTGATCATCACTATAACCACACATTCAGCTAAATTAAAAAATCTTTAAAACAAAGCAATTTATAAAAAAATCTCATAATATTTTTATGCAAAATTTGGATGACATGTTGGTTGACATTTCTTATCACAACTAATTTAATATTTTATCAGGGGGGTGGGCTGAGTATACCTAGTGTGTGTGGGGGGCTTAGTTCCCTCTAGCCCTTGCCTGACTACGGTGCTGTGCCAAACATACGGTGCTCACCAGAAATAAAGCTACCCACAGGGTTTGCACCTTCAAACGGAATGGATACCACCCGTGGGGTTTGTAGCTTCAAACGGAATGGAGATGCCACCTGTAAAGACAGCACTGGTATATAGAATCCAGGAGTAATTACAGATAAGAGCTCTTTAGGTAGACAAAATAAGTCATCTCTACTTAGTGGTAATCATTTATAGTTATTACTGGAGGGAAGCAGCTATTTTTGGGAAATGCCAATAACATGGCTGTAAATATTCCATTTGTCATTGAATTAGGTGGTCAGTCGAAAAAGTTCTGGTAACCAGGTGTTTTTGTCATTAGCGTAAACATGTTTCCTGGTAGTAAAGATGAGCTTGGGTTGCATGCGAGATAGTTTAGAGAGCTATGGTAAGGAAGATGTGAACGAGATTGAACTGAAATGTGACATTTACGTTGATAGGATTTTCTTTCAATTATTTTTATGTTTAAAAAATTTCATTTTTTGGCATTTAGTAAAATAGGAAGTTATAAAAAAATCTTGAAATTTCCCAGAGGGGGCCAAGCCCCCTCTGGAAAATTTCAGCGGGGGCTCGTGTCCCTTTATATACGACGTTTTTTTATATACGACCTTATGGATTATTATGTTTATTCTTTTATAAAAAAATCAAGTTACAAAATATGCTAGAAAAGTAGTGTTGAAGACCCAGACCGTCCGACTCGTCCAGAGGACTTAGAGCAACTATTTGGACGGCCGGGAAGAAGTGTGTGTGAGAAAAGTAGTGTGTGAGAGCTCCTTTGTGAGTGTCTATAACATGTTATTTTGCCATTCTATTTTCTTTTGTGAATTCTAAAAAGTATCAACTCTGAAATATATAGAAGGTGATCCAAGTGCATCCTGAATTCTCTAAGCATTCATTGATAATGAGCATTTAAAAGGTGAGAGTGCAGGGAAAATATGCTGGATCAGATTTATTTCTTTTACTAAAATATAAAGAAAGTCAAAAGATTGGATGAATGGTAAATATATTTGTGTATATTGACAATTTATTGCTTATAAGTTGGTGTTAATAAGAATGCATCTATGCAACTTTGCTGATTATGAATACATCTATGCAACTTTGCTGATTATGAATACATCTAATTGATTGAGAAGAGAGCACAATTTACTGCTTATAAGTTGGTATAAAATAAAATTTCATCTATTCATCTATATATGATTCTTGATATCATACACAATCCATCTATATATACATCATATATGACATACAAAATGCTGAAGAGTTTGTGATTGTATGATGCAGTAAAAAAAAAAAAAAAAATTATCTATTCATCTATATATGATTCTTGATACCATATCCAACAGTTTTATTTTACATAAACTAATAGATATCACCTAAGAGATTGAGATTTAATAAAATGTTGTTCATCTATAGATAAACTTTGGAAATTAATCTTCTTTCTGTTGAATTTAATAAAAATCTTCTTTCTGTTGAATTTAATAAAGAACATTTATAATTGTATTGGAGCGTATTTTGTGAACATCATTTTTTTGGACTTAAGAACAGCCTGGATTTTTTTTTTTTAGATTTCATGAACTAATAATTGATTGATCACAATTTTACTACTAGCTGTATTTAAAGTTGTTGCAACACTATAAGATTTATGATTGCTTCTTTTTTGGGTTGAAGAGAAGGTATGTTACTCAAATTTGATTCTTATAATTTTAATTTAATGATTTATTAATACTTTTTTTGGTATAAAGTGAATTTTTTTAGGCGCTCACATGCAAAGTTGGTTTAAAATTAAAAATTACACAACGCAATGAAATTATTCTAAATTCTTTTCCCCACTTATACGATCCCATTCTCATTAAAATTAACCATTATTTAAATAATTCCCCTTTTTTATTGTATGTGAGCGACCAACCCTATTCAGAATGTAGTGGTATGATTGCTTAATTGATCTCATTATCATTAATTAGATCATTGAGCAGTTATATCACAACACAAAGCAATTTATAAAAAAAAAAATCTCAAATAATATTTTTATGCAAAATTTAGATGATATGTTGGTTGACATTTCTTATCACAACTAAAACGTTAATATTTTTATCAGGGGGGTGGGCTGAGTATACCTAGTGGGGGGAGGGGGCTTAACTCCCTCTGGCCCTTGCCTGACTATGGTGCTGTGCCAAACGTCCAGTGTTCACCAGAAATAAAGCTGTCCGTGGGGTTTGCAATTTCAACTGAATGGATGCCACCCGCGGGGTTTGCAGCTTTAAACGGAATGGATGCCACCTGTAAAGACAGCACTGGTATATAGAATCCAGGAGTCATTGCAGATAAGATCTCTTTAGGTAAACAAAATAAGTCATCTCTACTTTGTGGTAATCATTTATAGTTATTACAGGAGGGAAACAGCTATTTTTTGGAAATGCCAATAACATGGCTGTAAATATTCTATTTCTCTTTGAATTAGGTGGCCAGTCGAAAAAGTTCTGGTAACCAGGTGTTTTTGTCATTAGCGTAAACATGTTTCCTGGGAGTAAAGATGAGCTTGGTTTGTGTACAAGCTAGTTTAGGGAGCTATGGTAAGGAAGATGTGAACAAGACTGAACTGAAATGTGATATTTACGTTGATAGGATTTCCTTTCAATTATTTTTATGTTTAAAAAATTTCATTTTTTGGTATTTAGTAAAATATGAAGTTAGAGAAAAAAAATCTTTAAATTTACCAGAGGGGCAAAGCCCTCTGAAAAAATTCAGTGGATGCTCGTGCCCCTTTGCCCCCCCCCCCCCCCCGTAGTCGGCGCCTATGTTACGAATAGCACAAAAATATTGCGTTATTTTTTCATCACAAACCAAACTGAAACTTTTATTAACAGAACCAAAAAACATCACACTGCCTTTAACACCCCAAACATCACTCATCTAAGACCACACCATTTGAACATAAGCCAGGTCTTCCTACAAAACACAACCATTTTTGCACAAGGTTCCCGCGAATCCGATATTTTCCATTTTCTCATAATTTATATTTCTAACTTTCTGGGCTCAAATGACTTTGTTATTAGCTGCCAATCAACTCATCTGCGCTCACCAGAAATAAAGCTACATCAAACGAAATGAATGCCACCTGTACAGATGAGATCTATTTAGGTAGACCAAATAAGTCATCTCTCCTTCGTGGTTATCATTTATAGTTATTACTGGAGGGAGACAGCTATTTTTTGGAAATGCCAATCCCATGGCTGTGAATATTCCGTTTCTCTTTGAATTAGGCCCGGTTTCCACTGACGCGTTGGTACGTTGCCCATCCGTTGGGAGCTGTACGTCAACCAATCACAGGCTCGAACGCACGACCGTGCGTTCATCCGTTGAACATGGTTCAAGGCTCCTATATATACTCTATATATACTCTATATAGGTCTATATAGTTCATGTTTAACGGATGCGTTGGTCACGTGATGCGTTACCGCTGAAAAGGACACCAATGAAAAGGCTTCATTTGAAACAAGATGGCCGTCACTTCGAGCAGAGAATTTCCCAATGCAAGAATGATTTCGGATATACAGCAGACAATATGAAAAATATTCCGATTGGTGAGTTATGATTTGTTTGTTTAAAAGAAACATGGGAAGTTTACTCTTAAATCTATACCAGTTTGACGATTATTAGATAAATTACTTGTGTGATCACTTGTTCATTTGAACGTGTGGTCATAAAATTTTATTTTAATGTATACCGATCGCCCAATTTACTAATTTAGACCTGTACAAAATGACCTGACTGGATCCAATTTATAAATGTATATCTGTGATTAAAGTAATTTCCCCATTTCTAATGTTAAACAATGTAAACTAGTACGCTCTCAATGAATGGATGTTTGAGTCAAATTTATTGCAAATATTTTATAGAAACATAATATATAATCGCACTCAGTTATTCATTATGACCATATTAAATATTTCTATCCCTTCCGGACTTTATCGGCATTTCAAGTTTTGCGATGTCATACTTTTTCACATAGTTTTCATGAAGAATCTGTCAGGATGTGTATGTGATGCTATTTATAAATTGTTGAAATTCCCTTTAGACATAACAGTTTTTTAATAAATTATGATTAAATTAATATCCGAAAACAATGGTTTAAATAATTATTATTTGTATAATGTGTTTTGTATGTTTTTGAGTCCTAAGTGTAATGTTGTGTGTAGTTTTTAAGCATTCCATATTTTGTATTCTTATGTGAATAAAGTGAACAGCCCAAACCCTATTTTGTTGCAGACTTCACATATAGCATATTTGTTATGTGGCATGCAAATTTGGGAATCTTATACACTTCCGTAATTTTTTTATTGCACAATTTATTTTGGCTTTTATATTAGCATCTATTAACTTCAACACAGAGTCCTCGTCCAAACTATGAAGGTTGTGATAGTATATACTATTGAGACTACTTAATACGATAGACTACTTGATACGACAGTTAACACGATATGCAGGCTGTAACTATATATTTGTTTCGTGCAAAATAGTAATAGTAGTTAAGATGCAGTGGTGAATTAACATACTGGCGAATGCCAGGGACCTCATTTCAGAGGAGGGCCTCATTTTGTTCGAAAAATAAAAGTAAAAAATCTTTAAGAAAAAAAAATTTCGTTTTGAAAAGTGAAAAAGATTTTGAATAGTGAAGAAGGAAATAAGGACGAACTTGAAAATGAATCCCAAAAAGTGGATTTAAAGTGTTTGTATTCGTATTTATGTGGAGAAAACATAATTCAAGCGTTTCCAAATGTTGAAATAGTACTTCATACTTATCTGTGTTTGATGATATCCTACGCTAGTGGGGAAAGGTCATTCTCTCAATTAAAACTAATCAGAAACAACTTAAGAAGCGTAAGGACTGAAAAGAGGCTCAATCATCTGTCAATTCTTAGCATTGGAAACGACCTTGTTGAAACGTTACATTTTACATATGTTATTGACACTTTGTTGCAGAGAAAGCCAGAAAACGTCCAATTTAAAGTACCCTAAGAAGTTTTAACTCTTTCCTTAGTATTGTGCTGTAGTATCAATATTTACCGCACAGTTTAAAAAAAAAAAAATTATAATATTTAAACACTTGTGTCATTTAATATTTTCATAAAATATTATTATTCTCATTTTAATTTAATTTATGTTCAAACTTTTGGGTGCAAATATTTCAAGTATGTTTATTAGATGAAAAGAAAAGCGTAGCAAGATTTGTATATAACGAGATTCAACGTGTTTATTTTTAAGTACTTTTCTTTTTTTTTCAAACTGGCTGTTAGGGGGAGGGGAGCTCTTCAGAAAAGATTGCCGGAGCCACATTCTCCCATGATTCGCCACTGTTAATATGAAATGTATGTTCTCTTCTATCCAGTGACTGAGTGCCAATACATTTTTGTATAACAGGCGGTTTGTACTTACTCGCATTTTATGTGTATATTCCGGGAATCTTGAAAATAGGGACTTGCAGATTTTGCAATTGTAAATCAATATTTGTTTAACAACATTTTGTCCATTATATCTGTAAGCAACATCTTAATCGTTGATATGTTATGTGTATATTTATGTTAATTTTTTTACATAATTTTCTATAAATTTTACTGCAATTATTATTATTATTTTTTTTTCGAGAAAAAATGCCAAAAGAGTGAAGCACAGCTATTATATTTATATGATACTGGTATGTAGAAAACCCAGACCACACGACCAACCCATAGGCTAATGGTAGCTTTCTGTGTGGCCGGATGATACTGGTATGTTGTTGTTGAGACCCAGACCGTCCGACCTACCAGAAAGGTGTAAGGTAACTGTATGGACGGCCGGGAAGTGCCACCCAATTTAGACCGGAACCCAGTGGGGGAGGCATCCACAGGGACCGTACCCTCCTTCCCCTACCACCAACTTCTCGGAAGGACTTACGGACCCACATGTTTAACGTGATCGTACTCCGCATGAACACGGCGGCATTTGTGGTAGCGTGCAAATCTAGCGCGCAAACCACGGGGATACCGCACCCGAGATGGCCAACAGCACGCGGTGTTCCGAGGTGGTCACCCACCAAGTACTAACCGCGCCCGATGCTGCTTGACTTCGGTGATCTAACGAGAACCGGTGTTTTCAGCACGGTACGGCCGTTGGCGGCAATACTGGTATGTTGTTGATTGTTGAAACCCAGACCGTCCGACCTACCAGAAAGGTGTAAGGTAACTGTTTGGACGGTCGGGAAGTGCCACCCAATTTAGACCGGAACCCAGTGGGGGAGGCATCCACAGGGACCGTACCCTCCTTCCCCTACCACCAACCTCTCGGAAGGACTTTCGGACCCACATGTTTAACGTGATCGTACTCCGCATGAACACGGCGGCAGTTTTGGCAGTGGCTGGAATCGAACCCGGGCCTACCGAGTGCAACTCCAGCGAAAAACTTTTGGTGAATGAACTCTGAGCTGAAATTTCTTATCCTGAATTATTCACTCGTTATTAGCAGAATGTTATAACATATTATGCAGCATTACAATTAGATTTGTCATGTTTTCATTTTGCTAACTTGTGTGAATACAGAATTTGTGCATATTTAATACTTATGTGAAAGTTGTTATTTAACATAATACAATGGGGAATGTTTTATATATTAAAATAATTTATTTTACTTTACTTTTAAAAAATAAGTCCAGAACAAAAGTTTTAAAGCCTGTCTAGACCCAAAAAATTTTAAAAATCAAGCCCAGCCCAAGCCTGTATTAAATTAGAAAATTTAGACTAGCCCAAATCTACATCAAATTGGAAAATTTGACATGGCCAAGACCGGTCTTAATTTAGGTAAGAAGTAAAATTGGTATTAAGTTGTATATCTGATCAACTTGACTAGGATGGGGTGTGCCATATTTCAAGTCGGATTGCTGGATTAGCGGAAAAAGTAGACTGTTTTTGGTCGTGAAATAAACATTCATAATTTTGTTTTGAAGTAATAATCTACAGGTTTCGATGGTGGGACACTCATATCATACATTACTTGAAGTACATTAGCTGTGTACTGTGAGATCACATCTTTTCTGTGGGGTGGGGTGCTTAATGTGTGTCGTTATACCACTAGATAGTTTAATTCCAGTTTACAAAAGTTTCTGTGCATATATTTTTATAAATGTATATTTGAATCATCATAAAAAATTAACAGTCATTTGTATTTTAATTGCAGTAAAAACTTAACAGGTAAAATAAATAGTATTATTTGACCTTTTTTTTTCTTTCATGTTTCCACAAATTTGGATTCTGAAGTTTTAATTTTTTTTTACAAATTCTCATTTGAAGTGATGGATACGTGTTTTTATATATTTTCTATCAATATTGATAAACAGAAATATTGATAGAAAATCTATTTAGAAATATTTTTCAAGGTGCGTGTGGTATTCAAGTTCAAGTCTGACGTTTATTACCATGAATTTTTATCTACAGCTAGATACCATAATTTAAAAATATTCATTCTAATAGTTGAGTACAAGCAGTTTTGATGTGCTTAAAGTGTGTAGAAAGAGCCCTTTATTTCTTGAAGGAACTGAAAAATCTATTGCTGATGTCAGCAGACATCTCTGCTCTGATCCCTTAAGATTGTGAAGAAGTTACGGTATGTCTTTATCACATTAATTTCAGTGCTTGGCATTTACTATTCCTAGTTGATATACTGTAAATTAGAAATTCCTTAATTGGTGATTAAAAAGTGTAAGATGGATGAATTTAAGTAAACGTTTGATATTGCTATGCTGTTAAAAGTCAAATACTTGTATATAGGACTTTGTGGGGTAAACTGTTCCATATTTATAATATATGCTAAGTAAATTTTTATAATGACAAACACATCTATCATATAAATACTATTTTGCTGTAGTCATTTTAATTCATAATCTGCAATTTGAATTCTCGTGATTTGGTTATCAGTCTCTTAAACACACACATGTGGGTTAGTCATTTCATTTTCAAGGACTTTCCGATGATCGTTTGGAAACACCTGACCTGTGCAGTAGGCATGCAAGCAGCTCACTAAGTAAAAACATATATTCAAGAAATTTAATTTAGCATTTTTGAAATTAAAGTTTTGAAAATTTTAATTTTCATTACAATAATCAATTAGTCAAATCATTAGTTAATTTTCATTACAATAGTCAACTAAAATTCTTAGAATAAATGCTAATTTTATTCTGATTTTCAGTTTTATATAAGCAAGCTAAACAATTTGAAATCAGCTGTAAAGGTTACTGGTTTTAGATTTAAATTGTATCTTGTGAAAATGACCTGTTTCAAATTAAATTGCAACTATTGTGAAAAAGATTCAAATTGAATTTAAACTGCATTCATCGTAAGACAGATTTAATCTGTTTCATATATTGCACATGTAATACATAACTCATTTGTCTTAAAAAGTTACTGCTAGCTTGGGACACCACCACTATGCATCAACATATCAAGTACATTTATTGCCCACACACAAGGTGTTTATTTAGGACATATGCAGGCTATGATACCAAGTAGTAGCACATGCCATATTTTTAATATGGATAAGCTGCATTTTAATATTTTCTTTGTTAGCACAGCCTATTCTACTGAATAGGGGGTGCATATATTTAGTTTGCACAGGTCACATTTTATTTTTAGGTAGTGTAGTATAGCAACTTATATCTAAATAAAACAGTGCTCACATATTATTTGTTTATAAAAGTTATTGCTAAAACAGTGACTGTCATAGATAGCAATTTTTAATTTTTCAATTCATTAGTTTTTTAATTGGTAAATATTTAATGATTTTTTAAAACTATTTTGACCAATAAAAGAATTTAATATTCCAAGATAAAATTACTTTTACATAGTTTAATTTAGGAGTCATCTGTATATTTTTACTAATGACTGCACAGCCCTGAGTGTTCACAATGATCAGTTTGTAAACATATTGCATAAAAAGAAGACCATTAAATGACCATTATATATATAGAAACACAACATGTTGTTGAGACCCAGACCGTCCGACTCATCCAGAGATCATGAGCAACTAATTAGACGGCCGGTACCAGAAAGGTGTATGGTAACTGTTTGGACAGTCGGGAAGGGCCACACAATTTAGACCGGAACCCAGTGGGGGGGGGGGGGGGGGGGGTCCACAGAGACCGTACCCTCCTTCCCTTCCACCAACCTCTCAAAAGGACTTTCGGACCCACATGTTTAACGTGATTGTACTCCGCATGAACACGGCGGCAGTTGTTGCAGCGTGCAAATCCAGCGCAAACCATCGGGCTACCGTGCTCGAAATGTGCAAACAGCATGCGGTGTTCCCAGGTGGTCACCCAACCAAGTACTAACTGCCCCCGATGCTGCTTGACTTCGGTGATCTAACAAGAACTGGTGTTTTCAGCACTGTAGGGCCGTTGGCGCAAAACATAACATGAAATATGCCCTGCTAATGGGGATTAAGATTTAGCAACTTGTTGCCACTAAAGTTAAAGCTTCATATCATTCCAATATTTTATAAGCATTTTCATTGTCCATGAAACATTATTTTTTGAAAATTTTCATATAAGCTAAGATAGCAACACTATTTTTAATCAGCTTCTCCTGCATAAAAGTCATATTTGGTTGTCGAAAATTGCATTTTTGTATAACTAGCCGACAGCCAGTGGTTACTTTTTTTTATCAGGTACGAGTAACGATAGAACTGAAAACCTCACTTTTGTGATCAAAATCTACTGCTTTATGGTATATATCAATCCAAATGCATAAATTTCAAATATAATTTTAAAGTTTAAAAAAAAGTATTCCTAACAGAAAAAAAATGAAGACATGTGTGGTTTATGTCAGGCCTTTGCTGATATTCTATTCATTTAATTTTGTAAAATAGTTAAAAATGAGAATTCTTTAAAACTGTATACATTATATTTTTTACAGGTTTTTCTGAATTGAAGTATGGACTAGAGATTTTAAAGAAAGTTTGACTGGATCTAGTTTTGTTTTAAAAAAATATTCATATTTGTTAAACATAATCTGTTATAAAATATTGTATTTCTTATATCTAAGAATTTTAGCTGTATACTTTTGAAAAATAAACAAATTAAATTTATGTATTTGATTTTATTGTTAATTAGTGTGTTTTTAATTTATCCATATGTGTGCGATTCAATGTTGAGACAAAAATGTCTCAAAAACCGTTAGGTCTAGGAAGCTGAAATTTGGTAAGTATTTAATTCTTACTCCAAAAGGGTTCACGAGTAATCATGATGCAAAGTTTTTTGGAGGGGTATCCTGGCCCCAGTATCTGGTGAAAAATATTGAATAAGACAAGTCCAATATTCAGCTACACTGTTCTTATTAAAATGTTCTCTGTAGAAGCGAAGATGAATAGACTCTTTTTTAACTATGTTATAACAACGGCTATTCATATTACCATTGTTGTAAGCAAACTGTCACCTAACTAAAAGGGCTGTGGTAAGATCCAATAAGTTCAACACTTTTCTGTATAGAGGAAAAATATTTCAGCAATGGGCAGTTGATCAACAAATTTGGAATTCTTTAGATGTGTTTTCAAAACTGGATTCACAGTTAATTATATTGCTTTTTAGTTTGGATTCAAATGTGGATTTCAGTTAATTTGCTAAAAAAAAATTTATGAAATATGTGGTTTATACTGAAATAATCTATTAGATTTATTATAAGAAACATCTGTTTTTCATTTCCATTCAATTAATGTTAATACATTAATAAAAAATAATTATTTTTCTCCTTTAATGATAATTTATTTCTTCGTTTTCTTTTTTCATTTTTCAATATTTTTCTGGTTTGAGTGGAAGTAAAAACAATATCTGAAAAAAATTATACAAGCACATACGGTATCTTGCATCATTAATTTTCAATGGTTATAAGCTAGTTTTATTATATTAATATAAAAAATATAACATTACAGGTTTGAAAGTTGAAAAAGCATTATTAAAATCATGTTAATAAAATCAAAATGTGTTTTTGTGAGCATGTTAATTATTGAACTCAGCTTTGGCATTTTAAACAAATGTAAAAATTATCACAACTCAAATTCTAACTAAATGAGCACATTTTATTTTTTTAACTAAATGTTAATTCTGGAAGTCCAATTGAATTAAATTTTTTTCATTGTTAAATATAATTTGCATATTACTTTGGATGGTTTGATGTCGATGGGAAAAACAAAACTGGCGAAGTAGCCACAAAGAGGAACTACAGAGAAAACCTAAGATGGCCTGATGAAGCTGTATCATCAATGATGAGAATTTTATTTATATTTATAAATACTATTTATTTAATTAAACTATATAAATATATTGATATTGCAACAAACAGCTTGTTACCAGCTTCTCAACCAGCTGCTATATGTACTCGGCTGGTCTAGGTTTTCAACAAACAGTCTGTTTTGATTGCTCTCAAACCGACATAATTTTAAAATACACGACAATGTGGATTATTCCTTTTTATCTATTTTGTATTCTCCATGAAGTAGTGTGAAATACCCAGTAAAATCCTGCTTGAAATTGAGTGAGGTTATCAAAAAATTTTGCCATTGGCTGGTATAAAGTTGTTGGCCTAGCATTCTAAACTGATTAAAGAAATAGGGGAAAAAAAATTATAAATGCAAGTGGAAAAAAGCTACAATATTATGGGAAAATAGTTTTATTTATAAAGGCAAGCTGATTTTACTCCTAAAATATATTGGGAAGCTTACTGGTGCTTTATTGGCTATTTGTATCACTCGGATTTCCTTCTTTTTACTTTGAAGAATAAGTTAGGTAAAATATATATTATAAGAAAGAAGTTACTGCAATGTCAATTTTTTTTCCCATAAACTTCAGCTTACCAAGTTTAATCTGTTGAAGCAATTTAATATTTCAAAGATCAAATAACAATAAGAAGCGAAAAGAATTTGTAGTAATGTTCATTGTTTTATTGAAGATATTAGGTAGGAAGAGCATTGGTTTATATGAGAGAAATAAGCATTTGTCTTGTTGGATTATATTTATACTTCACACAAAATGCTGACATCTGATTTAATAATTTTTTAACACTATTCTCATTAACTGTGAGTCGCTGGCTTATTAATCACATTTGTCTATTTCAATATTATTTGCTGACAGTTGCAGAATATAATTGTAAAGTCAGTTAAAGCTAAATCATGTTAATATTTGATTGTTCCACATCAGGAAACAGGATTAGCTTAAGTTGGATCAGATATGAAATTAATTTATTGCTTAAAAAAGTAGATTAAATTTTTTGTGTTTTAATAATACTTTTCACTGTCTAAGTTGTAAAACTTAAAATATCAAGAAAGTCTAGGTATTTTGTAAATACTATACCTTGGTAGCCAAACAATACTTTAACAAACACTGATGAATATACAAAAGACACAAAATATTATGTAAAATAAATATGTATAGCAGAATGGGCACGAAATTGTCATTAAGAAGCACCCAAAATTTGCAAAATGGTATATCTACCAACATATGCACTAAAACCTCTTAAGTAGTGCACAAGGTTCATGAAGCCTTTTGATCAAAAATTATAAAATTTGGAAAGCAAAATAACATTTATATTTAAGGTAAGTATCGTTCAACTTTACTTTTAAAAAATCTAACATATCTGGTAAAGATCTCATAAACTAGGTGATTTTCCACAGCCAACATACTATTAAAAATCTGAGTTCTTTTATAAGAAAATGAATGGGAATTCAAATGATTTTATTTTTACAATTATATATATATATTATATAAACTCAGGCTGTTTATTTAAATTTATATTGGCAGATATTAATTTTGAAGATGTAATAGATGCTAATATATCAATTCTCAATTGTTGGTAAATTGGTGCATTTCGAAGTAACTAAATAATTAAGATTTTTGCAATATTGGCAGAGACTTTCACAAATAAATAATCTCATATATATATATATATTAAACGAGAATTGTGGTCAAAAATACACATAAGCTCAATTCAAGAATTTACTAAAATAGGATTTTATTTGAAAAATCCCTAAATAGAGAATTTGAAAAAACAGATTTACATATATACTGGGATATGGCCATATCCTGGAAAATATGAGATTGCATTCTTTACCCGGCCCGGGGGAGGGGACACCACTCGAGCGGCAGGCCCAGGCCTCCAGTAATTTTTTTAAGCTGGAGAAGACATGAAATATTCACAAGGGAAACTGAAATATGAAGCCCGTCATAATTTAGAACACGTTCCCGGACCGAAGACCCTTAAGTCACGATCGAAATGATTTTTATCCAAATGTGTTTGTACAAAAACTAAAATAAAAGTTTTTCAAACATTTATATTTACATATAGCTAAATTCAACACAGTAATCTCATGTACTCTATTAAAATTTACTTAAATTTTTTTCAAACTTAAATACGCCCGGCCCGACTTTTTAAATACTGAGCCCGACCCGACTCACAGGACAATTCGGATCTGCGCTAATGAACCAGACCAGAGCAGACTTCAAAATGAATATGTTATCATAGAACAATATGAAAATCAATCGAACAGCTGCTGTCAAATAGTAAACAAATCCTAACCAATCAAGTTTAGCCACACAAAGATTTCTTCTTTCCTACACCATTTGCACCCCCATCGCCTCATACAGCGTGGAAAAAGAGGAGAATCCCTTGGTCTCGAGAACTCCATGCGTTGACGGATTAGTGGAAATCGATGCTCTGCGTTGCTCCTCTGACGGATAGCCAACGCAACGGACGAACGCGTCAGCGGAAACCCGGCCTTAGGTGGTCAGTCGGAAAAATTCTGGTAACCAGGTGTTTTTGTCATTGGCATAAACATGTTTCCTGGGAGTAAAGAGGAGCTTGGTTGTTTGCATGCGAGATAATTTACGGCGTTATGGTAAGGAACAAGGCTGGCCTGAAATGTGACATTTATGATTTTCTTTCAATTAAAAAATTTCATTTTCTGGTACTTAGTAAAATATGAAATTGGAAAAAAAATCTTGAAATTCCCAGAGGGGGCTAAGCCCCCTCTGGAAAAGTTCAGCGGGGGCTCGTGCCCCTCTGCCCCCCCCCCCCCCCCGTGGTCGGCGCCTATGGCAGATACAGTGTACTTGTATTAGACCTAATGTTAACTGCTAAAACAAAAAATCATCCAGGATCGAACTCCTCCTGGATTGCGCTCGAAGTGCCGTTTAGCTGGCTCTTTAAGAAATTGTAACAATCCCCTTGCATATTCCTCCACCCCCACCTCCAAAACAAAGTCTGTGAGGGGTGCCCCCAACAACCCATTATTCCATTTATTAGATGTACTATTATATTAACGCGGGGAAAGTAAAAACCTTTTCCACAAAATGTCCCTTACCAGATATCGCAGGGTCTTTTCGAAAGAGTGCTAGAAAATATCTTACGTATACGTTGATTAATATGTTTTCCCTCATTTATCTTCAGTGGCCCATTCTCCTTGAAAGCTTGCATGCATAGTGCAGTTGCAATGCAATCCTCCGAGAGTTGAAAATGAGCTGGCACGCTGAGAACAAACAACCCTCACGGAAAGGACATTTTTGGAGGAGTGAAAAAATAAATAAATGAAAAGATCCGGACGTCCGCTGCGATTATTGAGCATCGTAGAGGTTATCTACGTCGGCACACTCATTGTCTCAATTTGCTGCTCATGCCCTACGGCGAGTCGACACTCATTGTCTGTATGACTTTCAATTTTCCCATCGCTGCACACAATGAGATAATGAGCCATGATTGTCCTCAGCTGACCTTTCCATTAGGCAAGCAGATGATTCTCGCCGCTTCTTTTGCTAACAGATTATACAGAGATCACACTTCTAATTTCAAAAAATCGGATGACTTTTCTACCAGACTTCAATTCATTTTTTAACAATTCATTCAATTCAGTTGTATTGTACAAAATAACACGCATACTTATTTGAAATAACACTGAATTGGCCTTTTTAATTCAATTTTCCTTTTCATTGAGTAACACATTTCGTTTGCACTGGGTATGCAAGTACTTTCAAAAGCAGTGTAACAAAAATACAACAAAAAAACAAAATATCTCGAGAACGGCACATTTTAGTCTTATTCTTTTTATTATAAAGAATGGCGTATAAAACAAACAGTTAATGGATGCCTTTATTTCAGATTTTAACGATTTTTGCGGCCATTTTACGAAAAAAAAAAGCAGGTTCTGTTTTCCCGAATCTAATCAGGGTCACCCACCTACCCAATTTTATGAAATTGGGTTCATTCTTTTTTCAGTTAGAGTGGATTGCACTTGCACAGACGTCACGCTCGAAATAGTCTTTTCGTGTTCTACAGGTCTCGATGGGCCGAAAACTCGAGTTGCGATTTTCGACACGATTCCAATCCTTTCCCTATACATTACCATGTATTGCAGTGAAAGTAAAAATGTGTTAACATTCTGGGGGACGACAGGAAAAGTAAAAATCGGAACTCTTACCTTCCAAAAGTATGTCTGCCGAAGTCTGCTTACACTTTTAGAAAACCCCAATGCGACCGTTGTCACATTTATCGCTCCCATGCAAACGGTTAAAACCGAAACTTGTTCAACAGCACGACGAACCACTCTTAAACAAACACCTTTATCGCTCTATCGTCCTGAGGAAGAGATAAGATATTTCAACTTTGGATCGCACAGCCCAGTCCGATGGCAAGAAGATCTTCACTCTATTCCGTACTTTCTTTACAAAGTAAAAACCTTTTTCACAAAGCGTCCCTTACGAGATATCGCAGGGTCTTTCCCAAACGAGTTCTAGAAAATATCTTACGTATACATTCATTCATTAATATGTTTTTCCTCATTTATCTGTAGTCGCCCATTCTCCTTCAAAACTCGCATAGTGCAGTTGCAATGCAATCAATCATTCCCGAGTTGAAAATTAGCTAGCACGCTGAGAACAAACAACCCTCCTGGAAAAGACATTTTTGGGGCTGTGGTTAGGCTGCCTGCATGTGCGGTCGCGGAAGGAGTTGTGGAAGGAGGAAACCTGCAAGTGGACTTCCGTCAAATTAGTCGGACGGTTGTCTTCCGGTGGAAAGTAGAGTTGTATTCCGTTTAGGTCGATATTATGCTGACTGCAATATACAAGTATAAGAAATTTTTATATATTTTCAAATTCAAACCCCTTTTTATAGCTATGTTGTGTAATATATGTTTAACTGTATCTGTAATATAAGAATAAATACTTTAAAAAGTCATTGGACATATTCCAGCTAACATGTAATAATGAAAATAATTTCAATAAAATCAAAGCCCCCCCCCCCCACACACACACACAATTCCCTCCTCCTATATGTATATAGGAGGAAAAAATTCCATTTTTCAAGATCTATTTTGATGTTATATATGCATTGGTGAGATCTAAAAATAATATATTTTTAATTTTTTAAATATTTTCTTTCTTGATAAAGAAAAGTTATAAAATAATTATTTTTTATATATAACAGGATTTTTTTTTAATGATAAATTTAAAACATTACACAAAAGGAATAGCGGGAAAAAATAATTTAAAATTCTTAAAACGTAAATTATTAAATATAATAAATAAGAGTAAATTATTAAATTATAAGAACAAATTTAAAAATGCTTTTGAAAAATATATTATTAAATATTATATTAGAATTCGTTTTAAATACTTACCGATGGGAAACCTTTTTGCCACTTATGAAAAAACTAAAATTAATAACAAAAAAAAAACATAATTTACTCAGTTTATTATGTACATAAAAAATGCATTATTGAATAATTTAAAAAATGAAAAACCGGTTTATAATTAAATCTTTTTTAAGAATATATTATTATATATATTAAAAAAAATAGCTGCTTGTAATTGAATGGTTGAATATTATGAAATGGAAGAGAAAATTTGCTGAAAGATAACTTAAGCATAAATTTAGTGCTATTAAATCATATTCTTTCACTAGAAGTACTTGCGTAAATATTTTATATTCTTCCTTCACAACTTTACCAGCGTTTTTCTGAGGAGTAAAATGTCACTTGTACCTTTCTCTTATTCTTTTTCTTCAAAATAAAGCACACACATGCAGGCCCGTGGAAAGCGAGGAGGGAAGGGACCTCTCCGGGCCTCCGTCCCCTCATTTTTGTACCTAATTTTTCCTGTCCGGGCCGGGTTCCCCTGCACACCGGGGGGGGGGGGGGGGCTCCAGCTCTGTTCTATTAATTAGACAATTTTATGATCAAATACTTCTTGTCAAGTTCCTTAAAAAGATTGGAAAGATTATTATATTTTATTTTCAGAAAAATAGAAGTGGAAAAGAGGAATCGCTCCATTCTTCAAGCTTTATTTTAATGCTATATATACATTTGTAGGAGCTAGAAACCGTAAAATTCGACTCTTTTATCGTTAATTTATTTTTAAATATATTTGAAGAATTACAATTTAAATAACACTGTCGTCTAACGTTAGTAAACGAAATATAATTTGTTATCTTCCGCCGTAAGACAACCATCCGGTTAATTTGACGGTAGCCCACTGGCAGGTAGCTCAATGCGCGTCCGCACTTGACGGCAGCCAAATTACATCGTTTCCGCCACCGCACTTGCAGGCAGCCTAACCACTTCGCATTTTTGGAGGAGTCCAAAAATAAACAAGAAAAATCAATCATGCTTAAAGCATTGATTATGAAACACTTTCCAACTTCAATGCAATTTTATTTAAAAAAGTCGAAAATGCAATGCATTCCTCGGTAATATTTTAAAACTTATCACAATACTACATTGATTTATTATATTTGAAAACTTAAACCTTCATTGAAAAAAATGAACTTCATTCAAATGACGGCATTGAAATATAAATTGCCTGGTTTAAATATCTCTAAAATGCAATACATTCCACGGTAATATTTTTAAAACTATCATAATACTACGATAATTTATTATATTTGAAAACTTCATCGAAAACAACTGAAATAAATTCAAATGACGTCATAGAAAAAATAACACGCCTGGATCTCTCTATAAAAGCAGGATTTCATTCATTTCATTCATCACAATACTATAATAATTTATTTTATTTAAAAATTAAGACCATGAAGCTACAATTCATAAACTCTATGCTTAAAACTTCATCGAAAAAAATCGTCCTTCTGTTTATAAAATCAATTAATATTTCATTCATATCAGCCATGCAGACTCCATGGACTGAATTATTTTGTGTTAAAGAAATACAGTAATTCTAATACAACTCATTCTACATATTTTGCTGTTTACATTTTACATAGGTGAAATATAGGCTTAGTTGTAGAAATAATCAAATTTGAATGAGAATTTAAACTCAAATATATTGTCATTGCGTTGTTTTAGTATGTAGATGCACAGAATTTAAGCAAAAATAAAGTAGTTTTAGGACGGATACAACACTCAATATGAATTAAAAAGAACTTTAAAAAATCACGATTTTGAAACAAGATGGATGCCATATATCATTTTCAAGTGGGTCATGTGATCGTTTCATATCATGGTCACGTGATCGTTTCATATAAGATGTGTCATTATTATTTTAATTTTTATTTAAAAAACTACTGAATATATTTCGCTGAATTTTTTTTTATATATTTTATGGAACAATTTGACTATTACCTAAAATTTTCGAAGCAATTTGTGAATTTTAAATCCGCTTAAAAAATGTTTGAAAAATGAGGTCCCATAGGGCTCAATGTATTTCATTTTTTCAACCCGGGTTCAATCCAAACTAATTGGGTGATATTATTCATTTATATTCCCATAGGTCCTACAGACCGTCTGAACAACATACTAAAATTTCATTTTGATTAAGTCATTTTTACGGCAGTTATCGTGCTAACGGACAGACAGAATGAACAAAGTCATAAACACTTTTCAACTTTGTTGTAAAGTGTTAATAAATAAAACGATCCGCAGCGCATGGTACGTGCATAACACACGGTAATGTATAGGGAAAGTAATGGAATGGCAACTCTACTTTTTGACGGATCGACCCATTTTGGGACCTCTAGAACGCGGAAGAGCTATTGATGGCGCGGTCTGTCTGTGCGATGTATGTATCCACTCTAACTCAAAAGCTATTGGATCCACTTTCATACGATTTTGAGACATATCTTTCAACCCGAAGTCACTGGGTGCGATTCGGGATAAAAGAACTCACAGGATCCGACATGAGTAGGTAGTTTGAAATCATACTTTTCACGCAAGCGCAAAAACGACCTCATAACCGAATCGGTGCCGAGGAGTGCCCAAATATCACTTCGTTCTAGTGTTCCGCCGACCCCTGCATAGGTTCACTCCAGTTTATTATCGCAAATGCTGTGCTTCGATAATCCTTTCCAGATATGCCTGCTTAAAATCGGCCATCGTGGAAAGGGGGATTTTGTAGGGATGGTCGATGTAAGCGAATGGTCCATAATAATGGGACGGTTTTCCATTTCCTTGAACCCAAACGTCGAGTCCAGCTCAAGCGACCATTGGATCCGAGTTGTCTTCGATATTTTTAATTATAAATTTCTGATTAACATGTAGCTACAATGGCCTCTAGCGGGGTGGGATCGTACATATTTCTTTAAAAGACCCATATACACTGCTGGCCATTAAAATTGCTACACCATGAAGGCGGCATGCAACAAACGTTCAATTTAAATGAAAGGTACTACATGCTGGGATATGCAAATGATTAGCATGGCAGCGCATGCGCACAAAGCAGATATGAATAACGCCATCTACATTCCATATAAAAAGGAAGATTGCACCACGGAAATCGCATTTAAACGTTGGTTGTTTGTGCGAAGGTCGTGTTATGCCTCGTGTAAGAAGGAGAAACTCCTACCAGGATTGGGGCCAATCGGGATGTCATGACTGTCAGGCGAATCGATGGGTCCAGAAGGGCTGCAGGATACTGCATACTGAACGCCATGCAAGATCTCACTAACGCCCGAGGCCGTCCTCTCGGCCTTGCGGGATCGTACAGCCAAGTCACGCACCTCGAGTCAGGAACTTGGCTCGTTTGCAGGACGACGTCTGCAGCACGGCGACCATTGTTGCGTCTTCCCTTGACGTTGCAGCAGAGACAGGCCGAGATCAACGTAAGCAGTTTACGTTGGCCTCGAACAGGCGCGCCTACAGTGGTGCGACGAACGACCACACTGGACACAGGAGTGGCATCACGTCGTCTTTTCATACGAATCCCGGTTCAGCGTACAGCTACGTCCGGACGTAGCCCGTATGCCCTGCTAATACTGTGGGGGGACCTGGGGAGCGAGCAAGAACATGCTTTTTTTTTCAGGAAACATTTCAGTCGAAAATCGCTCATTATGTCGTATAACTCATTGTTTCACCCAACATGTGTATGTTTTATGATACAGACTAAATAAATGTATTTATTTCATAACGAAGCGTTTTACTTCAGCCGTAAATTAGATTGCAATACATGAGAATGAGATACAGAAACTTGCCGCACAGTGTCTGCCTTTCTTTCGAGCAAGATTTCTCATAATATCACTCAAATCGATCCCCTGACCCTTTCAATGCTCGTAGTGCTTGAATAGCTCGGTCTCTCCTTCTACTGTCTTTCATTGACTTTAATTTCGAGAAACTTCGCCCACTTGTGTTAGTAACCATCATTGTCAGAAAAAGCCGCATGGCGATTTCAACATTGGGAAAGGCGGAAAGAAGAAGTCCTGTACTGGTATGCAAATGATAATACAAACGCGGGATGTTGAAAGTCCTTCTCTTCAAAATCATAGACGACATACTCCATTTCTTCCCGTTCCTTCTGCTGATTTTCAGATGGTTTATATCGGTACATTTCTCGTAGGGTCTTTACCTCTTCCTTTACGCAGTGTTTGAGACGGATGCTGTCAAATCCTCGTCGATATCGCTTTTATGCCCAATTTCCGCAATGCCGTCTCATCTTTTCCTCTTCCAAGTCGCGAATCCTGTCGAAAAATCCAATGCATATTATATTATGCAATGCATCCAGCACAAAAGTTGAGATTCAGTGTTGCCAAATAGTTTTGCTGGTAAGTTCCTAAGTAGTATTGCCAAGTAGTAAACGGGAGTAAAAAAATGTAATTTGCTTGATCTCTTTGTACGTCTATATGTCCCACTATTTACCCTTTTAATTTGGTAGGTTGCCAATTATTGTACTATTGTTGCCAAATAAACAATTATAAAATATATACAATATAAACAAATGAGCGAAAATAATAGCCAAATGTCGCCAATAGTGTCGCCATGTTGGGTTTTGAGGCCCCCGGCAAAAGCCGGGTTCGCCCATGCGCTAAAACGGCAATGGTCATACGGGCCCAGCACCTGGCATGACGGTATAGGGTACGATTGGGTACACATCCCGGTCACCTCTTGTTCGCATAGCCGGTAATGTGGACAGCCGCTATTTCATCCCATTTTTGACGTGTTAAGGCCCGTGGCTGTGCCCTATCTTCGAGGCCTGCGTGACGTCATCTTTCAACAAGATAATGCACGACCGCATGTTGCCCGTGCTGTACCGACCTTCCTCGATACAGAGGGTGTTAACTGTTGTCTTGGCCAGCACGTTCTCCAATCTGTCACCCATTGAGAACATCTGGTCATGGGTTGCCGAGAGACTGGCACGCCACCACTCGCCAGCCACTACGATTGAAGAACTCTGGCACAGAGTTGAAGCCACATGGAATGACGTACCCGTATCTATCATCCGAGCTCAATTCGACTCGATGCCCAGCCGGATTACAGTTGTTGCTGCTGCCAGAGGTGGCAACTCTGTGTACTGAATTTTGCATGCCGTGTATCCCAAACCACCTGCAAATTTAATGACGTCTTCCTCGCATTATATTGTATGTGTACAATAAATAAGATTCTGCTATTTGCTTTCCTTTCTAATAGCCAGCAGCAGTGTATACTGTATATTTTTTACTTCTCAGAAATTCAAAAAAAGTTCGGCATGATTTCTTAAAATGGACGAAAGATTGTTATCACGAGTTGGTTTTTCTCCGACGTGTGCATTCCATAGAAGAATGGGTCTTTAGCGCAAACTGGATTATTTCTAGCAAGTATTCATGACGAGTGTTCTCAGATTTGAAATTGCACGAATACCTTAAGTCCACCGTCAAAGTCCCATGTTCCTACTAGTACCGGGATGACATAAACTCCAATCTGGTTTTCAAACTGTGGTACAGTTTTAGCTTCTCTAAAGTCAGCGAGACATAGAAGCCCGAAAAACGGAACTTTTATTCTTGGTATACTCTTCGCTGGCTGTTATACCGCGTCCGCACTAGGGATTTGGATCCCGGGCGTTCGAGCCAGAGGAACAGGATCGAGTTCGCTCCAAATTTGAATCCAGATCAGCATATATATATTGATATCAACGTATTGACCAAAAAAACACGGCTTTCCTTATATAATGTAATAAATTGACTTCTTTGACGGTGAAAAAGTGTTTGTGTTTGTACCTTTGCCGCTTTTTCGGATGACACCGTTGTTGTTGTTGAGACCCAGACCGTCCGACCTACCAGAAAGGTGTAAGGTAACTGTTTGGACGGCCTGGAAGTGCCACCCAATTTAGGCCGGAACCCAGTGGGGAAGGCATTCACAGGGACCGTACCCTCCTTCCCCTACCACCAACCTCTCGGATGACACCCGAGTAAAACTATTTCGTACCCAATTAACTCATATTTTACGCGACTCTAAATTAAGAATTATCAATGTCGATAAGTAATGCAGTCCATATATTTAAATATTTTAATAATAAATTCATCCGTTAGGCGCATTTTTGCCATTTTGACGATATTTTCCTCAATGTGGGGCCAAATATCGCTAAGCGGGCGATATCTGGCATTTCTTATATAATAAAAGGTATGCCCGTCATATAATCGAATTAAAAATTTGCAAAATATTGCATCCTATTTGACGTCATTTTTATCAATTTGGCGAGATTTTCATCAATTTGGCAACATTTAAAAAAGTCGCTAAGTTGGAGATATGCCGCCAAAATTCGTCACCTGAATTTTGCCGAGCGTTACAGTCTTATATTCGTTCCAAAATATTGAACATTTTCATTGATGTATCGTCATTCTTATCAATTTGGCTCCGCCAAGTTCGCCGCCAAAATTTCGCCAAGCATTGTTTATCGAGAAATGGTTTAGTCTTATGGTAGATAAACGACTCATGGCGTCCAATTACAAATCTATTACCCAAAATGTCTTCTCTCGTAAACGGACGAGAATGATAGTAAATTTATCGCATAATATTACATATGAAAAGTGAGATTTCACAATAGTTAATATCTTTTTTTAATTTTATGTGATTTTTTGATACATTTAGTTTGCTATTTTAATTCCTTTATTCAAAGCTTAGCACATGTGTAATTGCTTTAAGAGCTTACTGAATAATTATAAAAATCAAATCCAATACTCCATTCAAATCAAATTACTGCAACACATTTTTCACTGATTGGATTCTCATGTCAAAATGCCTTAAAATTTAGTTGGCCAGTTAAACTAGATAAAGAAATTTATAAAATATAAAAATGTTTGTGCCGTATAGTGATTACCATGGACTGACATGAGAACCTAAAAACATTTCAATTCCCCCTTTTGACAGCTACCCACATCGAGCCTGCCTCCTAAAATCCCTCCAGACTGAATGAGCTAAGAAATAAAAATAAGGACTTTCCTTATATAATGCAATGGATTTACTACTCCTACAATAAAAAAATAATATATTAGATCCACGGCGCTGTGTTTTTATAGTTGAATTGTACATTGGGCGATTTTCAGGATGACAACTTGTAAAACTATTTCAAAATTACCTTATACTTAGCGCGCCACTCTAAATAAATAGTCATTAATGTTGATAGCATCCTCAAAAATCTGATGGGGGCAGCACATGACTTTCCTTATATAGTGCAATGAATTGACTACTTTTGCAGTTAAAGAAATGTTATTCTTATAGTAGATACTTATATTCTTTCCAAGATATTGAATTTTTTTCAATGAGTCGTCATTTTCACTGATTGAGCGTCATTTTTATCCATTAGGCGAGATTTTCGTTAATTTGGCAACATTTAAAAATGTCGCCAAGTTGGCTACATTGCGCTAAATTCGTCGCCAAAATCTCGCCAAGCGTTATGGACGAAGAAATAAGTTATTCTTACAGCGAATAAATTGATTATTGGCGTTCAAATACAAAAGTATTGCTTAAAGTATCATTTCTCGTGAATGGAACGAGTTAGATCCACGGGAATGATGTCACCCAATTTATCGCATAATATTACATATGAAAAGTGAATATGTTTCTTAACAGTTAATATATTTTTTTTAATTTATGGGATATTTTGATAAATTTATTTGAAAAATGGGCAATATCTCAAGAACGGTTCATGCTAGCGTTCTAAAGTTTATGTCCATCGTTTTCTAAGGAAAAATTACATAAGAAATGTCTATTTGCGTCACTTTATTAAAGGTTTTGATTTTTTGATTTTTCAAAATTTCACTTGAAAATTTAGAGGGGTTCTGAACATTCGATTGTGTTTTAAAACAATAGACTTCCAGTATTCACGGATTGTGATTTTTGTACCCAATTTCATTCGAATCGCTCCATTCGTTCGTGAAATATCGTCTCCACAGACTCACTGACACACACACAGACATCACTTTAAAAATATTCGATTCGTGATCAGGGATGCTTGAAACGTGCTCTCCCGTGGAAAACTCGAATTCGAATCCGCCCCAATCCTTTCCTTATACATTATATGTATATAAGGAAAGTAAAAATCCCAAAAGAAATTGTAGTTGTTACCTTGATCTTTGTAGTTGCGTATTTTAGACCTCGATTGTTGCTATTGGCTGTTTGTGAATGCGGCTGCCATGGTCGCTTCGGTGCTATTTACCATAAGTAGAAGGCGCGAGTTTGAAGGTTATGTTATGTTCTGACATTTCTTGACCGTGATATGGGGAAGGGGTTCCTGCGAATGACTTATCCCCAAACCTGAATTCGATTACACAATGAATGGCCCACTTTTCACTTCACCGCAATATGTAGAAAGGAGGGGAGTAGACACGTTTGGAGCTTAAGTCCACTGTTTCTTTCAGGACTTTTCGGCCTGTTTCCTATGGGTCCTACATAAATATATCTAAATGCTGTGTCACATAAATAGAAACTAGGTTAACATAATATGTCTCCGGTATGCCTGAAAGAAACACTGTCCCGGATGTGCGTCTGTGGACAGGACATAAACGAAGGTAGGGGGGGGGGAATTATACATACCCCTAAGTAAAAAATTACATGAATTCTCCACAAGATCCATATTGGATCATCTATTCGATTACCCCCCCCCCCCCCTCCCTGTTCTCTGGAAATGCACATGAATTATGGCTGGGGCAGTCATTTTCTTGCGCGCGCGCGTGGGGGGGGGGGGGGGCAAAAATCGCAGGGTAAATCATGAAATATCATAAAAATTTCGCGACCGAAGATTTCCACTAACATTTCTTAAAAATGTCTACTCATATAAGTCACTACGACGCACTAAACAAAACTTTAAAAAGTATCTGTTCGAGCCAGGGGTCGTTCTTTTCTTTTTTCAATCACTTTCTTACTTTCACGCAAAATATCTTTAAAAATCTGATGATGTGGGCAGCACATGACTTTCCCTGCAGACCTATATCCACGTTCTCTTTATTTTAATTAAATTTAATTCACTTTTCGTTCACATTTGGTAACTGGACTTATTTTCAAAGGATTGCGTAGAGAAAATATGAAAAAACTAAAATATCTCGAGAACGGCTAGTCCTAGTGTAATGGGGTTGGTCTTAATCTTTTTTTTATTAAAAATTACATATAGAACAAGCATTTAATGGATATATTTGAGCATATGTAGTTTTTTATTTTATATTTTGACGAATTTTGCGGGCCATTTTGGAAAAAAAAGGCAGGTTATTTTTTTCCGAATCGTACCAAAATCTAATCAGCACCAGGGTAACCTACAAGCGACTTATCTACCGAATTTTGTGAAATTCGGTCCATTAATTTTTCAGCTAGAGTGAATACAGGCTTTTGCGGGCCATTTCGCAAAGAAAGGCGGGTTCCTTTATTCCAAATCGTACACAAAATTAATCAGCACCAGACTCGCCCACAAGTAACTTACCTACCGAATTTTATAAAATTCAGTCAATTAGTTTTTTAGTTAGAGTAGATACAAAATCTGCACAGATAGACACACACACACACAGACGTCACGCTAAAAATAGTTTTTTTTGTATTGTAGAGGTCTCGAAACGCGTAGATCCGTCGAAAACTCGAGTTGCGATATTCGGCACGATTCCAATCCTTTCCCTATACATTATCATATATTGCAGGGAAAGTAAAAAACTATAAAATAAATACCAATAGAAACGACAAAAATATGTGCTAGGAAATTAGTTTCTATATTTTTTTTAAAAAATAATATGCGTTTGAAAGTTTAGTTTCTATGCTTATTCTAAAAAAAGTTCTTTTATTTTTCGAGTCATCCTCTTGTCAAGCGGAAGAAGATTAAAAATGCTCCGATTTTCAAGTCTGTCTCAAACTAAAAGTGCTAGCTGCGAACAATAAGAAATAATGTGCATCTCTTTGAAAGCCCCACAAGTGTATGCATTTGAATTTTAGATCAAGCTCTTAGTTTGCGAAGTAGAGCGGTTAGTTCAACCCTATACTGTAAAATTTCGTCAAATATATTGTATAAGTTAAATGTATATATCGAAAAGCAAGTCAGCCCCTATAGGGTATTCCTATGGTAAGCTGGATCGCTTAAAATATCATAGACTGTTACAGCTCGACGGAATAGGGATGCATAAGCACGATATCTTTTATTTTGTTTCAAAAAATAAAGAGGTTAAATGAACTTGGGGATTCTAAAGATGTTGAATGATGGGTGAAGTTTGAACAGAATGCGTGGAAATATACGTAATCAGGTACGTATTGATGTGTCGACAGGCAAGTTTATTGATTAACTTGAATGTAAAATTTCGTCAGATATACAGAGGCTGTTCACACATTTTTTAGACGATGTATATTGTATTCACAAAACTAAATTACATAAAATTCTTGTGTTTTAAATGTTCTATTTGACATCCCTTATTCTGAACTATCTTTCGACACCGCAATTTCCAGGATAATAATGCCTTTTGAAGTGTCAGAAGAGGTATTCTATCCCATTCCTCCTGAACAGCTTTCCAGAGTCCTGTAAGAGTTTTGGGACGACGTTTGGATAATGCAGATTTCAAAAGTCCGAAAGCACAAAAATCCATAGGTGATACATCGGGAGATTTAGTAGGGATATCAGTGAAGGGTATGGCCTTGATACCAGTTTTTTGTTCCATTTCTTTTAGGAAATTTACAGTGGATTTTGATGTGTGACTGCTAGCTTTGTCCTGATGGAGTCTCACAGATTGATGGCACTGTGGGTAAAGCGATGGTATTTCATTCAGAAATATTGACGATAAAATATGTTCCTGACAGTATTTGGAGTTAATCTTGACATTTTTTCCTAATCTCTTTATTTTTAACTTGCCATTATAAGAAAAACCAGCAACAATCATGAATCCCTTAGAAAAACTTTCTTTCGATTCTTTGAACCATGTACTTAAATTTTTTTCTCCCCTTTTATGATAATAAATGGCTCTTTTTTTGTTGCAATCATTTAAATACACCCATGATTCATCTATTGTGACAATTGTTTTCCATTTTTCTTTGGATAAGTGTTTCTCATATAGAATTCTGCAGCGTGTCCTGCGTTCAGCGATATGATTTGGAAGTAGACGATGCACATTGCGTTTTTTCGCTTTCTTAAGATTTAAATCAACGTTTATCATTTTGTTTACAGTGGACACCGAGCATTTTAATGATTTTGCAACTGTCCTTTGACTAGGGGGATTTTCTATTAACATTAAACAACGTACCTTTGCAACAGTCGAAGATGTCCGTTTTTACCTTGGATACTTGTTTGGAATTTTTGTCCCACTTGAGGCTCCAATTTGACGTTTTTTTTTCCTTTCCTGTTGACGATATTACCTATCGACGCTTTAGATATCACAAAACCATGACTCTCACATCGTTTTTGGATAATAGAGTATGCATATTTCTCTTCGGAAAGAGCATAAATGTAGCCTTCGAACCACTGTTTTGTTAAAAACGCCATTTTTGAATAAAAACAAAACTTTCAAGCCGCAGATGATAATTTTGACTTTTAAAAACATAGTACAATTGGAATTATTTCTTTTGCAGCAAACGATTTTTTATTACCGCTTACCAAAATCGTCTAAAAAATGTGCGAACAGCCTCTGTATTGTATAAGTTAAATGTATATACCGAAAAGCAAGTCAGCAAAATAATTTGATATTTTGACGGGAAGTTTAGGGGTCGGAGTATCCAAACCAAATGAAACTGCTAAAGTGCTATCATAAATAGCGAGAGAGTCATTGGTAGCGCTTTGTAAAGAAAAAAACAAATGAGTCTGAAAAAGTCGAATCAACTTATTGAATTTGATTGGATGGAGTTTTATTTTACAAAAGCTATTCAGGAAAAAACATTTCAACTCCGTCGGACTAGAGCAACAGCCGATTTTTTTAAGCCCTGACCTTTCTAAATTCTTGCCTATTATTCACCTTCTTAAATACTCGCTATTCTTCCAGAAAGGAAGCTAAAAATTTCTAGTTTCTTGAAAATGAGTCTATAATTGAATGTCGTTTTAAGATCGATCTACTTTAAAGATGGAATTAAGCAGCTGTTGATTTCCTGAAGACTGCATTGTATTTTAATAGCTTTAAATAAATCTTTATTATTTTTCCGTGTCAAAACACTACTATAGAGAAAAGCACACTATTTAGCATAACGTCCTCGGTGTTGACGGCAGAAACTCATGCAAATGATTCAATTTGGATAAAAAAAAAAAAAAATGTCCTGTTTTGTAAAGCCAAACTCTGAAGGAGCCTAATGGAAAATGAATTTCCGATAAAAGATTTATTTCTTTCGGTATAGGACGCCTGCAAACAACAAAAGGGCGGGGGAAAAACGTTTACAAGAGAGATTTGCAATTTTCCGCTTATTGAGTTAAGGTGTTGTTCCATGTTTAAGGTGTTGCTCTTTCTTTTCCATCGGATGCCTCATTATTTTCACTTTTATCTCCAGTTGGATTGTTCAGCAGGGTCTATACCTACGATTTGTGAAAGGAAGAAGGGGCCAGTCGAAAGGGGGACTCGTGGCAATGGTTTAACCACTGGAGGTCTGATATCCCCAGCCGTGGCTACGTTCGTCACTCCCGAGAGTAGAAGCCGAACTACTAGCCAAACAACAAATGAATAAAATAAAATGAAATAAAAATAAACAAACACGTAAGCATATTAAAATTAAAAGTTAAATTCTGAGTTTCTTTTCAATAATTATCTTATGATATTTAAAGATATAGTATTCAGTCATCATTTTAGTTTCTGCATACTTTATCTGTAAGTACGCATACTTTAGCCGAATGTACTGAAGAATTATTGAAATAAAATGCCTGATTAAGCAATCAATATACAGGGTTCTTTTTCAAACTTTTATTAAAACACTAACTGAATGGAATCCTTTCATCTTTGTTCCCAGAGTGAATTTGAGTCATTATAAATATTCTATTTTAAGGAAATGTACAGCAATATTAATCTTTTAAAGCACCCATTTTAATGTACATTATCGAAAATACTTCCAAATTTCATGAATATTATTTGATTTACTGACAAAGTATTATTGCTTTACATCGAACAGAGAATTAAAAGGGAAGCCAATAGCAAAAGCTCCGATCGCGATTTGGAAGACCTACTCGCAGTGGCCCTACAAGCCGAGACGTCACAAGTTACAGCTCCGGTCTCTATTCTCGGAGGTGAGGCTACGCTACGAGTGGCCTAACCCAATATTTTAAAGCGAACTCAACACTTATGCGGAGAGAGCTATCCAAACCGAGCACTAAAAGAATGGAATTCTGATCGGGGGCTATCAGGATCACTCATGCAAATGTAGTAAACACTGATTAAGGGTCCACCTCCCTATTTGATTTTCCCTCTATGGAAATCTTTCGTCCATTCCTTTAAAAGAAAAGAAGTGTTTTTAGTGGGAAGGCCCTCTTGTGGGCGTGATTGTCCCTGTGCTCAGCCCGCACCATAAGTTTTCTGAAATATACCTAACAATATTAGACAGGCTATTGAATCTCCCGAATCCATTTCAAAACTTTCGATTTAAAAAGCCGATTCGATTATGGCGGTTGGCTTAGAAAATAGGCCGTTGAGCCCTGATCTCTACACAGCCGCGAGACTAGGGTTCTATCTAGACTAAGTCCTTCTTAACTAAGTCTTTTTTAACTACAACGTCAATACATTTTCAACAGGCATTAGAAACGTTTTCTTTCGGGTAAGTGTATTCGCTTAAAATCGGCCGAAAAGGTAGATTTATGTAATATCTTAAGGAGATAGGTCTGGATTTTAAGGACGCCCCCGGATGCAACGTAGTTTCCCATAGAAAGAAAGGTCCTCCATCGGATCCTGAAAACGCGCTCCTGCTCACACCCACCTTCGATATTAAGATTCCTCGAGCTAGACGGCCTGGGTCATCAATAAAAAAATAAAATAAATATTAAGTTTCCAGGGAGGGTTTGTCTATCGTTTAGGTGTAGAAGACCCAGACCGTCCGACTCGTCCAGGGGACTAAGAGCACCTATTTGGACGGCCAGTATCGTTTAGGTGTGTGGTTGTGCAAAAACAATCCCAAGTCGTCCTCTCGGTCGATGAATCTCCAAGTCCGTATAGACTTTAGAGGAAACGGGGATAGTTTCGGAAACAGGGTCGAGTCCTTGAAAAGGGGAAATGGAGAAAGAAAGCAAAACAAAAAGCGAGCCTTTTTTCTTCGCCCGAAACCTGTTTTTCGCCATCGATAGATGCGCGCACGGTCAAGCATTCCTTTTCGAATGAATGAATGCGACAAAACATCGTTATGATGACAAAGATCATTCGTAAGCGATTCTTTCTCTGGTACCTCTCAGCATTTCAGCTGCAATGGATAGAGTGACGTCACAGGAACCCTTTCGCCCTCACGTTTACAAAACAAAAGACTCGTTTGCTTGGCAATATATTTAAATTTTCATTATTTGTGCATTAAAAACGACTACTCCAGACACTTCCAATCGTTTAACCTCTCGTTTTAGTAGGATGTATCTAAATGGATGTTTTTAATGAAAGTGAAATTAAAATATCCACTTCCATTAAAAAAAAAACTGTATATATTTTTAAAGAAAGATCGTTATGTGCTCGCCTGCACATATATTACAGAATGGGCTAGTCGAGGGTTACAGTGAAAGACCGAAATGAGAGAATGTCAACATTCTCCGGTGAATATCGACGTCGGTGAAATACCGAATATTCGGTTATATTCTTATACATCTGAACCATCGCCATTCGCCGGTGTGTGTCGACAAGCACGGATAAGCTCTGGTGGGGGTCGAACTCTTGTGCCATAACAATTTAAGTGGTTGCAATAAATAAGATTGCATAACGTTAATCACATAATTTATGTGTCAGTTTATTATTGGTATTATTTTATTTTCTCATTGAGTTCGTATTAGGTTCAACAGCTTATTTACATGGGCTGTTACTTAAGCTTTCTCCTATTTTGGCATATATCGCAATATGTTTTAATAATAAAGTAGGATTTAAAAAGTTGCATTTTTGTCTTAACGTAACAAAACTATTTTTATTCGACATTCACCATCAGTGCCTGCCGAGTGTGAGAAATAACGATATTTCGAACATACAATATCGACATTTGCCAGATATCTGTCTCTCACAGTAACATATACATTTTTAGAACGCTAGTCAGTGACAACGGTAAAAGTGAGTGGTCGTGTACATTCACTTAAAATCACTTAAAGTTCACTTTAGCAAGTGATAAATATTAAATATAGGTTGTTATTCGAGTATTCTAAATAAGTTATTTCCAGCACAAAGATAAATTTCGACGTTTAATGGGTTTCGTTTCAATTTTTATGGGCCACCATCGTCCGTTTACACGCTATAGTAAAAATAATGCCCTTACGTTTATGCGCATTCTACTACGCAGGTTGTTTATGGACGTTCGTGCCTAACACCCATACCTAGGCTAGTTTTCAAGTTTTCAGAAAATATTACGCAAAATATTTTTCTACGGAAACACATCGTTTCGTTGCTTTTGAAAATTAGCATCCATACATTTTTTCCTCTAAATAAACGCATTTTCAAAATAATCCGAAGAGACATATGAAATCAGCAGAAAGAAACCTAAAAGCGTCGACTGTTCAATCGTTGAGCACGCTCACCAGCCGAATAAGGACAATCCAGGTTTTCATGCTTCAAATGACGGATGGTTTAAAAAACAGCGTGTGATCTTGCGTTGGCATGAGGAAGAAAGGTGCGATTCTCTGATTGGAGCAAGTATTTCTGGCAGACACATTGTCGTATACCCATCAGCATTGACTGTTCTACGATCCTCTAGCGCAGTGTTCCTCAACCTTTGTCATCCCGCGGAACCCTTTTTTGAGATATTTTTTTATGGAACCCTTCGTTCAGTAGCACACCCAGATTTGATTTTAGGGGGGATGTGTTATATTACGTATTACATGTTGTGAACAAGGTGCGTCCCTACCTTTGTTTGAATTGTAGTATCGAACAACATTCGAATTGTAGTATCGACCCGTGGAACCCCTAAAACGTTTGAGTGGAACCCTAGGGTTCCGCGGAACACAGCTCTAAAGCAACCGTTGCAACATGGCATTATCTGAACATAGATTAAAATATTCTACTTGGCGAAGATTGTGGCCAATTTCAGCTTTCTAGGAAGTAGGAAAGTAAAAAAATGCCATGCAAGAATTTGGAACAGATCCACGTCAGTCATGAGGAATTTAATAAACGCTTTTAAAAAGGATTCTTAATGTATAGTAGAAACAAAACGGATGGATCAATGTATGAAGAAAAACCTGTACCAATAGCTGGTTATAGCTTTTTCACGTTAGATTTCACACGGGTGTAGTTCTGGGTGTTTTCACAGTCAGAATTAGACTCCATAGTCTCTATATCATTATAAGTTGAAATGGTTCTCAAAAAATGATAAAATTCCATTTAGGAAGACGTAAAACGTATACTTTCGTCAAATTCTGAAGCTTATAGATACATCAAATACACTTTTCATCCTATTCATGTAGGATAAAAAGTCTAGTTACTTTTCCACACGCACGTGTCACGCAAATTATATTTTTTGAAGGAAATGTATATGAAACACTTTCCAATTGCTATGCAATTACATTTAAACATCTCTAAAATGCGATATATTCAGATGTGATATTTTTTAAATTATCACCTTACTACAATAATAATTTATTTTACTTAAAAACTTAAAACCATGGAGGTAAAAGTACTTTCTAACTCCATGCTTGACATTTCATCGAAAAAGGTAATGCTATAAAATCGTCTGCTTCTACATGTAAAATCGATGAATATTTCATTCCTATCCCCTACATTCCCGACTCCAGAGCTCAATAATTTTGCGTTAAAAAAATTCCGCAATTCTTATACAACTCATCTTACAATGACTTGTTTACATTTTGCAAACGTTAAAATGAAGCTTCGTTGTAGAAATTATCAAAGTTGGATGATCCTTTCAACTCAAAAATAGTGTCATTACGTTGGCACTGAATATACAAAACCCACAGAAAATACAAAAAACTAAAAAGGTTTTAGGAAGGATGCAACACTCAAAATAAATTTAAAAGAACTTTAAAAATCACGATTTTGACACTGGGTAAAAAGATGGATGCCTTATTTTATTTGAAGTGGATCACGTGATCTCTTCCTATAATAGGAGTGTCATTATTATTTTAATTTTTATCCAAAACACTACCCAACCTATTTTTCTCAAAATGTTTTATATATATTTTATGGGATAAGTTGAATACTTCCTAAAAATTTTAAAGCAATTTGAGAAATTTAACTTCCCTTAAAAAATATTTAAAAAATAAGGTCCCTTAGGGTTCCATGTATTTCACCTTTTCAATCCAAAAGTAATTGGGTGATATTATTCATTTACATTCCCATAGGTTCCACAGACCGTATCAACAACATACTCCCATTTCATTTTGATAAAGTCATCGTTACGGTCGTTATCGTGTGAACGGACAGACAGACAGAATGACCCAAGTCATAAACACTTTTCAACTCTGTTGGAAAGCGTTAAAAACAAAAATACGAGTTTCTTTTGAAGGGAGAAACGACCCAATGCCCGAAAACTGACAGTTTTTTACAAGGTCCTTTACAAGGTCCTTTACAAGGTTCTTTACAAGGTGGAAGATGAAATCGAGCAGAGTCACCTCCTCTGTCCACACGTACGCTTTGGTGCACTTCTGTCCATTTTATTTGCCTCTCCACTCGATTAGATAGGCTTCAGAGATCTGATCCATTTATCGCTCGAAAGTTAAAACGCGTTCACTTACTTCTGCCTATATGTGTCTAAAGAAACAACACACCATTTTCTACCCGCCCCCCCTTCGAACAATGGGTCTTCCGAGAGATGGCAACGTCTCCGTGTCGGCCGTGGAAAAAAAAAAGAAGGCGCTCTTCCAGCTCATTTCATTTTTCTGTCACTGGAACGATGGCGGCCTCGCAGAACAAAACTCCGATTTCATTTTGTTCACGGTTGAAGGAAGTGTTGCCTCACCGAAATCGGAAGCGTGCGGGTTTCGATAACACTGCCGGTGAGAAAGAGCCCTATGGTCATGTATTATATATAAGTCAAGTGACCCGCTTTTGAAACTTGGATTCGAGGGCGGGAAATATCGTTCTTGGAGGACATGGACGAACACAACGCATATATTTTCTCTCATTTGTACGGGCAAATGTCATTCGATAAATCCGAACTATCATCACTTGTAAAATGAGCACGCCAAGAATGGCAGATCAAGGAAGCATTAAAAGAAATCTTTTTAAGCTAAAAAATAAAAACATATCTCCAACATATCAATACGGGTCATGATCCGAATACCTATTATAGCCAGATAGTGCCTCTTTTTTCATTTCATTTCAGTGTGATGTTTTGTTTTAGTTTTAATTGGCTGTAAAGATTTGGGGTTGGGATTAAATCATAGAATGTTCAATGTTGAAAAAGGAATTTAGAAGATAATATTTGAAGAAATTTTGGTGCATCTAAGTTCAGAACAAAAGAGTGAGCAATCAAAAAAGGTTCTCAAATTAAAACTTGTTAAAATAAATTTTGAAAAGCTTGATGCTATTCAAAAGGGCTGTCCATGCATATGTTATTCCCAATACTGTTTTCAATAGTGATAGTGTTTTTTATCAAATGACTTTATGCATGATTTTAAATATTTAAGAGTAAAAATAAGACTCTTACATATTAATAAAGTCCTTAAAATGAGTTAACTAGTAAAATATATCACTAAGCAACTATTGTCCTAAAATAAAATATTTCTTTATTTAAAGCAATAACTTTTTAAAAAAAATGTGTTAAAGGCCAATGTAAACCAAGTAAAGCAGTTGGTATGCCTTTTTAAAATTTAGCTGGCTTTTTTGCACTAGCAGGTATTCCAATATTAATTTTTCATTATTGAGAAATAAAGTTATTTATTAAATTCTAACCCAATAAAATAAAATGCCTTTAAAATTAGTTAAAGAACACTTAAAAATGTGTAATTTAAAATTAAAATCCTTCACGCTTTAGAAAAAAAAAAAAGCGTGAATGGCTTTGGGCGCGAAAAAGCGTGAATGGCTTTTTTCTTTTAAAAAAAAAAAGCCAATTTTGGCCAAAAAAAGCCAATTTTAGGTTTAAAAAAAAAAGCCGGTTAAAACCAATAAAAGCCACCGGCGTGGCTTTCATTAATTTTAGCCGGCTTTTTTGCAACCCTGATTATAGATAGATATATATAAAGGGGTTATATAGGTTATGGACGCTGCCTTGTAGGTTGCAAACATGTACTGAATGCATTGGGGCACAGTGTATCTCCAATGAAACACATCTGTCCATCCTGTAAAATGGAATGCCGTTTTAGGACACGGCCAAAACGGTGAGCGCACTCCAAACAAGTCCTTCGTGGATCTTCTTTCGAGACAACGGCCTGGCATAGAAGCGAAAATATAATTCAATAGATATATATAAAGGGGTTATATAGGTTATGGACGCTGCCTTGTAGGTTGCAAACATGTACTAAATGCATTGGGGCACAGTGTATCTCCAATGAAACACATCTGTCCATCCTGTAAAATGGAATGCCGTTTTAGGACACGGCCAAAACGGTGAGCGCACTCCAAACAAGTCCTTCGTGGATCTTCTTTCGAGACAACGGCCTGGCATAGAAGCGAAAATATAATTCAATAGATATATATAAAGGGGTTATATAGGTTATGGACGCTGCCTTGTAGGTTGCAAACATGTACTAAATGCATTGGGGCACAGTGTATCTCCAATGAAACACATCTGTCCATCCTGTAAAATGGAATGCCGTTTTAGGACACGGCCAAAACGGTGAGCGCACTCCAAACAAGTCCTTCGTGGATCTTCTTTCGAGACAACGGCCTGGCATAGAAGCGAAAATATAATTCAATAGATATATATAAAGGGGTTATATAGGTTATGGACGCTGCCTTGTAGGTTGCAAACATGTACTAAATGCATTGGGGCACAGTGTATCTCCAATGAAACACATCTGTCCATCCTGTAAAATGGAATGCCGTTTTAGGACACGGCCAAAACGGTGAGCGCACTCCAAACAAGTCCTTCGTGGATCTTCTTTCGAGACAACGGCCTGGCATAGAAGCGAAAATATAATTCAAAGACAGGCTCCCAGAAGGAATCCTCCGGTTCGCAGCCGGCTCGTTCCATCTCAACAGGCGGTGTGATCGAGGGCATTGGACATCCCTTTTCAGGCCTTTCCGTCCTTGCCCTACATACATAGTATTGGGATGAGGTCGATCATTCGAGTTTTCGACGGGAGAACACATTTCGAGCATCCTGATCACGAAGCGAACATTTTTGAGGTGATGTCTGTGTGTGTGGAGACGACATCTCACGAACGAATGGAGCGATTCGGATGAAAATGGATACAGAAATGACAATCCGTGAATAGTGGAAGCCTATTGTTTGTAAACACAATCGAATGTTCAGAACCGCCCTCAATTGTCGAGTGAAATTTTGAAACCATACAAAAATCGAAACCTTTCATAAAGTGACGTAAATAGACACTTCTTGTGTCATTTTTCCTTAGAAAACTATTGGTATAAACTTGAGAAATCTAGCAAAAACCGTTCTCGAGATACAGTAAATGCATTAAAAAAGACCATAAACTAAAAAAAAAAATATCACTTTAATATCATGAGATAAATTGGGGGGCATCATTCTCGTGTGGATCTAGATGAGATCCCTTGATGAGAACAGATACTTTGAGTCATACTTTTGCATTTGAACGCCAAGTCGTTTATCTGCTATAAGAATAACTTATTTCTCCGTCTAGAACACTTGGCGAGATTTTGGCGACGAATTCTGCAGAATGTCGCCCACTGGACGACTTTTTTAAACGTTGCCAAATGAACGAAAGTCTCGCCCAATGGATAAAAATGACGCTCCATCTACGAAAATGACGACTCATTGACGAACATTCAATATCTTGGAAAGAATATAAGTATCTACTGTAACAATAACCTATTTATTGACTGTTAGAGTAGTCAATTCATTGCATTCTATAAGGAAAGTCATGGGCTGCCCACGTCATATCTTTTTTTTTAACATGATCGTCAGGGTCGTAGCCAGAGACGAAATTCAAGGGGCTCAACAGTCTTAAAGGAAGGGCTCACCCAAAACACAATGAATCATCAGCATTTATAAACCATACCAGTTACCATCCTATATTTCAATTCAATTGATATAAATGATCAGCAAATAATGGCATATGCATGTCTGCAAGCTAAGAGCTGATTATTCATATATAATAATTCCAATTGATTTAAGAGTAAGCAATCACGAAAAAATAATGTCCGATAGCCCGGGATGTAAAAAATACCCCGGATTGCAATCTTAAAATTATATCTTAGGAAACAAGCTATTTCTTGCATCCAAAGCGCGCGGTCTCGCAGTTTCGTTTCTCCAAAACCGCCAGATATCGCCAAAATGTAGTAAAACGCAGTTTAAGATGTTTTAATGAATATTTTTTTATAATTACATTGATGGAATAATTTCTTCATGAATCTCAGCAATATCTCCTACAATTTTTTTTATTCTCCAAAGCTGAAGGGGAGCAGAAATAATTGAAAATATGCATTTTTTTTTTCTTTCAAGCCATTCCCCTTCTTCCATTGAACTACAGGGGAAACGGAACGCTCCGAGTCCCTGAAGTCACATGAGAACGGTTTCGGTCTTTCGTTAGGGTTGCCTCTACTTCATTACTTCCCGAAGGTTTAGACCGAAACCATTGCAAACGGAGAGGTGCAGAACCAACACCCTCCATATTCCGAATATAGAGGGTGTTGGCAGAACTCCTTTCTTTATTTTTACAAAATAAAGAAATTTTGGAGAGCTCTCGCTATGAGATGACGTCATAGGATGCATGGCTTTCAAACTTTTATCTCATATCTTTTTTCTTCGTGAAAATACAAATTCATTATTTTGTACATTAATACCTTTCGTCATAGGCGAAATAAAAGATGTGGAGCGGGAAATCGAAGCGTCGCATAGCCATGAAATGAGGTATTTAAGGACCTCGACGTTATTTTTTTTTTTACTCGAATTTGTTTTTTTAATTACTTTTTCAGCACTTTCACACAGTCGGTTAGTATCGCAGAGTTTCTGTTTATCAGTATTATTCCATTTATTATCCAAGCAGCAAATGGGAAAGTTAGCTTCCCCATTTTCACTTTCGTTCTGTGCTGCGTGGAGTGAGGCCGCAGATGTCCCAAAACTGTTTTGCGAACGGTTTATTGTCCCAAATGACTGTCGTGCAAGAGGGGCTTTGCCGTTTCACTGGGGGGACAAGACAGCGACCGCAACCGGACGAGATATCATCCCTTTGACTGAGTCTCAGGCGGAGCTTTTAAAATAGTGACTTCTCCAATGTATATTAGGATTTTATATTGCAAATAAAAATATACAAGGCAAAGTAAAAAGAATACAAGGATTTCAACCATTACCTTTACCGACGATTCATCAGAACATCTTATTCAATCCTCATTCATTCACGAGATTCAACTCCGCGCGCTCGCCAACGTGAATCATACACGATCACGCACGCAGCGAATGGAGCGCGAAGAAAGCTATTCCGACTCCTCCCGCCGATTATTTTTATCGTCCGTCGGGGTTTTCCGATAGCGCGCAACTCTGGCGTGTATCGTTCCGAAAAGAGTCTTTCCCATTCCGTCTGTGGTTTCTCTGACGCGTCAAAAGGTTGCGGTCAGAGGTAGCACAGGATCCGTTCAAAAGAAAAATGAAACACGCATGGATCCCGTTTCGTCCATTTCACTATTTTTAAACGTTGCGCGAAGAAAGGTCAGGGGCGGACTTCACTCCACTTTAGGACGTCATCCATCCACTCAGGTCGTCCGAATACAATCCCTGCCAGCTAACCACTGGGCTGTCCCATCCCTCTGTGTCAGCTCTTGTCGAAAGTCGTAATAAAACCTCTGTCGAAAGTCGTGTTTAGGCAGAGCCGGGAATAGAACTTGGGTCGTCCGAGCGCAATCCCCGTGCCTTAACCACTCGGCTGTCCCACTCCTAAGGCGACTCGTTGAAGTATCCATAAACTTGTGACTCTGTCAGATGATTATTGCTATTTGGAATGGATCCAATCCATCTTGTGCAGGCGCCTAAAAGTTCATCTAAAGGATCGCACGATTTGAATCCTGTGAATGAGATTTGAATGTGAACGGTTGATGGTCGAAGTTCAGAAAGGCGAAATAAACTGCGTTCCTGTGGGGCTTCATCAGCCCCGCAGTCGATCCCTCCGCTTTCAAGGGTCCGACACAAATGCACCTGAATTGAACGGCTTTTCAGACATCGGAAAGGAAATTCAATGAAAAGAGAACCATTTATGATATGTGGTGGACACAAACGTGTAAGGGGGGAAAATGAATCCCTCATTTACAGTGAAAGAATTCCTCTTTTAGGAAGTTAGTTTCCCTTCTTGTGAAACTTTCTTGCCTACCATCCCTCAAATAATAATAAAAAATAATAACTAAAACATCTGGGGGCCGAATGCCCTCCTGACGCACAACCATAGACATACATATATAATCTATGAGATATATTTCCCACAGACATATTAGTCTATGAGATGTATTTTTCATAGACCCCATAGACGTATCCAACTCGAGTGACGGCTCCCTACCGCTTATAATTTCCTAAATATTTATTTCAGTTTTCTCTTCGAGATCAAAATGAACAGCACGCCCCCCCCCCCCCCCGTTCCGCCCCTTATTTCGAAATAGCTCATTTTGAGGTTCTGGATGTCCCATTCCACACACCTCTAACTACAGTCTCGGATACGTTCGGAGGGTTGCTGGTGACGTCTGCGGAAGTTCCTGTTTTTCTATTGGACATCAAAATGGACGCGTGGGACGTTGCGGTTCGTCCACTCATTTCACGTAATGTTACGACCTCGTCTTTCTGTTCGCCTTAAGTTGCTATTGACCCGATAAAAAAAGGGCAAACAGGAGCAACAGCTGCCCACGAATGGAGCGTCTTTCCCAGCCTACTTCAATCAACTCGTTTCTTATTTTTTACAAAATTCTAGTAAAATACGGGGCTCGACTTAGCCTAACATTCCCCCACCTCTCGACCTATCCGACATAAAAGAAAATAGTTGTTCAACGACGTGATTGCATTGGAAGAGATTCAAGTTCCTGCCTATTTTATCGGCTTCCTCATCACAGGGAGTCCGGTCATCCCTATATGTCTTCAAAATAAATATTTTCAATGACCGAGCCAATTCAGATGGTATAAACGTTTTTCATAGAAAGTAGTCGTTTAATTTTTTGATGTTGCGTTTAATGTGGGGGGGGTCCCTTTGATGCGGAGGCCCCTTATGCTCCCGCATGAGTCGCGCCCTGTAAAATAGTGTATCCTTATAAAAAAGGGGGTCAAAATAAAAGAGCCTTTTTCATAAATGGTCTTAAAACTGCAAAGGAGATGCGTCCAAATTAAATGAATATAGAAGGTAAAGTGCTAGGGAAGGTCCATCGATGCATACGTCACAGGTATGCGCCGATGGGAAAGGCGTGTGTTACCCCCATTCAATGCTGGATAGGTTCGTTCCTGATTCAACAGCTGGCCAATCGAGGGGGTTTCGCCCGAACCAGCAACGGATGAATCGCTCTTATTGACTCCGTCGTCCCCACCAGGTGCGTTTGACTCGAGATACACGATCGAGCGAAAGGCGGAAGTGAAAATAACGGTTTTCACTTCCTCGTCTACTCAAAGAGCTACTCCTCCAAGCGTCTACTCTACTTCGGCCATTCACCCAAGATTAGAGGTGAATGAAGAGTCCCTATTTTCCTGGAACATCAAGAATTCCCTCTATCACGACTTTCCGTGGACATCGCCGAAGAACGGTTAAAATTTTTGATTATTGGGTGCTTTTCACGCCCAAAATTAAGAAAAATAGAACGGACAGTGTCTTTCATTTTTCTCCCCTGTAAAGTATCGTAATGCATTCATTGAATAAGGTCGGGGACACACCATTTTATTAATTTTCTTTTTATTATTATGGGCGTTTTGAAATGAATATATTTTTATAAAAATCCCTTTACACGTGAAAAATTCTTGTGATCATTTGAAATTTTATTTAAAAAAAAATTAAACTATAAACATGTTTTATTTTTTAATACACCTGCTGAACGCATCGCTCCATTTGCAACCACTAGAGTGTGTGTGTGGGGGGGGGGGGGGGAGGGGGGGGCTAGCTTCGGACGGAGTCTCTCCGCCCCTATTTTCTCTTTGAGGTTAGAAAAGACATGAAAAGTTCCACAAAAAAGGGAAAATGAAGTAGGGACGGGGAGCCCGTAGAAAATGTTTGTAGGAGGACCCACAATGCCCACTAAAGTGTGTGGACGAATTTCTGGGTCGCAGACGGTAAGGATTCGTATTTTGCATCTCAAGGAGACACTCTTTCCTTAAAGGATGAAGGTTCTCTTCTCTCTTCCTGTGTGCTGCATTATTGTGTTATGTGTGCATAGTATACGTAACCTCTGTCTGCCCCAAGCAGCGCTGGACATATCGGAGCCATTGAGTCGTTCGGTTAAAATTGTGTACCATTATTTCGTTCGATGGATTCCCACTCTGTTGCTTTGAGCATTTGTTTTCGACTGCGGAAATTCAGGCTCCAAATTGTTAAAGAAACAGCCACCTTTGGATCGAGGGAGATCGGAGTTTTTCTAAGTACTTAGAAGGAGGAAAAAATGGACACCTTCGACACTTTACTTTTGACGTTTCTCGAAACTCCCCCATTGGGTTGGCCCCTCAGAGACACGTTGGATGGAAAAGTAAAGCTTTTGAAAATCGAGAAAACCAGAGGAAATTCCCTGCAAAAAGAGCCATATGGGAACGATCCTTCCCCTGTGCGAAAAGGAAAAGAATGCGGGAAAGGGGGTGACATAAGTTCTTATTGCAATTTATTTGGATCCGAGACATGCCGTTATTATTTTCGAAATGGGTTGATCCATCTGTAGGCGTGCGATGTTTTTATACAATAAAACACTTCGAGCGAGACTCGCCGCAATACACCGGCCTCAGATTCAGTTGAGTCTGGATGCTGGAGATCACCTCAATACTCCGTCTTAGCGGAGTTTTTAGAACTCCGATAAAAGCGGTATTTTGTAACTCCGATTTGTTTGAACGACAGCTGACGAAACCCACCTTCACATGGACCGTCTAAAAAGGAACTCATCTTTGGATATAAATGTGTAGGCCTATTAAATATATGAATATTTAGCTTACCCTCCCAATAATTCGACATACGAAACCCAATTTTTAGGATGAACACTCCCTAATGGGTGGATACTTCTAAAGGATTGAACAAAACGAACGAGATGGGTGGCAGGTGTTTCACAATCGAGCGAATGGTCTGTCAGAGCCATGAGACGCGTCCGATAGGAAGGCCGCGCCAACAGGAAAAGCGCAAATAGGCTCCTCTCTATACGAGCTGACTCGTCAAGCATACTGAAGTCCACCATGGCCGAAAGCGTCATCCATTAGCATCAGCTCGATTCGTTTTTTCACTTTAGGAAGTACGATTGACATAATGTTGGGTGAGTGTTCTGCACCGAACTTCTCTACACATACTAGAAAAAGGTTTAGGTCATTTCGCTTTCGCAGAAATGAGGAGGGAATAAAAGAATGGCTTATAAATAGTCGGCAGAACCATTGGATACCCGGTACAGGAACATACTTGTGAAAGATAAATTTTACAATATTGTAATTGAAACGTCTATTTTTATATAAAGTATTTGTTTTTAAACACTCATTTTATAATTGCGGTACCTGTAGTACGTATTATTATTGACTTTTATTTGTTACACGCGGCATACCCGTTCTTCGAACGGAGTATACAATATAAAAAAACTTATAATAATCATGTGCAAATTCTGTTAAAATATTAAATTGATTGCTCCTAAAGAGAAGTTTAAGAATATCTGTTCTCACTATTCAAAATTATCTTCACGGGCAGATCTGAGGAATAAAACATCCTGGCCCCTTTTGTAAGCAAATTTACAAAAAAAAAAAAAAAAAAAAGGAATTGAATCAATATATGCAACCTCGTACACGTACTACTTATATTGTCGCAGATTAGAAAATGTGCCAGTGTGTTAGTAGAAGATGACCCGTATTACAATAGGAGTCTCAAAAATATTTGCCAAAATAAAAGAGATAACGTAATAAATTGAAAATATCAATAATCCCCGTACTCTTTATACCAGAAGGTTGTAATGGATTCCAATATATGCCAATATATATCAAAACATATGCCAATATACCTGTACCACTTATATTCTCGTAGATTAGAAGATATACCCGTGTATTTGTAGAAGATAACTCGCACAACGTGCAATATATGAGTTTAAACCATTTTTGTCCTAATAAAACAATGGCATAATAACTTGAAAATATCAATAATCCCCGAAAATATCAATAATAATAACGTTTAAAGCTGAAGACCGTAATTGATATTATCCAGTCACAAATGCTATAAGAAAAATCAAACCGTTCTTTTCTAAAATATATTTTTATATCCATTTATTTATTATTCAAATCGAAAAAATAATAATTGAAATTAACAGACAGATTTAATTTAATTGCGTTTCATTAAAAATTCAAAATTTCATTAAATTCGGTTCAGTCGTTCTCCCGTGATGATGAGACAAACGAAAGTTTCGTTTTTTACTAATATTTCGAGAACCACTGATCGGAGAAACTCCAAACATAGACTAAATTTTAAGTGGGACTATTTCCAGGCTACCCACAAAATTTCATCCAATTCGGTTCAGCCGTTCTCCCGTGATGACAGAACTAACAGACAGACAGACAGATTTTCAATTTTATTTATATAGATATACTAGCAGCATACCCGTTCTTCGTACGGAGTATATAATATAAAGAAATTTAAAATTCACAATCATGTGAAAATTCCTGTAGTATACTAAATGGCATTTGATCAAAATATTCTGTTAAAATATTTAATACAATGCTCCTAAAAACAAGTTTAAGAATCTCTGTTCTCGCTATACAAAATTATCTTCACGGGCAGATCTGAAGAATAAAACATCCTGGCCCCTTTTGTAAGCAAATTGAATCAATAGATGCAAAATGAAAGCATTAAAATTGTATGGGACCCGTAGTACTTATATACGCGAATATTGGGAGATATAGCCTGTATTAGTACATTACATGTATAAATTGAATATATCAATAAACCCGTAATTGACTCCAATATATGCCTGAATGACAGCACTAAAATTATATATATATATATATATATATATATATATATATATATATATATATCCCCGTACTACTTATGTTGTCGCAGATTAGAAAATATGCCATTGTGTTAGTAGAAGATTACCCGTATTACAATATGAATATCAAAAATCTTTGCCAAAATAAAACAGATGACGTAATAAATTGGAAATATCAATAAAAATCGCATGCCGCATAACAAACACATTGGATTTACATCGGTTGCTAAACGGCATGATATCATTTGCTTCAAATAAATTAATGGAAATCATATCGCCTGAATAATGCTATCTCCATGGAAGGTTTGGCGTCATTTTCGTCAATTTAGCGACTCCATTTTGGCTCATTTGGCTTGTGATAAAGGTATGACTGGAATTATTTTTCTGCATCTACAAAATCTATACTTTTGGATAATATTGCAGTAGTAGAATTTAGAGAGAAAAAAAAAAGTGTCACAACTGAGATTCAGGGCGCGGTAGCCCATTGGTTAGCGCGCTGGAGTTGCACTCGGTAGCCCCGGGTTCGATTCCAGCCACTGCCATAACTGCCGCCGTGTTCATGCGAAGTACGATCACGTTAAAAATGTGGGTCCGAAAGTCCTTCCAAGAGGTTGGTGGTAGGGGAAGGAGGGTACGGTCCCTGTGGATGCCTCCCCCACTGGGTTCCGGTCTAAATTGGGTGGCACTTCCCGACTGTCCAAACAGTTACCTTACACCTTTCTGGTAGGTCGGACGGTCTGGGTTTCAACAATATTATCCCCTAACAAATCACAATTAATTTCATTTATTAAGCGCAATTTTATCAATTTCATGATATTTTTATGGATTTACAAACAGTTTTATCAATTTGGTGATATTTTAAAAATTCGCTAAAGGTGTTTACTAAGTAGGAAGGATGGACTGACCGACAAATGCTACCGAAACATTATTTCAGTACATTCTTATGAAAAACAAATATAATTTCCTTGATTTGAGTCGTTTTTATCAATTTGGCGACATTTCCGTCAATTTGGCGAAGTTTAAGAAAAGTTGTCAAGTTAACGATATTCTGCCAAATTCGTAGCTCTGAATTTGCAGATTTAAAGAATAAAATATCCTGATCCCGTTTGTATATACTAAATGAAAACACTAAAATTGTATTAGAAGATATACCCGTTCTACTCTTTTCTGTTTCAACAATCGAATAAATAAATTTATTTGGTAAACACAATATATAAGCTTAAAAACGCTTTGCCAATATAAAATTAAAGTGATGTACGCAGTCCGCAATTAATACAATTAAAAGAAGAATCAAACCGCTCTTTTCTAAAATATATCTTTATATCCATTTATTTATTATTCAAATCGAAAAAATAATAATTAAATTTAACAGACAGATAGAATTTAATTGAGTTTTTGAGCAACATGATATAAGATAGGATCTTCCTCATATACTGCGAAATTAAATAACTAGTTTGATTTCTTTATACTTTTCATTGTTCAGTAAAAGCTTGTAAAAATAAACCAGAGATAGATTTCCCATTTAAATTCATGTTTCAAACAATTCATGTTTTTAGAAAGTGACTCATTAGCGCAAAAAAGCTCCCACCAAACTCAGAGATAAAGTTTTAATCAATTTTCAAACGATTTTCAGCCTTTTCGTTTGGATAAACCACGGAGTTAGAGAGTAGAACTCCTAGGAAAAAGTTTCGTTTTTCATTAATATATCGACAACCCCTGGTCTTAGAAACTCGAAACTTGGGACTCAATTTATGGGGGGGGGGGGGGGGGGCTATTTCAAGGCTATCCACAAAATTTCATTAAATTCGGTTCAGTCGTTCTCCCGTGATGATGAGACAAACGAAAGTTTCGTTTTTTACTAATATCTCGAGAACCGCTGATCGTAGAAACTCCAAACATGGACTCAATTTTAAGTGAGGCTAATTCAGGGCTACCCACAAAATTTCATCGAATTCGGTTCAACCGTTCTCTCGTGATGATGCGACAAACAGACAGACAGATTTTCAATTTTATTTATATAGGAAGATTTATTCATGTTACACCAATATCTTTCAAATTTTATACACTTGATTGCATTTTTAGAGTCTAATGAATCCCAAAATTGTTAAATCGCACTGTCGCCAACTGGAAAGCGTGCCATATTATAATAATTATGTAAACATAATAAAATGGTAAATAAATCGAAATGCATTTGTCATGAAAGATAATCAATGATCATATAGGATTTTTTTACTAAAAACTTATAGAAATTATGTCTGAATGACTCGAATTCATTTTGGAATGGCTCTGATATTTTCATCGCCAAGACGATGATGGGCGCTATGTTTAGAGGATTTCCTCAATATTATCTTTTAAAGTACTTCAATTCTTTTGTACTGGGCATAACAAATATATCGTTTACAATACAGATTTATATAATTTATTATTATTAAGATTGTAAATGCCGTATTTATCTAATCTATACATCCACAGGTTTATAACAAAAATGCTCCTCTTTAAAATTTTAGTAACTTTAAAATTAAATACACATTTTTATTTTAAAGTGCCCCCCCCCCCCCCCAGGTATTCACACACTACTAAGTGTCATCATAAATATATATTTCAAAAACAACTTTTTATTATTTATTACAAGTATTTCAAATAATAAGATCTTTCTGAGCTCATAATAAGATCCTATTTTATTCTATATATTGTTAGAACTGTAACAGATGTAAAATAAAAATATACATCAAAGTATTTCATAAATTTTAATAAGACCGGATTTTTGCAAAAAAGTGTCGCATGTTACGCCAATCTAATTCCTATTTATAAAAATATAACTCAATTATAAATTTGTTAACATTATCAAACACCTCTAAAAATCAATATTTGGAACACGTGTTAAACCGCCAAATAGGGTAACCCCTGCATTTGTAAAAACCTTACTGAGCTGCCATATGTTTGATAAGTCAGCCTGTAGTATAGAAGCTCTAATTCGACTCTTAAGACTGGATGACTAATAAAATAATTGACTTTGAATATCCGTTTAAAATATTGTTTGGGATTGAAATAGGGGACGAATATCGTTTGGAATTGGAATGGTGGAGGTGTCTCTCCTTTTGAAAGAGATCGACGGAGACGGCTTGGACGAGAGCAACTCCGAGGGGAAAGAACTCTACTCGCCACATCCTGTGCTCTCCAATTAAGTAGACGGAGAGGAAGCCCCCAGCCGCGCGTTCATTCATCGTAAAAAAAAGAAGATGAGATGCGAAAGGGGAAATGTGTTCACTTTCCTATCGACTTCTTTCACAGTCCAAAAGTGATGGAAAAGTCGATAAAATGACTCCCTCGTGTCTTCGTTGGATTGAAGTTTTACGCCCCGGATGGACGACATAAAAACTTTTAGAAATACACCGGAACAGGTAGGTCTTCATGATCTCGAGTAACATTTAGAGTATACTCCAGAGATTGAACTATTAGCTTCCATCCTACAAGGTAGGACCAAAAAGTTCGGAGACTGTGCTAACATCTCCAACCCTGATTGGAGGAGCGGGGAACTATTTCATTGTGTCAAATGTAGAGGCACATGGGAAGGTTTTTCCAGACAATGCGTTTTGAGCTGGAGTCGTTCGCGATCGTCGAAAACGGAAATGGTGTTTGAAGAACAACGTTCGAATATCAAATTCTGCCAGCGTTTGGGGAAATCGCCGATAGAAACATTGCAATGTTTCTGTCGCCAAATGCTGGCAGAATTTGATATTCGCAAACGCCATTTCCGTTTTCGACGATCGCGAACGACTCCAGTTCACTGACACGCATTGCCTGGGGAAAACCCTGCACTGCGAACCTGCTTCTTCCTTTTCACATCTCGAGTCCCATGCGACTGTACATCAGGGTCTAATAGTTCCCCTCTCCTCCCATCAGGGTTGAAGATATCAGCACAGTCTCCGAACTTTTTGATCCTACCTGGTATAACGAATAACAGACACGGCACACTGTTTTTAACGTACGCCGGGAGCTTTTCGGATGGCAACATGCGAAACTCTTTCGAAGGACATCATTAACATTCGAGTTCGCGAAACTCTAAGTGGACAATGAGCCAGATGGACAGCATCCGCAAAAAGGCCATAATCAGACCATTCATGGATCCACTTTCCTTCATGTTTGCCATTTTGAATGTCCATCGGGGGGAGATCTATCGCAAAATAACTTACATACTTCGTCAGATGAGTGTTCGTCCAACGGATAGCCGCGCGTCAGACAAACGAGCCATTCGTATATAAACGACTGTTGGCGAATGATTAGGCGTCCATAGGACTCAAAGTATCTTCGCTCGTGAATGGAACGAACTAGATCCATGAGAATGGTGTTATCGCATAATATTACCTATAAAGAGTGAACCTATTTCATAATAGTTAATATTTATGTTCATTTTATGTGACGGTTTTGATTCATTTATTTGAAAAATGTGCCATATCTCGAGAACGGTGGATGCTAAGGCCATGTGTCAATCGTTTTCTGATGAAATATGACACAAGAAATGCTCCTGTACGCAACATTATTGGAGGTTATAATTTACTCGAAAATTGGGATGTCTTTCGAACGTGTTTTTTAAAATCATTTTAAAATTGATTTAACCTCCAGTATTCACCGATTGCAATTTTTGCACCCAATTTCGTTTGAAACGCTCCTTTCGATCGTGAGACACACGCGTCGCTTCCAAATCGCTCTTCCATTGAAAACTCGAATTTTCGATACTTACACATTATACTGTATATACAGGGGTTAAGTACAAATGCGTTATTCCGAGGGTCAGAGCAAAATGGTTACTCTTCAAAATCACATCTATCTATCTATACATGACTGGCTATTTTTACTTTCCTTATATACATAATGAATAAGGAAAGTAGTGTGATGGGGTCGAAAATTCGAATTCGAGTTTTCGACGGGAGAGCGCGTTTCAAGTATCCCTGATCACGAATCAAACATTTTTGAGGTGATGTCTGTGTGTGTGAAAGTATGTGTGTGTGTGAATGTGTATATGTGTGTGTGAATGTGTATGTGTGTGTGAAAGTATGTGTGTGTGTGTGGGGGGGGAAGTATGTGTGTGTTGGGTTACTTTTGGCTATTTAATAATTTTAGGAAGTTTGTTTTTAACCTAAACGTGTTCAGGGGTCTTATTTACATAGTCATTCTTTTTTTAGGTATCCATTTCCCAATTGTTTAGGTTTTTGATATTCTTCTGTTCCAAATAGGTTTTATTCCATAGTTTTGTGTTCAAAATGGCAAAAGTTCGTTCTTTCTAGGTTATATCAATTTAAATTGGCTAATTTTGTGGTTCTATTTATTCCCCTTTTTATTCCCTTTAATTTGATTCTAAATTTATTGTTCTCGGTTAAAAATTCGTTAATTTATCGCAATTTTTCATTTTTATTCTATTTTCAGCATTTTAAATATTTTAGAATCGTTCATATTTAAATTATTGCCGAATTCGTATATTCCAAATCGTTTCACTTCATTTCTTTTTAATTTTCGTCTGCTTTAAAATTCCTGTTCTTTTCTTTAAAATTTTAAGTTTTGATTGGTTGACCGTAATATTAAAATCGTCTGTCATTAATTATTTTATCGTTTATCGATAATTTTGTTTACAGTGTATGGCAGCGATGTTTATCAGTATATAAGTACATTCGCGCTTTTTTTCAGGCTCTCTTCTCATTTTATGGATTAGAACTAAAAGATGAAAAGCTATTAAGCTGCCCTGTGCCGTTCGCCGGTCTGTGGAACGCAAGTTTCTATTTCCCGGCCTTTTAACTTTATTCAGTTTATTTTCCTGCCGTGGAGACTATATTTAGTCTAAACACTTAAGATCCTCTGAATTTTTAGTGTCTTCAAAAACTGAAGTTTTGTTTTGATCTCCTGCCTGTAGAGAGCGATGTGGTCGTTGTCTACTGAAGTAACGTCGGCCTTTGGAATAATTGTTTAGTTCCGGAGGTCGGATTTGTTCTTTTATAATGAACTGAGTAGTTTAAATTTTCCGAGTCCCAGGACCGGACCTCCAATTGTTTACTTCTCGGTTTTTTTTATCTCGGAGCCGTCTGTGCTTTTGGTTACGGACGATGTCCACTGGCGCTCTGCTACTTTCGGCTGAATTTTCCTATGATGCGAAGGAGCTGTCCGTTTTTGTGCTGATCAAGTTCCGGGAGTGTTCTTTTCGTGGGCTCCATTTCGCCAGCCCCCCCACCTCGGAATTTCAAAATTTCAATGATGGCGGTCGTTTGTACCGGATTGTACCGTAAAAATTATCGTTTGTACCACTTCCGGTACGGAGTTATTCTCATTTCAAAGTGGGGGGGCTGGCGAAACGGCAGCCCCCCCCCCACCTCGGAATTTCAATGATGCCATTCGTTTGTACTACGTTTGTACCGGATTGTACCGTCAAAATTTTCGTTTGTACCACTTCCGGAACGGGGTTATTCTTATTTCAAAGTGGGGGGGGGCTGGCGAAACGGCAGCCCCCCCACCTCGGAATTTCAAAATTTCGTCGATGCCATTCGTTTGTACTACATTTGTACTGGTTTGTACCGTAAAAATTTTCGTTTGTACCACTTCCGGTACGGCGTAATTTTTATTTTAAAGTGGATGATCTTGAGCTCCGGCAACCCCCCACCTCGAAATTTCAAAATTTCGTCGATGCCATTCGTTTGTACTACGTTTATACCGGTTTGTACCGTAAAAATTTTCGTTTGTACCACTTCCGGTACGGCGTAATTTTTATTTAAAAGTTGGTGACGTTGAGCTCCGGCAACCCCCCACACCTCGAAATTTCAAAATTTCGTCGATGCCATTCGTTTGTACTACATTTGTACTGGTTTGTACCGTAAAAATTTTCGTTTGTACCACTTCCGGTACGGCGTAATTTTTATTTTAAAGTGGATGATCTTGAGCTCCGGCAACCCCCCACCTCGAAATTTCAAAATTTCGTCGATGCCATTCGTTTGTACTACGTTTATACCGGTTTGTACCGTAAAAATTTTCGTTTGTACCACTTCCGGTACGGCGTAATTTTTATTTAAAAGTTGGTGACGTTGAGCTCCGGCAACCCCCCCACCTCAAAATTTCGTCGATGCCATTCGTTTGTACTACGTTTGTACCGGTTTGTACCGTAAAAATTTTCGTTTGTACCACTTCCGGTACGGCGTAATTTTTATTTAAAAGTCCGTCACCTTGAGTTTCGGCAAGCTCCCACCTCGAAATTTCAGAATTTAGTTGATGATTCCATTCGTTTGTACCGGATTGTACCAAAAAATGTTCGTTTGTACCACTTCCGGTACGGCGTTATTCTCATTTCAAAGTGAGGGGGGAGAAACATCAGCCCCCACCTAAGAATTTGAAAATTTCGTCAATGCCATTCGTTTGTACTACGTTTGTACCGTAAAAATATTCGCTTGTACCACTTCCGGTACGGTGTTGTTCTCATTTCAAAGTGGGCTTGCTTTAGAAACGGCAGCCCCGTTCACTTCGGAATTTCAAAATTTCGTCGATGCTATTGGTTTGTACTACGTTTGTACCAAATGGTACCGTCAAAATTTTCATTTGTACCACTTCCGGTACAGCGTAATTTTTATTTATATGTGGGTGTCCTTGAGCATCGGCAACCCCCCACCTCGTAATTTCAAAATTTCGTCGATGCCATTAGTTTGTACTACGTTTGTACCGGATTGTACCGCAAAAATTTTCGTGTGTACTACTTCCGGTACGGCGCAATATTCATTTCAAAGTGGGGGCTGGAAAAATGGCAGCTTTGACCTCGGAATTTTCATATTTCAATGACGTCGTTCGCATGTACTTCATTTGCATGGAATGTACCGCTAAAATTTTCATTTGTACCGTTTCCTATATACAGTTGTTCCCATTTCAAAGTGGGAGACTCCATTTCGCCCCTTCTCAGTTCCGAATTTCCAATGTGCATCAAATAATTAAAGAACATGCTTTTATGACAATAAAATTTATATATGTATTAAAACATACAAATACAAATAAATATATTTTTACAAATCAGCACATTTATTCAGTACATTATTCAAATATTTTGCTTAAGCCGACGCAGTGGTCGAGTGGTCAATTCGAGTGTTTCCACAGCAATCGCTCGACCTCCGCGTTGTAGGTTCGAGTCCCACGTAAAGCATGGATGTTTGTGTTGTGGGCGTAGTGTGTTCCGCCCCCCTCTGGTGCGCCTGGGGCAACGTTTTAGGACGGCTAAATGGTTCACGTTCTGGCCGCTGACGAAAGGCGAATGACGAAAGTCAAATGCCTGGCCATTAATATATATATATATATATATATATATATATATAAATATATATATATATATATATATATATATATATATATATATATATTGCTTAACATATATTTATACAAATATTCAACTCAATTTACATTTATATAAATATTTAGTTTAATTTACATTTTCACAAATATTTAACTCAATTGACATTTATATAAATATTTAGCTCAATTTGCACTTATACAAAGTAGATTTATACGAATATGTAGCACATGTACATTGCAAAATTTGAAGATATATTTCGGTACTTGTGAGTATTTAAAATAGGTTTCAGGAAATAAAGTATTTAAAATATTGATTAATTAAAAAATGTTATGTACCCAACACAATTGAGTATAATATAGTTTTAAAAGTAAAGTAGGAATTAGCTATCATGGATGTGAGAATTTGGTTGCAAATCATTTTAATTGCATTCATTTAATTTTATTTATATAAAAATTAGCGAAATTATTTTGCAGAAGTACTGCTTTTACTGTCCTGCATATTAGTTTCCCTATAGAGTATAGGGAACTTATTTAACTGGGGCAAGTTTTCAACGGAAGAACACGTTTCAAGCATCCTAGAACAAGAACCGAACGTTTATGAAGTCATTTCTGTATGTGTTAGCACGTGTGAATACACGCTAATATACTGTTACGACGTATTCTCTGGAATCGTGGGTGTGCGTCCAGGATACAAGAAAGAATCCAAATTTCTGGATAACTAACACGTTTATAAGCACAACATAAACAGGAATAAGATACAGCAAATGGTTCGATAACTATCTCACAAGATTACTAAACAACTGCTAGGTACAGTAAAATAGCAATTAAATGCTCAGTTAATTTCACAAAACAGCGGATACTATCCTGAAAACAATGACTTATCTCATAATTTCAATGTAGCTCGTATCACGTCAACTGCTCTCCAATTGAGCGATGACTCTTTTTATATATTCTCAGTAGAAACTGCCAGAAGGGGCTCATATCTCGTAGAATACTCGTCATTTTAAGAAGGTTCTCGAACATTCGAAATGTCACCAATAAATCACCAAATCTGGCATCCATGGCTCGACAGTCCTGAAATGGCATCCCTAGATCCACATCATAGGAATGGCTGCCTGTACGGTGTTTCACTTCTGGTTCTCAAAAGTGCTTCCACTGAAGGCTTCATGATCGGGACAGTACATAGTGTATGTGTGTGCCTGTGAGTCCGCGGAGGTGTTATCTCAAACGCGAATGAAGAGTTTTGAATATAATTTGGTACGATTATTGACCTCAGTGTATACTGGATTCCAATTGATTTTAAATGTAATCGAAAGTTTGGAAGCCCCCCCCCCCCCCCCCATATTTTGAACGAAAGCTTGAAAAAATTATTAACCAGAACTTTCAATAATGATAAAAAAAAAAAATCATTTCTGACGTAATTGATAGACAAATGATAGAAACTTTAGAATGTTAGAATGAACCATTCTCGAGATACTACACAAATTTCGAATAAATTTTTGAAAAAATTATTAAAATAAATTAAGAATCTGAATGCTGTTAAATGTTTAATTATTTCATACATAATATTCACTTAGAAAACGATTGACATACCACATACGACATTTCGAGATATTGCACATTTTTCATGTAAATTTATTCAAAACATAATGTTAAATTAAACAAGAAAGATCAATCATGCATAAGCATTGATTATGAAACACTTTCCAACTGAAATGTAATTTCATTTAAAAATTTCTGAAATGTGATACATTCAGTGGTGATATCTTTTACATTATCACAGTACTACAGTAATTAATTATACTTAAATATTTAAAACTGTATCGAAATATAAATCATCTGATTCTTTATGCAAAATCAATGAATATTTCATTGATATAACTTGTATTCCAGACTCCAGAGCTAAATAATTTTGTGTTGTTGATTGTTGAAACCCAGACCGTCCGACCTACCAGAAAGGTGTAAGGTAACTGTTTGGACGGTCGGGAAGTGCCACCCAATTTAGACCGGAACCCAGTGGGGGAGGCATCCACAGGGACCGTACCCTCCTTCCCCTACCACCAACCTCTCGGAAGGACTTTCGGACCCACATGTTTAACGTGATCGTACTCCGCATGAACATGGCGGCAGTTTTTTTGGCAGTGGCTGGAATCGAACCCGGGCCTACCGAGTGCAACTCCAGCGCGCTAACCAATGGGCTACCGCGCCCCAAAAATATTTTGTGTGAAAAAAATTCAGCAATTCTTATGTAATTCATCTTACAATCGCGTGAGATATTTGCATTCTGTATATGTTAAAATTAGGCTTCGTTGAAGAAATAATAAAAGTTTAAGGATCATTTAAAATCACAACTATTGTAATTGCATAGGCACGGAATTTAGGTACACAGATAATATATGTGTGTATGTGTATGTACTCCAAGTATTGGAATCGTGCCGAAGATCGGAACTCGAATTTTCAAAGGATCTACACGTTTTGGGACTTCTAGAACACGAAAAAACTATTTTTAGGAAGACGTCTGTGTGTGTAAGGGTGTATCTGTGTATGTTTCTGTGTGTCTGTGAGGATATTACATCCACTCTATTGAAAAACTAATAGACCGAATTTCATAAAATTTGGTAGGTATGTTTTTTGTGGGACATCCTGATGTTCATTAGATTGTAGTACAATTCGTAATAAAAGAATCGGCCTTCTTTGCGAAATGGCCGCAGAAATTGCCTTTATCCACTCTAGCTAAAAACTAATGGAACAAATTTAACAAAATTTGGTGTATAATATTTCAATAACCTACAAGTGATTTATATACCAAATTTAACAAAATTTGGTATATAAATCATTTGTAGGTTATTCTAGTACGATTCGGGAAAAAGGAACGGGCTATTTTTGCGAAATGGCCCGCAAAAATCGTTAAATATGAAAATAAAAGACTACGTGTGCTCAATTATATCAATTAAATTCCTATTTTATACGTGATTTTTGACAACAAAAAGAATAAGACTAACCCCATTACTCTAGGACTAGCCGTTCTTGAGATATTCTAGTTTTTTCGCGTTTTCGCTACGCCACCTTTGGCAATAAGTCCAGCTATAAAATGAGAACCAAATTTAAGTTTAACGTGCAAATTCAATGTCATTTTAAATACTTATAGCTGTTATTTTGTGCAGATAAACTCAAATTATAATTGAAGAAATAAAGAGAACGAATATGAGTCTGCAGGGAAAGACATGTGTTGTCCACATCAGAATTTTTACCAATATTACAACAATGATTTATAGAAGTGAACGGGGATTATTTTCAGGCCATTTCGAAAAAAATGTATGATCTATATTTAAAGATCCATCAAATTTTTGTCGAATAAAATGTTCAACAAATTTAAGCTGTGTACCAAATTTTAACTCTCTAGGACGTAGGAAAATGCATTAAAAATGCCATCAAATAAGTATATCATGAAGAGTTATATAAAATTTTAAAAAAATGAAAAATTGTTATCTACAAAATTTATTTTAAAATGTGAAGTCTCTCCCATATGCACTACGTTTAAACAAATGGAAAGATATTTATTATATAATATATCTCTCTTTTCTTTCTGGAAGATATCCCAAAGTCAGAATTTAATTGAATTTGTTTTTTTCCCTATATTAAATAATTTTTAATTAAAAATCTACTTAACATATTTTACTGAATTTTTTTTATATATTCTATGGGATAATGTGAATATTTCCTAAAAATTTCGAAGCAATTCGTGAATTTTAAATTTACTTAAAAAATGTTTGAAAAATTAGGTCCCATAGGGTTCAATGTATTTCATTTTTTCAACCCAGGTTCAATAAAAAACTAATTGGGTGATATTATTTATTTATATTCCCAAAGGGCCTACAGACCGTCTGAACAACATACTAAAATTTCATTTTGATAAAGTCATTTTTACGGCAGTTATCGTGCTAACGGACAGACAGACAGACAGAATGAACAAAGTCATAAACACTTTTCAACTTTGTTGTAAAGTGTTAAAAAAAGGGAAGAAAGTATCGCCACATATAACACTTAGTAACAGTATAGTAACACCTTCCACATACAATATTATGCAACATTATTCATATAAATCTAGATCATTCCATTCACTGGAAAAAAGACATTTTGACAGTGATAGTAATTTGACACCTATGAATTCTCCAATAGTAATTTATTTCATGTAATTGATATTAAACAAATGTTGATGTCATTTCATGATATTGTAATTAAGTAAACGTGAATATGAGAAGGTCATTCGTTTGGACTAGTAATTTGCCCAAAGCACCTAATTTCAATTGACGTCGTACTATTTTAATGCCAAAAACATTGTTCTGTGGACCTTGTACACCATTGTTTCGCCGTGAAGGAAGTAGAATCATTGCATTATGTAGGAAAAGTCATGTTCTGCCCACATCAGATTTTTTAATCCATTCTGAGCCAGCAGATAATTAATTTGCACAAGCAGCTTGCTAGACAATCCTATGAAACAAAACATTGCAAATTTCCTTATTATTAGGCCAATTAGCAATTGCACACCAGGGTATCACCGAAAACATAGAAAGAAAAAAGTTTAAATATGAATTACAATTACTGCTTACAGAAAATCCGCCAAGAAAGAAGGAAGGCCGCCGCTCTGACGTCGCAACCTTTCAGTGGACTAATCCCATCTCCTCGAATGAGTATCAATTTAGTACTTGTGAAATTTCAGAAAATGTAACATTGAGTAATTAGATTGCATGCTATTGAATTATCTCATTGTATACAAAAAATATAAAATAATAATATTATAACTTCTATCAGCATAAAGTTGTACAATGTAGCATTAGTAATATACTAACGTAATATTTTGAACTTTTTTTTTTTTGAAATTAAAGTACCTGTACAAGCAAGTATTTTTTTAATTCTCTATACTTTCACTCGAAATGTCTTCGAAACTAAAGATCGATATAAATAGTAGGCGACAAAAGTATGTATTAGAAAATTTAGTTTCTAACAGATTCCTTTTGAAATTTACCGCAAAAGGCAACACTAGTAGAAGAGGAAAGCCGGTTCTGCGCCGATGGAGGTATGTGAGGTATGAGGTATGAGGTAGGGCCGCCATCTTGGATTTTCGTAATCCTGGACGGGGGTGTAAAAGGGGGGAAATGAAAAAAGGTGGGGGTGAAAATTTTTCGAAACTTTTTGTCGGGTGGCAACGATGTCGTAGTCTTGTACGAGGGGTTGAGGGGGAAATAAATTTTTGGAATGAGATTTTTTCTAAGTATAGGAGAAACTTTTTTCGGGGTGGCAACGCTTGGGGTTCTGCGCCGATGGAGGTATGTGAGGTATGAGGTATGAGGTAGGGCCGTCATCTTGGATTTTCGTAATCCTGGACGGGGGTGTAAAAGGGGGGTAAATGAAAAAAAGTGGGGGTAAAAAATTTGGAGAAACTTTTTTTGGGTGGCAACGATGTCGTAGTCTTGTACGAGGGGTTGAGGGGGAAATACATTTTTGGAATGAGATTTTTTCTAAGTATAGGAGAAACTTTTTTCGAGGTGGCAACACCTCCGCCTCTGCGACGAAGGCGGTATGGAACCATCAACGCCCCCTAGCGGCGGAAGGGGGAATTAAAATTGGGATTTTTCTGATTGTTGGATTTTTTTCTTTTTTCTAAATGAAGAAATTAAGTACGAAATATTCGTATTTTTTTTCTTCTTCTTTCTAAATGAACTAAAGGTATTAAAGAGGATAATTAAATAAAGTAATTAAGTAATGAATATCCCCATGTTAGGAGCGTGTCAATATCCCTCCGCCAAGGACATGTTAAGGGTATACCAGCGGTATACTAAGGGATATGCTGAAGGCATGCTAAGGTCATATCAATATCCCTTCGCCTAAGAAAAGAGTGCTTGCCCTATATGGTGGTTACGAACTTAACTGCGAGAATCTTGTAGGGTGAGATAATTGAAAATATCGTATGACGCAGGGTATGTCAAGAGCATCGAACATGAATTTTAAGAAAGTGTCACTTTTAGCGTTTTTTCACAAAAAGTTTCAAAAACGTTAAAAAACAACAAAAATGTGCGTTTTTAAAATAAATTGTGGTTTTTAGATTGTTTGAATTCTCTATGGGAAATAACATGGGTTTTCGCACTTTTGTGTATTTTTTGTAAAAAAAATGTGCGTTTTTGCAAAAGTGTTACCAAAAAAGCGTTTTTTGAAAAATGTGACATTTTGCGATTTTTTTTCAAAATGCCGTTTTCTCTATGGGAATTAACATAGGTTTTCGCACTTTTACATTTTTTTTTAAAAAAATGTGCGTTTTTGCAAAAGTGTTACCAAAAATGCGTTTTTTGAAAAATGTGACATTTTGCGATTTTTTTCAAAAACACACTTTTTACTTGTAAAAACTAAGAAAAACACGTTTTTAAAGTAGCAGAATCGCATGAATTGGTGTTTTAAAGTAGCAGAATCGCATGAATTGGGTGTATAGGAATCTCGAGAATCTCGGGAATTGGGTGTATGGGAGTCTCGAGAATCTCGGGTGTATAGGAGGGGTGTGTTTCCCCAGCCATTTGAGTCTTGGAGTTTAAATAATAGCAGATACCAATGTCTGTATGCATATGTTTTTACAAGTGTATACTACAATAGGGGTTTCTTTATACCAACATGGTTTAATATGGGTGTTATTTTATGCATGTGTATACTACCATAGGAGTTTCTTTATACCAACATAGTTTAATACGTGTGTTATTTTACAAGTGTACTACTACCATAGGGGTATCTTTCAATCTTAACATGTTTTAAAAACCGCAGAGTGCATTAAATCACGATGACAGATCTACCCCTCCCCACCTCACGTGAATGCGGATAGTTACATCGTATGGTCAGTGCGGGAAAGATGGGATACTACTATCAGAGCGTGGTTCTGTACCAGGCTATAACTCGAGGCTATTTACCGCGTTGAGTTGGGTCGACTGAACTGCTCTCGCTGCTATTGTTAACATCTGTGGTGGAGGATAGCTTTTACGGGCTCATAGAATGCTTGTGTTGTTAGATTAAAAAGACACCACTAAATATCATTGTATTCTCAGCTGGGAGAGGCTCTTTTAAAGAAGTTCTTATTAAATTTTAACATGTTTTAAAAAGAATCTTTCATTCATTAGTGTTATGAATCTCGCAAGTTAATTAAAGGATGTTAATTAAATTAATTGATTAAGTATTGAATGTCTATATACCAGGAGCATGTCAAAGGCATGTCAAGGGGTATGTCAAAGCGTACCAAGGGTGTACCAAAGGAGTGTGCTGAAGGCATACCAAGACCATCGTTCCTACACTATCCCTCCGCTATATCGCGGTTACGAAGTGAACTGCGGGAATATCGTATGAAGAGATACTTGAGAATCTTGTATGATGAGGGGAAATAATATATCTGTACTTACTTGAATTTTACACGTTTGTAATTTTTTTTTTCTAAAAAAAAAATGTGGTAATGGGAAAAATTAACATTTTGTTAAAATGTTCCAAAACCGTAAAAAAGTAACAAAAAATGTGGTAATGGGCAAAATTAACATTTTGCGTCTTTTTTTTGAAAATGTTAATTTCTCTATGGGAATTAACATGGGTTTTCACACTTTTGTCATTTTTTTTCAAAAAATGTGGTAATGGGAAAAATTAACTTTTTGCATAAAATGTCTCAAAAACGTAAAAAAGTAACAAAAAATGTGGTAATGGGCAAAATTAACATTTTTGCGATTTTCTTCAAAATGCCAATTTCTCTATGGGAATTAACATGGGTTTTCGCACTTTTGTAATTTTTTTACAAAAAAATGTGCGTTTTTACAAAAATGGTACTAAAAATGTGGTAATGGGAAAAATTAACTTTTTGCACAAAATGTTGCAAAAACGTAAAAAAAACAACAAAAATGTGTGTTTTTTACAAAAATGTGATAAAAAAGCGTGTTTTTAGAGTAGCAGAATCTCGGGAATCTCGGGAATTGGGTGTATGAGTGGGAGTGTGTTTCCTCAACCATTTCGGTCTTGGATTTCAAAATTTAAAACACATATAGCTTTCTGAGGGAGTGAGAAACGCCTAATATGCTGATACATATGACACACGCGCTCAGCACAAATCGATAGAAATAAATGGTGAGATAGTTTTTAAAGACGAGACTTTGAAATTGTTTTCGATAAATAAGGTATTTGAGGTTATTTAACGTGTGAATGAACGATACATGCCAATAAAATGAGGAACTAGGCTAAGTTTACAAGTATAGGACTTTAAAGTTTTGATGTTTTAGGGCTAGAACTTAAATTTATAATTAAACATGATTTATACTAACTACTGCAAAGGGAGAAATGCATAGCGAAAGGGGTTATGTGTATATATATATATATATATATAATACATATAACCAACACCCACCGGTGGAATGCAGATCTAAGATAGTATTTTTAGGAGAAGACATGAGATTCTTAAGTAAATGGAGTATTTAGAGGCATTTAAAGAGATATAAACATATGATAAGGTAGCATCCATAATACGCACAACTAATATAGGACAGCGAAAGGAAAACTTTAGTATTGTTTAGAGACCGAACTTCAAATATGTAAGTAAATGTAGATGTTTGGGAAATTTTTAATGAACTATGTGCGATACACATGTCTCCGATCGCAGTGGTGGAAAAGTGATACCGGAGCAGTTTTTAAAGATGTGACTTTAACTTTTTTCAATTAAGTGAAGAATCTACTAAATATTAGAGGGTGCTAACGCTTACCGAGGGTTTTATGTATAATACACATAAGTAGCATATAACATTAGGAAGGGGATATTACAAAAAAATATAGGACCTTATATTTTCAATCAAGATAGGACCTTATATTTTTGTAACTAAATGAGATATCAAGAAACATTTAAAGGGGATGAAAACATCTAATGAGGCGGAATGGGGGGTGTACTTACCCAAGATACCCAGCACTGAAATTATTCACTAAGATAAATTTTTTTTAAAGTAAAGACTTTAGAAGTTTCACATAAAAGGCAATTTATACTAGTTTTTAAAGAAATGAAAACGCCCAGCGAGATGACTTAGAATGAATACAACGCCGATATATATAACAGTAAAAAGAAAACTTAAATATTGTTTAAAGACTGCACTTCAAATTTCAAAGTAAATGTGCATACCCAGAGACTTTTAATGGACTAGTATAATACACATACTCGATAGAACAGCTAAATGACGAACTAAGAATAATTAATAAGTATGTAACTTTGGATTTTTTTTTTTTTTTTTTTAGTTAAATAGGGAATTTCTACTCATTTTTAAAGCTATACTAAAGGATGTACAACAAATTTTTAGAAGGGACTTAGGGAATTTGCTAGCTAAATAGGGATTTCCACTACTTTTTAAAGGGATATAAAGACATACTAAAGGGTGTACAGCAAATTTTTAGAGGGGGCTTTGAGAATTTTTTAGCTAAATAGGGATTTCTACTAACTTTTAAGGAATAGAAACACGTACTGAAGAGTATAGAGCGTAATCATTACTAACACCTAGTGCTAAAATGAGGAATTAGAGTAATATTTAGAGGTGGGACTTTAGATTTTTAAGTAAATGTTATGTTTAAAAACTTTTAAAGTAGCGTAAATACCTACTAAGATGACATATGCGATACACATAGCCAATACATAGTTATTAAATAGGGAAAAGCTAAGATGCCTTTTTAGAATAACACCTAAAAATTTTTCTAACTAACCGCAATATATCAACACTTAAAGCGGACGAATACGAAGATTCAGACGGCATGTGCGATACACATCGCGGGCACATAATAGTTAAATGTTAATTTAAGTAAGTTTTTAAGGATAGAACTCTGAATTTTTAGGGTAAATGAGATGTTTAAGAACATTTAAAGAGTCAAAAACACCTAATAAGGCGGTATGAGATGATTTCATCATCATCAGATAACAGCGAAATGGGGATACTACAAATATTTTAAAGAGGAATCCTTAAAATTTCTAAGTAAATAACCTTTAAAGGGGTGAAAAATATATAGTGAAGTTGTGTAGATAATACAGATCATCGACATTCTAAAACAGACAAGACATGTCTATACAAGATAAAAAAAATGTTGTACGTTAATATAAACACACATTATTCTATGTAGCAATGTAATACATACCCCAAGATTTATATAAAGTAATTGCGAATACATTATACCAATCCCATCAGAAATCAGCTAAAATAATAAAATTACCAAGCTGAATAATATATCTAGGTACTAAAACCCCAACAAACTACATTAAATTGATAAAAATCTTAACTAAATAAAATAATGAAGCTGTAACATACTATAAAAATACTAAGTTTAATAAAATAATAGAATAAAATCATATTAAAGCAAGTACTTACATGTTCAATCCGACTCAAAATGCTACATTAGGTGTAGGCCGATGAATAATGACAGATATAACATCTCCAGCTTTACCAACTTAAACCGACATATTCGCAGAGCAACTTGAAACGCGTCTTGACAGCACGAAATCCACAGCAGAAGTGATAAAATCGATACTTCAACGACACCCCCTACACGACAAGGTCACATCAAGGTCATATCAGGGTTACAGTTAAACTATGGTATAAAATAGAATCACATGTTAAAAAATAATAGATTTTAGTAAAATAATTAAAGAAAATCCCTCTGTGATTATGAATGACCTGTCTATATTTACCGTGTGTGTGTGTGCGTGTGCGTATGTGTGTGTGTGTGTGTGTGTGTGTGTGTGTGTAATTATACCTTAAAAAGCTATATATCTGTAGTATCCCAACGGATACTAATATTTGTTTTACACATTTAGTTAAAACTTTTTTTAATTACACTTAAAATAAGTGCAACTGAAATAAAGTTTTTCTAAGTTTGAAAAACAAATATTAGTATCCGTTGGGATACTACAGATATATAGCTTTTTAAGGTATAATTACACACACATACACACACACACACACATACGCACACGCACACACACACGGTAAATATAGACAGGTCATTCATAATCACAGAGGGATTTTCTTTAATTATTTTACTAAAATCTATTATTTTTTAACATGTGATTCTATTTTATACCATAGTTTAACTGTAACCCTGATATGACCTTGATGTGACCTTGTCGTGTAGGGGGTGTCGTTGAAGTATCGATTTTATCACTTCTGCTGTGGATTTCGTGCTGTCAAGACGCGTTTCAAGTTGCTCTGCGAATATGTCGGTTTAAGTTGGTAAAGCTGGAGATGTTATATCTGTCATTATTCATCGGCCTACACCTAATGTAGCATTTTGAGTCGGATTGAACATGTAAGTACTTGCTTTAATATGATTTTATTCTATTATTTTATTAAACTTAGTATTTTTATAGTATGTTACAGCTTCATTATTTTATTTAGTTAAGATTTTTATCAATTTAATGTAGTTTGTTGGGGTTTTAGTACCTAGATATATTATTCAGCTTGGTAATTTTATTATTTTAGCTGATTTCTGATGGGATTGGTATAATGTATTCGCAATTACTTTATATAAATCTTGGGGTATGTATTACATTGCTACATAGAATAATGTATGTTTATATTAACGTACAACATTTTTTTTATCTTGTATAGACATGTCTTGTCTGTTTTAGAATGTCGATGATCTGTATTATCTACACAACTTCACTATATATTTTTCACCCCTTTAAAGGTTATTTACTTAGAAATTTTAAGGATTCCCCTTTAAAATATTTGTAGTATCCCCATTTCGCTGTTATCTGATGATGATGAAATCATCTCATACCGCCTTATTAGGTGTTTTTGACTCTTTAAATGTTCTTAAACATCTCATTTACCCTAAAAATTCAGAGTTCTATCCTTAAAAACTTACTTAAATTAACATTTAACTATTATGTGCCCGCGATGTGTATCGCACATGCCGTCTGAATCTTCGTATTCGTCCGCTTTAAGTGTTGATATATTGCGGTTAGTTAGAAAAAATTTTAGGTGTTATTCTAAAAAGGCATCTTAGCTTTTCCCTATTTAATAACTATGTATTGGCTATGTGTATCGCATATGTCATCTTAGTAGGTATTTACGCTACTTTAAAAGTTTTTAAACATAACATTTACTTAAAAATCTAAAGTCCCACCTCTAAATATTACTCTAATTCCTCATTTTAGCACTAGGTGTTAGTAATGATTACGCTCTATACTCTTCAGTACGTGTTTCTATTCCTTAAAAGTTAGTAGAAATCCCTATTTAGCTAAAAAATTCTCAAAGCCCCCTCTAAAAATTTGCTGTACACCCTTTAGTATGTCTTTATATCCCTTTAAAAAGTAGTGGAAATCCCTATTTAGCTAGCAAATTCCCTAAGTCAGTAGTGTGTGAATGAGAGAGCTGGACCACAGCCATAAACCCCCCCATTAAAACCACACCCACTTTTAGAAATGTAATGGCTCTATTTTATCCACACCATTGTGATTACACAATGGTGTGAAACCCCCCATTAAAACCACACCCACTTTTAGAATGGAATGGCTCTATATCACCCATAAAAAAACCCACCCACTTTTAAAAACAATGGTGTGAAACCTCCCATTAAATCCACACCCACTTTTAGAACGTAATGGTCCTATTTCACACCATTAAAATTTCCACCCACTTTTAAAAACAATGGCTCGTAAAACCCCCATAAAAACCGGACCCACTTTTAGAACGTAATGGCCCAATATCACCCACACAAATTCGACTATACAATGGCTCTCAGACCTCCATTGAATCCCACCCACTTTTAGAAATGTAATGGCTGTATTTTACCATTAAAATTACCACCCACTCTTAAAAATAATGGCTCACAAAACCCCATAAAACCCGAACCCACTTTTAGAATCCAAAGGTTATTTCTTATCCATAAAAATCTACAACCCCTCTTAAAACGATGGTATCGAAACCCCATTAAAACTACACCCCTTCTAGAAAAGTGATGGCTCTATTTCAACCATACAAATTAAACAAATCAATGGTATCAAAATCATCCATTAGCAAGGTTCTAGCGCAAGCACCTCCCGAGAAAGTGATGGCTCTATTTCGACCACACCAATTTTCCGGAGCGAGCAAGCGAAAAGTCGTTGGGAGGGAAGGTACCCCCTTCGGCGAGCACCCCCTTTTAAATGAAATAGGGCCTCAGAAGAGGACGGTTACATGGAGTACTTTAGATGTGATATAGACACTATTAAAGAGGCATTCAGAACAGAAGAATGTGTCCTTCGAACTGAGGACCATTAATTATCTTTTAATAGTTCGAAAACTGTTAAAAGATTATGATCGCCTACTCCTTTATCGCATAGTGACCGTGAGCCAAGGTATGGACACCATCTTCCAATATATGACGTTTGTCATCTTTTCCTGATAGGGCAATCTTATTGACTTGTATGGAATGAATCTCATGCTTTGTGCTCCTGATGAGATTCATGGTTCTATGCTGTACTTCTTGCTTGAATAGGCAGTTCTTGTAGTCCTCGAAGGATATCCTGTTTTTCACGACACATTTCTTTACTCCTTTCGACTTTTTCACCAGGTCAACCTCAGTTTTACAGGCATACATCTTAGATCTTAAGCCAACGAACTCTTCTAAGATCTTCCCTGCATTTTCATCCTTCATCTTCCCCAAGACCTTTTTATTTACTCGGGGCATACCATACCTATTGTTTTCTGGATAATCTGATGTGTCAAAGTAGTCAATCAATCCTTTCATATCCTCATAAAAGTCCTCGGTCTGTATGTCATAGATGTAACTGTCAGTGTCCATGTACAATAGCTTGATATCGCCCCCGTATTTAGGCTTCATAAGATTATAATGGAAGTCATACATCAGATGCTTCGATAGATCTAATATACTCATGCCGACGTATATTGGCTTATTAAAAATCACTTTCGTCTTGTTCATATGCACGGCGGCTAATCTTTCGTCAAAAATGGTCCTTCCCTTGAAGTTGGGCTTAGCAACTAGCTTCTCCGCTTTCTGGGGATCGCATACTAGCCTAATATCGAGTCGCTTCCTGATATTTTCCATCGTCTTGCCAAAGACCGAGTTGTTCATAAGTTTGAAGAAGTCTTTCTCAAAGTCGTTGGTTGCCTTGGTCCTCATATCAGTGTTCAGGTCTATGTACCTCTTCAACCAGGGAGACTGCTGAAACTCCAACACTTTGTGCACCTTTTTGAGCTTCACCCCCAACTGCAACAGTTGCTTCAAAACCCTGTAATGAACCACATAATGCTCTTTGTCATAGAGGGTCGTCAGTAGTTTTGGCTGTTTTGAGCCATCGGGCATCCTGCTCTCAGGTGCTAGAGGTATGTCTGAATGGAGGTTGTGCAGATGGGTCGGGTACTGTAGGTCGCAATCTACGATGTATCCTTTGTCTGAGTCATCCTCTACTTGGGTCACATCTGACACAGTGCTCCACTCGAAGCCACCATGCGGTAGGTATTGACTCATGGCCCATCCGTAGAGGTTGTTGGCGTCAAGGTACATCAGGTAGTTAGACTTCTTGTTCTCGTCATAGTCCCTCATGTACTTGTTGTTCGCCCTCCCATATCGGTTACAGCACTGAGAGATGCCTCCTCTGGTCCCCTTTTCTAGCATGAGTATCATGTCATAGTCTGTCAACAGCTCTAGCTCAACCTCTGTGGTTTTGAGCATGGCGTCCCACGAGAGTCCGGGTGCAGTGAAGTACCATGCAGGATCCAACTTATAGGTCTTTAGACAGACATCTCTAAAGTGTTCCATGATGTCGGCTAGGATGAGTACATCAGTCTTCACATACAAATCGGAATATTCACCCAATGTCTTAATGTTGAAGGCCTTCCATACCCTTTTAGCGTGCTCGTAGTCCTCATCCTTTATGTGTGACTCATTCAATTGGTTGTAAAAGTCTTCTTTTGGGGGCAGCTTGGTTTCTTCGCATTTGTCCCACGAGTCCATGTAATCGTATGGATAGACGCCTTTTCGGGTGACGAGGTCCAGTTTGTCCTTGGGGAAGTACTTGGCTGTCTCCCTGAACTCCTTTACGTTCTTCGCAAGACTGTCGAGGCTAGCGGCCATGAACTTGAATGAGTCGACAAACCTCAACTTTATACCAGGTACCTTTACTTTCTTCCCATCGCCTACTTCTACAGTTTTTGCCCCGACCTCCTTACTGAAGGAAATGTACCTCTCCTCGTTGTTCGGGATGACGTCGATATCACCTTGGTCTCTACCGAGCTCCTTTATGAAGAGATGGGCGTCATAGCCAGATAAGTTGTGGATAAACACTGGAATGAACGAAGGCTCTTGGTACTTTAGGTTGCAAAGGTTGTGAGCAGGTCCTCTGTAGTTCGATTCACATTTCGCCGGATTGAGAAGATGGTCATGATCTCTAACTTTTCGGAAGTCTGGTTTATCCTTGGGTGAATAGGGTGAAGGTTTCTTCCTGATATCTTCGTCACAGATGTGGCAAACATGGGTCCTTTGGAAATGCTCTTCATCTTCGGTGGTCATTTTGATGGGTTGCTTCTTATCATAAATGTTCTTTATCGCTAGCGCCTCAGTCTTCACTGTATCAAAGAACAGCTTGGTGGCATTGGGTCCTCTGTATGTGATTGGTGCCTTATAGTCTGCGTGTTTATATTTGATGTAGACAGTGAAGCTCATAGGTTCATGCTTTTGATATTTATGTAAGAATGAGCTGTCTTTTGTAGGGCAGCAGGTGTTTATCTTGTTTGTCAAGCACTCAAAGTCTCCATACATCACAAAGGGTAATCGTAAAGACCTTTGATAGTTTTTGAACCGCAGAGATTCGTTCTCCTCGGGCATTACAATCTTTACTGGTGTATTCTTCCTACAATCCGTTTCATGAGCTTGGAGGTCCTCTTCGGAGTAATAATACAGCAGGCATCTCTCACAGGTGAATATCTTTCCGTTGTGTTTAGTCACTTGTCCGCTTATCAATTTGGAGAGGTCTTTTATCCAACAGTAATGACTGTTTCCTTCCTTATTCTTTATGTACAGCAAATTGATGTGTTTGTCTTCCTTATTTTTAGTGATTCTCAATGGGTAAATATCATTACCTTCGTATGAATATATGTTCACCGATATGTTATTCAACTTTTCGAACCTGTTAAATACTCTATCTTCCATCTTCACTGGAAACTCGATACCTTCGAAATTTAGCTCATTATCATATGGCTTATATTTAGAGACTCTATCTACGTGATTATCAGCTGGATAAATAGCGGACAGTATCGCCCACTTAAAGCACTCGTTATCATTTTCATTTTTCACGTTAATGACTGCCTTTTTATCTTTAATTCTTTTCGGTAAATCAATGTAGGATGATCCTCTCAGTGGGTTGTATTTATTGATCCTCACCTCAAGGTTTTTAATTCTAACAAGCGTCCATCCCGAACCCTTTGCAACAAACTCCTCCATTTCTGTCAATAATTTTTGGATAACCGATCTGTAATAAGCTACCAAATCAGTTGATTCTAAGATGACTGCGTTTTCTGTTTTGAAGTTTTTCTCCATTTCTATAATAGCATCGTCTTTACCCTTTTGATAGTCACAGAGGAATTCGAAATTAACCTTCAAACCATGCAGCCTCTTTATGTGTTTAGTGATGAGTCCCCGGACTAGTGACGCCACATCGTTCAAAAAGTCTTCGGGAAGCATCAGGTTGTGTTCATTTTGGATGTCGTACGTCTTCAAGCGAGATTCAAAGGCTGTATTAACTTTGTGGAGGGTGTAGAGCCTTCTCTCTCGCGTATCTAAAAACAGGTCTGAATCAAACCCGAAATGACGGTTGAACAATACGCTTTCTATGTATGCTATGATGTCTGCCCTCCTTCCTAACCTGGAATAGCCTCTAATGCCATGCGTTCGACAAAATTCCCGTAGTTGGGGGAGAGTCATGTGATGTAGTCGATGCTCCACCCTTCCACACTCTGGGAGAGCGGTTGCCTTCTTTGGTTTATAGTTTAGGTGCCCTTTAGATTGTAGGTGCTTATTCATGCTTGATCCCTTAAATAACTTACCGCAACACCTGATCTTACGCACTCTGTTCTTCTTTGGCTTGCTAAACAAGTCATTGTGGAAACTGGAAAAGCCGTTATGATATTGAATAAGGTCGACCAGCTCCAACTTTTTAAGTTTCGAGTAACCTCGAATATTATTTTCACGACAGTAGCCTTGCAACTGTCGAACGGTTTTAGATTGAAAATCCATTTTGTCTTTCTTTAGAACTACAAATCGTTTCTTTAAATGCTTTTATTACTGAAGGGGTATACTTTAAACGATTCAATTTTTAATGAGTATTTCAATCATTAAAAATATAGTCATATCTACATCTATTAAATTATGGAAGGGCATGTCATCGTTGTCGGTCGATCGCTATCGCTATCACTATCGCTATCACTGTCAACCTGATATATTGAAAAGGTTTCGTAGAGGTGCATGAACCGTTCTGGATGTCATACGTCTTCAAACGACTTTCATAAGCTGTCTCAACTTCATGGGGGGTATGTGCCCTCACCATATTCGTCGAAAGACCTTCCAAAATTCGTCTTCGTTAGGTCCTGTCTCGTATTCTATACAATAATATCTCGTTTGCAGTAAAAATTTGGATCCTGATTGAGCTAGAGTTGACAAGATCAGCGGATGGATACATCGGAAGAAACAGGATTGAGTTCTGTCCCCCTTCTATCCAAAAATTATTGACGGAGATGGAGGAGATCCATAATGCTTGGCGAGATTTTATAATTTCAAAGTCTTGATCATGGTAATATTTTGATTGTTAATATTTAAGAGGCATTTCTTGTGCTCTTTTAAGATGAAGTAAAAAACATAATCTTTGGGGGCAGCGTTCCTTAACCTCCAGTTAAACTCAATCATTAAGTTATTCGTATCGGTATAGTTTTGATGATGAGAGAGATTAAAGCAGATGATTGGATACAACTTACCAAAATTCGAATAATTGACCATACAACCTGTTTCAGACGTGATGGTGTTGAGTCCAGATTCCAAAAAGGCTGTGTATAATCGATTATAATCACTTTTCTCAAAATCCATCATGTAACTGACAGTTGGCACTTTTACATTGTTGATCATTAACCAACATTCCGTCATATCTAAGTTATCAAACAGCATGTTATTGTGCTTCGAATTTTCGTATCTTTCAGTGTACTGAGGAATTACGTACAAAGATAAGACTTCATCAGAAGTAGCTTTTATGGTATAAGAGCCGCTAGCGTTTTTATAGAAAATATTAGACTTTACTATGCTGTGTTGGTTCCAGTTTATTTCTACATCCTTATTCGATAACTTTAATTCGTTAAATATTGAAGCCGCCGCATTTTTAAATCGTACGTAAGGTAGCCAGAGTGATAAATCTTCTACAACGACTTTATAGATCTTATGTTGCTCGTTGGTGTACAGCATATTTAGACTGTGATTTCTCTGGAACTCAAATTTGACTTGGAACCCCGTGATTACTTTTTTATATTCACGGAAGAAATCAAACACGTACTTTAGTGGGATCCATATAGTTACAACCTTGCTATTTTTAGTGAATTCGCTTCTTTCTGTAAATCCCTGGTTATGGTTCTCATTAATTCTGAATTTTTCGAAAAACTCAGTAATCTTTGTGGTATCTACTAACGTGCCATCATATTTCAAGCGTTCTCTATCAGCTGTGTCCGACGTATCAGTGTAGAACAGCATATTTGTAGCTTCGGCAGAAGAATAGTCAGGCGTAAAATGTATTAAGCCCAACACTTGTCGCATAAGAGCGGTATAATTAATGTTGGATTCTATTTCAGTGGTTCCTAATGTAAACCTGTTAGCATTGATCAAACCACCTCCATTCACGAGAGCTACATTATCATTCACTATGGCAGTACCATCATTGTTAACAATTTTCAATTTTTGCTGTAAATAACCGTTAGAGTATAAAATGTTGGCGTTGGTGTCTTGAATAAAGAAATGGTAAGAGGCATTTTCCATAGAATTATCACTATTTTCATGCCTTACCTCTCTATATTCGAAACTTTCGATGTCATCATCGTAATAATAATTGGTGCTGTTTAATTCAAATATTTTATTCATTTATTATGAAATAAATTTTTTTTCTTCTCCTCAATTTAATAGCTATATGGCTATTAAATCGAATTTAGATAAACTTTAGTCCAGCTCCATGTTTTTTCTGCTTTGATAATATCTCCTTTATTTTATCCTGCACATACTTACCTTCTAATTCGGCCTCCTGCAGGACGTCGGAAAAGAACCCTCTTCCTTGTATCTTCTTACTCTTTCTTTGAAGTCTGTGTTTATTCATTTCTTTATTATAGGGCGATAAAATTGTATTGTACTTCTTGCTTATTGAGCGGAATTAAATCACCTCTATGATTGGTTACTTGCATTCTGATTCGGTAAACACTATCCATTCGAACAGGGTAAAACAGAGGTTTGTCAAATGATTTTATAATCTGACTACCTGGACGATTACTGTTTGTAAATGAATAGATGACGTTTGTAGAGTTGAAACCGTTGATATACGCCCCCTCTGCGACATCGCAATGTATATAAATGTTATCGTTTCCCCCAGATAAGTCAGCAATGTACTTTCCTACTTGTTCAAGCTCTTCGTGGATTTTAGGCTCGAAACCTATAAGTTTATGCAGGTTTTTGGTTTTCGTTAAATCGATCTTATACCCGTCTTTTAACTTAATGGCTATTCGTTGTCGTTCCTCCACTATACCGAATTGTATCGGCGGATCGCTTCCAAAAAAATTAATCATGTAACGATTCAGCCCCTTGATAGTGTAATTTCCATCTGGTATCGTCAAATTTAACCACTGCTGACCATCAAAGTATGATAATTCCTCATCTTTGATATTGTCCCATGAAACGTACATCGAAAAGGACTGAAGGGCAATCTGTTTAAAGGTGAAAGGTCTAGTGTATTCAATCGTAAAATCTTCTGATTTTTCCGCGTTTTTAGAATCTAATATCAATAGAACCATTTTATTTATAGAGAACATTTTTTTCATTGAAGTCGCTGGGTTCTTGGGTAAAAGAATATAGCACATCTACAACTGGCTTACCCTTGTTTCTTTCACGAATGTACTTCATACAAAAGTAGCCGCATTTGACGGAAGCAGGGTGCTGTAGAAAGCTCGAGTTACACCCGATATTTTTCTTTCCAGAAGTCAGTAGATACTTCTTAATGTTAGGATGAATTTTGTATACGTGTTCTCCAAAAGGATCAAAATACTCAACAAAGTTATTTTTAGGATCGTTATAGTAGCAGACCCAGTGCGTACCAGGTCCTGTGACAATGTCCAGATTAATAATACCGTTTTCAAACCGACTCATCTTTTTAGGCAACAGATCGGAAGTAAAGACGCCCCTAAACCCCTGTTCATGTTTCATATTTTGTTTAATTACTTCGTCTGATATTCCCAGTTTTGATAGACGCCCTTTCCAATGGGTCTTTTTTTTACACATCCAGATCCTGAAATTTTTTCCAAAGCTTTCTTTGCTCCATATCCAGCCGCCCCACTTGCAGCACCTAGTGCTAAAGCCTTGGCCCCAGCAATTAACGCAGGTAATAGAAAAGGTAGAAAACCACCCGTTTTCTGGAGCTGCGTCTTACTGATAGTGATACGCTTCCCCTTCCCAATTTGAGCTATCTGTGTTCGAGTTAAATGTATATCTTTGTTGGGGGCTTTTGTCTTATCTATTTGTAGAGATACTTCTTCTCCTTTCTGGTATGCAGATTTTAGCTTAGCAATCTGATGATCGCTTAAATGTATTTTAGTTTTTATGTAATTACTCATTTATTTAATGAAAAATTTTTGTAGTATTGTTTTACTTGCTCGTTGGTCATAGTTCCTTCTCTCAACAATGCATCCAATAAATCGACGACTTGATTGTGTAACTTTTTACTTTTGGACCCTTTACATATCTTATCAGTCAATCGGGCTAAAATTTCCATTTTGTCTTCTACTCCTTTACCGATATAAATTCCTTTTCTTTGCAAGTCTCTGAGTCGATCCCGATAATCTCCTAACGTAGTCATATGATCTCTCAAATAATCAGCCTTAGCTAATAAGCGATCTTCTCTTTCTTCATCCTTTTTAGTCATTCGAGACATCTGACTCATAATGTTTCCTTTTTGACGAGACATTTTTAGGTAAGTATCATTTACTTTACTCATAATTTCTTGCAAAGTTTCCTTGGTCTCATGGTACAATTTTGAGGGTCTTGGAAAGTTATTTTTCTCTAAAAACTCTACATCCAATTTTTTATCAAAATCATAGACTTCTAAAGGCGGTTCAATAGCTAGAGGAATGTGATCAACAGCATCTTTTATAGCCTGAATATTCTCCTTTCGATTAATTTCTTGTTCTTGTAGCTTTTCAGTTACAGGCTTGTGAAAGTCCGATAGTGCTTTCTGGATACCTAATTTTTGCTCAAGTTGTTGTTCGTTGTTTTTTCTAATTTCAGCCTGAAGCTTATAAACTTTAAGTTCATATTCAACTTCCTTTCTTAATTTCTTATTTCGTTCTTTTTGTATAGCATTCATCTTTATTATTATGCAAAAAAATTTTTACTTAAGCAAATTAAATTTTTACTGAAGCAAATTTTTAACATTAAATAAAGATGATTCAAATTAAAAATTATACAGAAGCAGAAGAACTTGTCGATGCAAATCAACATTATTTATTACCTAAACACCCTTTCAGACTTCTAATCGCTGGAGCTTCAGGTACTGGTAAAACGAACTTATTGTTGAATTTTATATACGACTATCTCGAATTTGATAATTTGTTCGTTTGTGCAAAAGATATGTACGAACCCAAGTACGGTAAACTGAAAGAAAAGTACACAATGTTTGAGGGCGTGGATATTGACTCGATAAAGTACCCCAAAAAGAAGAAGAAAATTATCCTAGAGTTATATGAAAGATTCGGCAAGAAAGGAACTTTATTCTCCTCTGATACAAAAGAATTTATAAAAGTGGATGACCTGGACCCATCTTGTAAAAATGTTGTTGTCTTTGATGACTGCATGACTGACAAGGACCAGAGGAGCATAGAAGATTTTTTCATCAGAGGTCGGAAGAAAAACGCCTCAATCATTTATCTTTCTCAATCTTATTATAGAACACCCATTGTTATCAGAAGAAACTGTAATTACTTGATATTTTTTAATATTCAACCGAGGGAGATTCAACAGATCATAAGAGAGATAGATGGTAGTTTGACAAAAGAAGAATTCAGTAGATTATATAAAAAGTGCATGCAACAGCCGTATGATTTCTTTATGCTTGATTTAGTTAATCCGGCTCTGAGATATCGGAAGAAATATTTCACCCCTATAAATAAAGATGGAAGAATACTTGCAAAAGAAAATTTACGTATATAGAAAGAGCTACCACCACTACCATAAAATTAGTGTCACTATGACCGTTAGCAAGTTCGTTTTAAGTTCATTGGGTTTATCAGCTTTTGTACTTGTTCCCTTAGCTGCTCTGAGCTTAAGCGTCGGTATTGTTGAAGTTATTGATAAAGCTTTGAATATCGCGGAAAGGAAAGAAGAGTACAAACAGTCTTACAAGTTTTACAAACAGCTGCTCAATTCATACAAATCGAATACCCTATCAGAAGAGGAAGTGTATAAGCGAGAGGAGGATTTCATCAATAATTTAGTCTACTTACCCAGAGAAAAATATATGAAACAAACCCTGCTGAATGGATATCAATTTGTGAGTAAATAATTTTTTATATATAAATAAATGTGTGGTAAAAAGACTTGCAAGAAAGGAAAAGGTGTTGTTAACGCAGCAATTAATAATTTACCGTTTGAAATGCATCTGCCAGGGCATCAATTTACAGGACCAGGAACTCAACTGCTCAGAGGAAAAACTAGACTGAACCCCGATTTAACATACAAAGAATGGAGTAAGCCTATTAATAGGGTTGATGATAGTGCCTATAAACATGACGTGTGCTACATTAAAAACAAAGATACCGAAACCAGAAACAAAGTGTGTGACTCAAACATGATTAAAGAATTGGACGACATTCCCAATCCAAGTTTTCGTGAAAGGCTAGATAGAGCTGTTGTGAAGCCTATTATCAAAGCAAAGAAGACATTTGGAATGGGCTCAAAAATATATTGTCTCAAATGTAAAACACACACCGACACTAAAGATGAACAGCATGTCACCTCTAAAAACGCTAGACCAATGTTGAAAGGTATTTGTGTGGGTTGTGGTTCTAAGAAGTGCCGTTTTTTACCGCTGAAGGGGTAACTGAGAAGGGTTGCCCCGAAAAGGTTTATTACGATCCCGAAACAGGATTTTGTGGCATAAATGTACTGAGCAGAAAAACTGGTTTAAGTCGAAAAGAAGTCTCGGATTTTTTACACCGACAGGATGTATACACAAAGCATAAACCACTTATCCGTAAGTTCAAAAGAAGGAGAATTTACGTGTCACATATCGACGACCAATGGCAAGCTGATTTACTGTTTGTCTATAAATTTGCGAGAAGTAAGTTTAATGATGGTATCAAGTACATATTAACAGCTGTTGACTGTTTCAGTAAATATGCATGGGCTGTTCCTCTAAAGGATAAATCAGCAGAAGAAGTAACTCAAGCATTTAAAAAGATCTTCAAAGAAAGAATACCTGAAAGGGTTCAAACAGATAAGGGTTTAGAGTTCGTCGGAAAAACAACTCAAAAATTATTCAAAGAAAATAATATCCAATGGTTCACAACAGAAAATGTTGAAATAAAAGCTGCTATGGTTGAAAGATTTAATCTCACTCTTGGTAATAAAATAAAGCTCTACTTGTGTGCAAATAACACTGAAAGATACATAGATGTATTGGGTCAATTAGTGAAGAATTACAACAACTCATACCACAGAAGTATAAAAATGACTCCTGTTGAAGCCAGTCTAGAAGAAAACAGTAGTGAAGTCTACCGCAATTTGTTTAAAGAAAAGGTCATACGTAAACATAAATACCAGGTAGGCGATAAAGTAAGAATATCTATATATAAGTCTACCTTCAGAAGGGGTTATCAAGCAACTTTTACAGATGAAATATTTGTCATTTCTGAAGTATTAGAAACCGACCCAATCACTTATAGAGTTCAGGATTTAAATAATGATGAGGTTAAAGGCACTTTTTATGAATATGAATTAGTAAAATATGATAAGAAAGACAATGTGTATAAGATTGAAAAAATCATCAAAAAGAAAGGGGACAAATATCTAGTTAAATGGTTAGGTTATCCTGAGACTAGCTGGATTGATAAAAAAGATTTAGTTGATTAATTTTTAATAGCTTATTCGGCTATTAAAAATTATAATCACTTATCGGGGTCATACCTCAGCTCTTCGTGACATGTTGTTCAGACGTATCAGCCGTTTTTTTAATTTATAGGGTAAAAACTCCAATTTAATGCTTCGAAGATGGTTCTGCAGATTTCTTCATTCTGAATAAGCGTCTTTTTGAGTTTAGGTAACTTAACTAGAAGGCGTGAAATATAGATGTCGTAACCTCTTTTCCGTAACATATGGTATAAGATATAGTCTTTGCTGATTATGTTTTTTCGCTCTGGGTACATCTCCTCATATTTATGGATATAAGAAGAAAAGTCGTTCAAAAGCTCTTCTTCTTCAAAGGGTAGGTTATGCAAACCTAACCATTTAGCCAGATTTTTCATTCGATGTTTTCGCCTCTGTTGTTTCTGCATGTTTAAATACATATCGAGATTATTGATAGGGGGTATATTTGGATTATACCTCAGCTCTTCGTGACATGCTTGGCAAATGTACCAGCCATCATCATTTTGAATTACATATTTGTGTTCACATTCATGAGTTTTCAAGTCTCCGTCTGAGGTAACTTTATTGTCCAGACCTAACATTCTTGTTAGTTCCAACATTTCCTTCGAGTCTTCGATCATTATATTCTTTTATAAGTTTGACAATTTTTTCAAACTGATCATGCAACTTTTTTAAAGATTTTTTCACTTCTGAAATGTCATCGCTATAAACATCTAATTGAACATACTGATAAAGAATTCTATAGCGAAATATCTCAGACTCAATTTCATTCATTTATATATATCTTTGTTTTCTTTAACTCAGATAAAATACGAAGCAGTATTATTTTCCGCTTGGAGAGTTTCGACCTTGTTTTCTACTTCCTGCTTTCATAACGTCTGTAGCGAGCGCTGACCTTGACTAACATCTCTTCCTCTTTAAAGAAGAGTTCTCTCAGAGGTAGAAATAAGCGGAGATTACGAGAATCAAAGGGAGATGGCAGCACTATATGGATAGGAATAGTATTTATTTTTCGCGATTGATTTTAAGCGTTTTATTCTATATTTTTTAATCAGATAAGCTATAGTGATAGATATTTTGAAGAATTATTACATTATAAGAGGGAAATAACTTGTTTAAAGTGCTATTTTTGAAGATTTTCGTCTGTGGTGTAATGGTTAAATTAAAGGTATGTGTATATTTAGATGGGTACCCATGGCAAACGGTTAGCGCGCAGACCTATTAACATCTAGGTCCCAGGTTCAAATCCCGACCTCTCCCAGGTTGTTAATCAATCCGGGTTGATGGTTTATTGAACTATACCGAGCCAAAAATGACATGTCAGCTTGCTTTAGTCGTTGTTCCAATAAAGCAAGCACTCATCGATAAAAAAGTGGTGGGCGGGCCCGACGCTAGGCGTCAAAGTCTTACAGTGTTGTCCTTATATGTTGTTTGTAAGCCTCAGTGGCGGTAGGCTCAGAGTGTATTTGGTCTTGAATTCGGCTCATCAAGAAGGGCCCCTTGGTGGGTCGAATTTGAGATTGAATATACTCTGAGCCTACCGGGGGGCATTTTGCAAAAATTTTTAGGAGTTATGGTGGAGTCATTAAAGTAAGTTCTCGATCTTGGCCTAGGCGAGGGGTCAACAAGACATGGAGTTAGTGATCCGGACCGCGATTTAATAAGACAGGGAGTGGGACTGGGTTGTTTGATGCTGGGTTGTCTGATGTTCTGTTTATCGAGGATCAGCTGTATGATAACTGGTTTGTTCTGATTTCCCGGGTTGATTTGGAGCTGCAGGGCGAGTGTCTTCAAGGCATCTTTTTTCATCTTCTTCAACTGATTCTCTGTGTACACCGGGGCACAGACAACAGGGGCAACTGGCTCGGGGTCCATGGGATCTTTGAGCCACTCGTTACAATATGATGGTCTTCTTGCCAATTGTGGCCGCGGCACGGCCGCAAGGGCATCCTCACACTCTTTTTGCAGCTGCTTGTACACAGGGCCGTTCTTCTTTATCGTCCGGCCAGTTCGAGGATTGACAGTGGGGTTACTCATCCATTCTTGACAGTGTGCTGGCTGAAGATCCAGTGGGTCCCGTGCAGCCTCGCACTCCTTTTCGAGCTGTTTGTAGACAGGGCCATTGACTTTTATCTCGTAAAAGTTGCCGCCTGAAAATCGGTGTATATTTTTTAATGGTTATGATACCATTAAAAGAAAATTTATTGTTCAAATTTAAACATTTGCCCTGGTTGTGCTTTCCCGACATCTTTAGCTCCCAAATATACAAAGAATAGAGGTTTAATCTCATTAAGCTTCATATAGTCGGACGCATTTTCGTCGCATCGTTTCGGCAGATACAAATTTGAGCCGTCTTCTAACTTCACTATTAGTTTATTACCATATTTGGTGGTGATCTGTTTAATTTCCATGACAGGGTATTTTACGTCGATATTGAGCTCATGCATCTTCTTGAAACTTCCTTCCAATGTACTAATTGCGTTTAGTTTGTTCAACAGTTCCATGGTTTTTGTTCTTTCTCAACATTAGAATTCTTTTCTTTAAGTGCTTAAAATGTTGTTGGGGTATCATTTTTTAACGGACCCGCAGATTCTAAAAGGGGGTGCTCGCCGAAGGGGGTACCTTCCCTCCCAACGACTTTTCGCTTGCTCGCTCCGGAAAATTGGTGTGGTCGAAATAGAGCCATCACTTTCTCGGGAGGTGCTTGCGCTAGAACCTTGCTAATGGATGATTTTGATACCATTGATTTGTTTAATTTGTATGGTTGAAATAGAGCCATCACTTTTCTAGAAGGGGTGTAGTTTTAATGGGGTTTCGATACCATCGTTTTAAGAGGGGTTGTAGATTTTTATGGATAAGAAATAACCTTTGGATTCTAAAAGTGGGTTCGGGTTTTATGGGGTTTTGTGAGCCATTATTTTTAAGAGTGGGTGGTAATTTTAATGGTAAAATACAGCCATTACATTTCTAAAAGTGGGTGGGATTCAATGGAGGTCTGAGAGCCATTGTATAGTCGAATTTGTGTGGGTGATATTGGGCCATTACGTTCTAAAAGTGGGTCCGGTTTTTATGGGGTTTTACGAGCCATTGTTTTTAAAAGTGGGTGGAAATTTTAATGGTGTGAAATAGGACCATTACGTTCTAAAAGTGGGTGTGGATTTAATGGGAGGTTTCACACCATTGTTTTTAAAAGTGGGTGGGTTTTTTTATGGGTGATATAGAGCCATTCCATTCTAAAAGTGGGTGTGGTTTTAATGGGGGGGTTTCACACCATTGTGTAATCACAATGGTGTGGATAAAATAGAGCCATTACATTTCTAAAAGTGGGTGTGGTTTTAATGGGGGGTTTATGGCTGTGGTCCAGCTCTCTCATTCACACACTACTTAAGTCCCTTCTAAAAATTTGTTGTACATCCTTTAGTATAGCTTTAAAAATGAGTAGAAATTCCCTATTTAACTAAAAAAAAAAAAAATCCAAAGTTACATACTTATTAATTATTCTTAGTTCGTCATTTAGCTGTTCTATCGAGTATGTGTATTATACTAGTCCATTAAAAGTCTCTGGGTATGCACATTTACTTTGAAATTTGAAGTGCAGTCTTTAAACAATATTTAAGTTTTCTTTTTACTGTTATATATATCGGCGTTGTATTCATTCTAAGTCATCTCGCTGGGCGTTTTCATTTCTTTAAAAACTAGTATAAATTGCCTTTTATGTGAAACTTCTAAAGTCTTTACTTTAAAAAAAATTTATCTTAGTGAATAATTTCAGTGCTGGGTATCTTGGGTAAGTACACCCCCCATTCCGCCTCATTAGATGTTTTCATCCCCTTTAAATGTTTCTTGATATCTCATTTAGTTACAAAAATATAAGGTCCTATCTTGATTGAAAATATAAGGTCCTATATTTTTTTGTAATATCCCCTTCCTAATGTTATATGCTACTTATGTGTATTATACATAAAACCCTCGGTAAGCGTTAGCACCCTCTAATATTTAGTAGATTCTTCACTTAATTGAAAAAAGTTAAAGTCACATCTTTAAAAACTGCTCCGGTATCACTTTTCCACCACTGCGATCGGAGACATGTGTATCGCACATAGTTCATTAAAAATTTCCCAAACATCTACATTTACTTACATATTTGAAGTTCGGTCTCTAAACAATACTAAAGTTTTCCTTTCGCTGTCCTATATTAGTTGTGCGTATTATGGATGCTACCTTATCATATGTTTATATCTCTTTAAATGCCTCTAAATACTCCATTTACTTAAGAATCTCATGTCTTCTCCTAAAAATACTATCTTAGATCTGCATTCCACCGGTGGGTGTTGGTTATATGTATTATATATATATATATATATATACACATAACCCCTTTCGCTATGCATTTCTCCCTTTGCAGTAGTTAGTATAAATCATGTTTAATTATAAATTTAAGTTCTAGCCCTAAAACATCAAAACTTTAAAGTCCTATACTTGTAAACTTAGCCTAGTTCCTCATTTTATTGGCATGTATCGTTCATTCACACGTTAAATAACCTCAAATACCTTATTTATCGAAAACAATTTCAAAGTCTCGTCTTTAAAAACTATCTCACCATTTATTTCTATCGATTTGTGCTGAGCGCGTGTGTCATATGTATCAGCATATTAGGCGTTTCTCACTCCCTCAGAAAGCTATATGTGTTTTAAATTTTGAAATCCAAGACCGAAATGGTTGAGGAAACACACTCCCACTCATACACCCAATTCCCGAGATTCCCGAGATTCTGCTACTCTAAAAACACGCTTTTTTATCACATTTTTGTAAAAAACACACATTTTTGTTGTTTTTTTTACGTTTTTGCAACATTTTGTGCAAAAAGTTAATTTTTCCCATTACCACATTTTTAGTACCATTTTTGTAAAAACGCACATTTTTTTGTAAAAAAATTACAAAAGTGCGAAAACCCATGTTAATTCCCATAGAGAAATTGGCATTTTGAAGAAAATCGCAAAAATGTTAATTTTGCCCATTACCACATTTTTTGTTACTTTTTTACGTTTTTGAGACATTTTATGCAAAAAGTTAATTTTTCCCATTACCACATTTTTTGAAAAAAAATGACAAAAGTGTGAAAACCCATGTTAATTCCCATAGAGAAATTAACATTTTCAAAAAAAAGACGCAAAATGTTAATTTTGCCCATTACCACATTTTTTGTTACTTTTTTACGGTTTTGGAACATTTTAACAAAATGTTAATTTTTCCCATTACCACATTTTTTTTTTAGAAAAAAAAAATTACAAACGTGTAAAATTCAAGTAAGTACAGATATATTATTTCCCCTCATCATACAAGATTCTCAAGTATCTCTTCATACGATATTCCCGCAGTTCACTTCGTAACCGCGATATAGCGGAGGGATAGTGTAGGAACGATGGTCTTGGTATGCCTTCAGCACACTCCTTTGGTACACCCTTGGTACGCTTTGACATACCCCTTGACATGCCTTTGACATGCTCCTGGTATATAGACATTCAATACTTAATCAATTAATTTAATTAACATCCTTTAATTAACTTGCGAGATTCATAACACTAATGAATGAAAGATTCTTTTTAAAACATGTTAAAATTTAATAAGAACTTCTTTAAAAGAGCCTCTCCCAGCTGAGAATACAATGATATTTAGTGGTGTCTTTTTAATCTAACAACACAAGCATTCTATGAGCCCGTAAAAGCTATCCTCCACCACAGATGTTAACAATAGCAGCGAGAGCAGTTCAGTCGACCCAACTCAACGCGGTAAATAGCCTCGAGTTATAGCCTGGTACAGAACCACGCTCTGATAGTAGTATCCCATCTTTCCCGCACTGACCATACGATGTAACTATCCGCATTCACGTGAGGTGGGGAGGGGTAGATCTGTCATCGTGATTTAATGCACTCTGCGGTTTTTAAAACATGTTAAGATTGAAAGATACCCCTATGGTAGTAGTACACTTGTAAAATAACACACGTATTAAACTATGTTGGTATAAAGAAACTCCTATGGTAGTATACACATGCATAAAATAACACCCATATTAAACCATGTTGGTATAAAGAAACCCCTATTGTAGTATACACTTGTAAAAACATATGCATACAGACATTGGTATCTGCTATTATTTAAACTCCAAGACTCAAATGGCTGGGGAAACACACCCCTCCTATACACCCGAGATTCTCGAGACTCCCATACACCCAATTCCCGAGATTCTCGAGATTCCTATACACCCAATTCATGCGATTCTGCTACTTTAAAACACCAATTCATGCGATTCTGCTACTTTAAAAACGTGTTTTTCTTAGTTTTTACAAGTAAAAAGTGTGTTTTTGAAAAAAATCGCAAAATGTCACATTTTTCAAAAAACGCATTTTTGGTAACACTTTTGCAAAAACGCACATTTTTTTAAAAAAAAATGTAAAAGTGCGAAAACCTATGTTAATTCCCATAGAGAAAACGGCATTTTGAAAAAAAATCGCAAAATGTCACATTTTTCAAAAAACGCTTTTTTGGTAACACTTTTGCAAAAACGCACATTTTTTTTACAAAAAATACACAAAAGTGCGAAAACCCATGTTATTTCCCATAGAGAATTCAAACAATCTAAAAACCACAATTTATTTTAAAAACGCACATTTTTGTTGTTTTTTAACGTTTTTGAAACTTTTTGTGAAAAAACGCTAAAAGTGACACTTTCTTAAAATTCATGTTCGATGCTCTTGACATACCCTGCGTCATACGATATTTTCAATTATCTCACCCTACAAGATTCTCGCAGTTAAGTTCGTAACCACCATATAGGGCAAGCACTCTTTTCTTAGGCGAAGGGATATTGATATGACCTTAGCATGCCTTCAGCATATCCCTTAGTATACCGCTGGTATACCCTTAACATGTCCTTGGCGGAGGGATATTGACACGCTCCTAACATGGGGATATTCATTACTTAATTACTTTATTTAATTATCCTCTTTAATACCTTTAGTTCATTTAGAAAGAAGAAGAAAAAAAATACGAATATTTCGTACTTAATTTCTTCATTTAGAAAAAAGAAAAAAATCCAACAATCAGAAAAATCCCAATTTTAATTCCCCCTTCCGCCGCTAGGGGGCGTTGATGGTTCCATACCGCCTTCGTCGCAGAGGCGGAGGTGTTGCCACCTCGAAAAAAGTTTCTCCTATACTTAGAAAAAATCTCATTCCAAAAATGTATTTCCCCCTCAACCCCTCGTACAAGACTACGACATCGTTGCCACCCAAAAAAAGTTTCTCCAAATTTTTTACCCCCACTTTTTTTCATTTACCCCCCTTTTACACCCCCGTCCAGGATTACGAAAATCCAAGATGACGGCCCTACCTCATACCTCATACCTCACATACCTCCATCGGCGCAGAACCCCAAGCGTTGCCACCCCGAAAAAAGTTTCTCCTATACTTAGAAAAAATCTCATTCCAAAAATTTATTTCCCCCTCAACCCCTCGTACAAGACTACGACATCGTTGCCACCCGACAAAAAGTTTCGAAAAATTTTCACCCCCACCTTTTTTCATTTCCCCCCTTTTACACCCCCGTCCAGGATTACGAAAATCCAAGATGGCGGCCCTACCTCATACCTCACATACCTCCATCGGCGCAGAACCGGCTTTCCTCTTCTACTAACACTCCTCTAGCAGGATGACCATACTTATCTCATACCTAATAGAAATATATTTCCTTTAATTCCTTTAAATTAAAAACATTTGTCAGAAACGTAAGGATTTCCCTCAAAATCTAAACTGCTGATTAATTTTAAATGCAGAAATAATGAAAAAATAGACCAAATTACTAATTAATACTCATAACAAACTAAGATTAATAATTAAAAGCAATTAAAAGAGTTCAAAACATAAAACAATAAGAAGTTATCTTGTTGAACACCAATGTTTGTCACAGAAATGTCAGTTTTATACTGGAACGTGGTGGTTGAAGACCCAGACCGTCCGACTCGTCCAGAGGACTAAGAGCAACTATTTGGACGGCCGGTGGAACGTGGTGGTGTCCATGTACACAACTAGTTTCAAAAATTATAATATTCCATTAGTAAATAGTCCCCCTTCTCAAATTTAATGTCTTGCATATTTTCTATAAAGCTATAAAAATAATTTTATTACCTATGTAATTGTACAAATAAATATATGATATATGAATATCACTAGAAACATGGTATGATTAATAAAAACAATATGATATTTCTTAATGACAGATTAATTCATTTGCATAATTTTGAATCCAGGTGAATTTGAATTACAAAGTACAAGATCTTATTGGCATTGATAATCACCTAATGACATTTTGTCTTACAGAAAAGACTATGATGGAAAATTAAACTGTAACATTAAGTAATTAAAGAAACTGTAACATTAAGTAATTAAGAAAATTAAACTGTAACATTAATTGTAACATATATATCATGTAAGCTTAAGATGTACAGTATATAAGCTTAGATGTATAGGCCGTCTTGCATGTAAGCTTAAGAATTGGTACAAACGAAAATTTTTATGGTATAATATCCGGTAATTATCCGGTTCAAACGTAGTCCAAACGCATGGCATCGACGAAATTTTGAAATTCCGAGGTGGGAGGATTACCGATGCTCAAGGTCACTCACTTTTAAATAAAAATTACGCCGTACCGGAAATGATACAAACGAAAACTTTCACGGTACAATCCAGTACAAACATAGTACAAACGAATGGAATCAACGAAATTTTGAAATTTCGAGGTGGGGGTTGCCGATGCTCAAGGTCACAGACTTTTAAATAAAAATTACGCCGTACAGGAAGTGGTACACACGAAAATTTTCACGATACAATCCGGTACAAACGTCCTACAAACGAATGCAATCACGAACTAAATTCTGAAATTTCGAGGTGGGGGGCTTGCCGAAGCTCAAGGTCACCCACTTTTAAATAAAAATTACGCCGTACCGGAAGTGGTACAAACGAAAATTTTTACGATACAAACCGGTACAAACGTAATACAAACGAATGGCATTGACGAAATTCAGAAATTTCGAGGTGGGGGGTTGCCGAAGCTCAAGGTGACCGACTTTTAAATAAAAATTACGCCGTACCGGAAGTGGTACAAACGAAAATTTTTACGGTACAAACGTAATACAAACGAATGGCATCGACGAAATTTTGAAATTTCGAAGTGGGGGGTTGCCGGAGCTCAAGGTCATCCACTTTTAAATAAAAATTACGCCGTACCGGAAGTGGTACAAACGAAAATTTTTACGGTACAAACCGGTACAAACGAATGGCATCGACGAAATTTTGAAATTTCGAGGTGGGGAGTTGCCGGAGCTCAAGGTCATCCACTTTTAAATAAAAATTACGCCGTACCGGAAGTGGTACAAACGAAAATTTTTACGGTACAAACCGGTACAAACGTAGTACAAACGAATGGCATCGACGAAATTTTGAAATTTCGAGGTGGGGAGTTGCCGGAGCTCAAGGTCATCCACTTTTAAATAAAAATTACGCCGTACCGGAAGTGGTACAAACGAAAATTTTTACGGTACAAACCGGTACAAACGAATGGCATCGACGAAATTTTGAAATTTCGAGGTGGGGAGTTGCCGGAGCTCAAGGTCATCCGCTTTTAAATAAAAATTACGCCGTACCGGAAGTGGTACAAACGAAAATTTTTACGGTACAAACCGGTACAAACGAACAGCATCGACGAAATTTTGAAATTTCGGAGTGAGGGGTTGCTGGCGCTCAAGGTCACCCACTTTTAAATAAAAATTACGCCGTACCGGAAGTGGTACAAACGAAAATTTTTACGGTACAAACCGGTACAAACGTAATACAAACGAATGGCATCGACGACATTTTGAAATTTCGAAGTGGGGGGTTGTCGGAGCTCAAGGTCACCCACTTTTAAATAAAAATTACGCCGTACCGGAAGTGGTACAAACGAAAATTTTTATGGTACAAACCGGTACAAACGTAGTACAAACGAATGGCATCGACGAAATTTTGAAATTTCGAGGTGGGGTTTGCCGGACCTCAAAGTCACCCATTTTTAAATTAAAATTACGCCGTACCGGAAGTGGTACAAACGAAAATTTTTACGGTACAAACCGGTACAAACGTAGTACAAACGAATGGCATCGACGAAATTTTGAAATTCCCAGGTGGGGGGGGCTGTCGTTTCGCCAGCCCCCCCACTTTGAAATGAGAATAACCCCGTTCCGGAAATGGTACAAACGAAAATTTTGACGGTACAATCCGGTACAAACGTAGTACAAACGAATGGCATCATTGAAATTTTGAAATTCCGAGGTGGGGGGGGGGCTGCCGTTTCGCCAGCCCCCGATGAGAATAACTCCATACCGGAAGTGGTACAAACGAAAATTTTTACGGTACAATCCGGTACAAACGTAGTACAAACGACCGTCATCATTGAAATTTTGAAATTCCGAGGTGGGGGGGGCTGGCGAAATGGAGCTCTTTTCGTGAGGTGTTGGAGCACCATATTCCACTTAAATGGTTGGACTCACTTGATGTACCGATGCTTTACGGGAGATACGTCTCCATTGGCTTTTTCTGGAGCAAAAGAGGTCTGCAGACTGCACCCAAGCTGATGATGACTGACATCGATTTCGTCCTCGAGACTTTATTTCGGCCGTTCGGCGTCTTCCCGTTTATGGGTGATATATTTCCATTAATTTTATTCTTTTGCAGTATTTAAGGTTTAATTGAGGTGGCATTGAATGAGACCCCTTCACCTATATATTTTAGATCACCTGAACCTGAGGTTTTCTTTAACTTTTAGTTGAAATTTCCCTTTTGGCTAACTGATGTTCTTTTTATTCCAAATTCTAGTTTGGCAAATAATTGTATAATTTTAACATTGTTAACTTTAAATGTTAATATTCTAACGTTTGTACTATCACTATACAACCGGTCTCTGTTTCAATTTATTTAATTTATTTATGATTTTTAATTTAATTTGTTGAGTTGATGAGATGTAACATGTTTTAAAATTCTTTAAAGGTGAAGTAAAATTTTAATAAACGTTAGATTTTTGAAAACTTAAAACTCTGTGTTCTTTCTTTTTACTTTAATGCATTTTTATTTTTAGGAAAGCGCCATTTTAATATTTTGCAGGTTAGCATATTTTTACGAATTTGGGGAGAAACTGGTCTCATGGCGCACTTCCACTCTCAGAAATTTTCAGGTTTTCGATGATTTTCAGATTTCAGGAACTTTGCAGTATTCAGGATGTTTTGAATGATTTAATATTGATTTAGAATATCATAATGCAAAAATTTACCCGACATGCGCGTGTGTGTGTCAGTGAGTCTGTGGAGACGATATCTCACGAACGAATGGAGCGATTCGAATGAAATTGGGTACAAAAATCCCAATCCGTGAATACTGGAAGCCTATTGTTTTTAAACGTAATCGAATGTTCACAACCCCCCCCCCCCTAAATTTTCGAGGGAAAATTTGAAAAAATCATAAAATCAAAATCTTTAATAAAGTTACATAAATAGACATTTCTTATGTCATTTTTCCTTAGAAAACGATGGACATAAACTTTAGAACGCTAGCATGAACCGCACTCGAGATATTGCACATTTTTCAAATAAATTAAAAAAAAAAAAAAACATAAATTAAAAAATATATATATTAACTGCTGAACAACATGTTTACTTTTCATATGTAATATCATGCCATAAATTTGTTGACATTATTTTCATGGATCTAACTCGTTCCATTCATGAGAAAAGATACTGTGAGTCATACTTTTGCATTTGAACGCCAATAGTCATTTATCTGCTATAAGAATAACTTATTTCTCCGTCCATATTGCTTAGCGAGATTTTGGCGACGAAGTTGGCGGAATGTCGCCCACTTGGAGACTTTTTTAAATGTTGTCAAATTAACGAAAGCCTCGCCCAATGAATAAAAATGACGCTCAATCCATAAAAATGACGACTCATTGATAAATATGCAATATCTTGAATAGAATATAAGTATCTACTATAAGAATAATCTATTTTTCTACTCTAAAAGTAGCAAATTCATAGCATTCTATAAGGAAAGTCATGTGTTGGCCACATCCGATTTTTTATACACAGGATGAATGAAATCCTGTCCAAATACTGCGACAAAAAGATTTAGAATCTCTCGTGTCTTCGTTGGATATGCCTCGCATAGACGCTATAAAAGCTTTTAGCAATGCATAAACGCGCCGAAAACACCTTCGTGCGCGAGGTTCTCATTCAGAGATTGAACCAAAAAGATTCAAAGATCCCCGATTCGAACTTTGTGACAGTCAGATCGACACTTTCTTGGAATCGGGCGCGGTAGCCCATTGGTTAGCGCGCTGAAGTTGCACTCGGTAGGCCCGGGTTCGGTTCCAGCCGCTGCCAAAACTGCCGCCGTGTTTATGAGGAGTACGATCACGTTAAACATGTGGGTCCGAAAGTCCTTCCGAGAGGTTGGTGGTACGGTCCCTGTGGATGCCTCCCCCACTGGGTTCCGGCCTAAATTGGGTGGCACTTCCCGACCGTCCAAACAGTTACCTTACACCTTTCTGGTAGGTCGGACGGTCTGGGTCTCAACAACAACTTTCTTGGAATCGAAGTTATTTGTCAAATAGTTGGGTCAAAGAATATCTTGCCCGTACAGGCAATCCCAGAAGGAGTTGGGCCCGAATGCGTGACGACACGAAGTAGGACGGCAGTTCATATTGAAGTTAGAACGCGTTGCAAAAGTAAACGATTCCATAATAAAGTAGCCTGTGGTTTAGGAATTTGGGTACAGGTAAAGAGTTAAAAGAAATCAGCCTGTTGATGAGAGCTGTTGGTTGAGCAGGCTCATAAAAATTTTTGAGCACTGAAGAGTGCATGGGGAATTTCTTAGCCATGCTCACAAAATCGAAATGGGGTTGTGCTTCCCCTAAACGGGTATGCCTATTAGTTTTAACCTCATACTGGTTTGGAATGGTTCATAGCCTATATAATGGAGCGGGGGTTTGTTGTGTCTGTGCGGTTTTATCGGAAGTATAAAATGATTTCAACGGTACTCACTCTCTTTCAACTGAAAAACATCCTCTTCAGATCCAACCTGCAAAGAACAAAACGAATCAGTAGAATGTCATCGAGAGACAACACATATATTCTATTTCATGTGCTAGGAATATTTTTTTACTTTCCTTAGATATATAATACAGAGGGAGTACTGAACAAAACTTGACTCGCAATTTGGAGCGAAACACGCATGAACCTTCAGGTCCTCCCAATTTTGAGCTGCAATCATCGAGTCTGCGACTAGGACCGTGGTTTGAGTAGCATCCAATGTTGAACTCAATAGATTCGTTTGAATAGGTGGGACGAGCGAACGATGGGAAAGGCGATAACGAGAGGGCGTTGTTAAAAGTCGTTCATACAGGGTATTTTTTCTTCTAAATATTTCCTTTATATTTAAACAGCTGATGATTAGGAAAGCAATGAGTCATCCCGCAAAAGATTTGCTTCGTGTTCTTGCCGACGTTGAAACCAGACTGTCATGTTTGGTGCACCGAGAATAGAACGGGGCTTGTGGCTCATAGTCCATTCCTTTAGAATCGGCGGCTCAAGGGCACGCGTTGAAGGAAGGGGAGAAGGAATTCCGTGACCTTGAGTCGCAGATTCTAAAGGGACACACAAGGCAGTCAGAGGCGAATCCTAGTCTACGATGTGAGTCATGCGGAAATGCGTATGACTTCCCCGCGTTGCCAATCGCACTGCAATACTCAATGGATAATGGTAAAAATAGTAAATATTACGACTGTTGGGTTATTCACTGTGCAACAAGAGCAACGATGTTGTTCTGAAAGGGGAAAAAAAACAGACCTTCACCGAACATGACTCGAAAGCTCTAAAAATGGGCTCCTATTCCGCGAAATGTTAAATGTCAATTCCAGCAATGAACAAACTTGAAATTCCAAATTCTTATTCGACGCAATCATTATAATGGAAAAACTTTTAAATTATAAAATTTCCAAGTATTCTCAGTTTTAGAAAAGAGTCGAGTCAACAAAATGATTTTGCTCCGATTCTGACATCCCGTTAGCCATGGCTTCAAAGTCTAACTACAGGAGGAGTCTAACTGCAATTCTGTCCGAGCCTCTTTCCCGTCCTTGTGTAATTGAGATTTGGCAAAGGTGAACTGGGTCTTATTACTCTCCACGCAACACATGAGAAAGTATCGTGTCGAAAACCGCAACTCGACTTTCCATGGATTCACCTCTACAACACGGAAAAGTCATTCTTAGCGTCCGTGTGTGTGTCTCAAAAACGAATTCTATGAAACGAATCTATATAAATAAAATTGAAAATCTGTCTGTTTGTCCCGTCATCACGGGAGAACGGCTGAACCGAATTGGATGAAATTTTGTGGGTAGCCTGGAAAGAGTCCCATTTAAAATTGAGTCCACGTTTGGAGTTTCTACGATCAGTGGCTCTCGAGATATTAGTAAAAAACGAAATTTTCGTTTGTCTCATCATCACGGGAGAACGGCTGAACCGAATTGGATGAAATTTTGTGGATAGCCTTGAAATAGTCCCCCATACCTTTAGCCCAAGTTTCGAGAATCCACGACCAGGGGTTGTCGAGATATTAATGAAGAACGAAACTTTTTCGTAGGAGTTCTACTCTCTAACTCCGTGGTTTATTCAAACGAAAAGCTTGAAAATCGTTTAAAAGTGAATTAAAACTTTATCTCTGAGTTTGATGGGAGATTTTTTGCGCTAATGAGTCACTTTCTGAAAACATGAATCGTTTGAAACATGATTTAAATAGGACATCTATCTCCATGGTTTATTTTTCACAACCTTTTACTCAACAATGAAAAGTATAAAGAAATCAAAATGGCTATTTAATTTCGCAGTTTATGAGGAAGATTCTATCTTATATCATGTTGCTCAGAAACGCAATTAAATTAAATCTGTCTGTTAATTTTAATTATTATTTTTTCGATTTGAATAATAAATAAATGGATATAAAAATATATTTTAGAAAAGAACGATTTGATTTTTCTTATAGCATTTTTGACTGGATAATATCAATTACGGTTTATCAATTAATATCAATTAATATCAATTAATATCAATTACGGATAATATCAATCAGGTTTAAACGTTATTATTATTGATATTTTCGGGGATTGTTGATTCAGGGATTATTGATATTTTCAAGTTCTTATGCACTGATTTTATTATGACAAAAATGGTTTAAACTCACATATTGTACGTTGTACGAGTAATCTTCTACAAATACACGGGTATACCTTCTAATTTACGAGAATATAAGTAGTACAGGTATATTGGCATATGTTTGGCATAATATTGGCATATATTGGAATCCATTACGACCTTCTGGTATAAAGAGTACGGGGATTATTGATATTTTCAATTTATTACGTTATCTCTTATTTTGGCAAATATTTTTGAGACTCCTATTGTAATACGGGTAATCTTCTACTATCACACTGGCATATTTCTAATTTGCGACAATATAAGTAGTACGGGGTTGCATATATTGATTAAATTCCTTTTTTTTATAAACTTGCTTACAAAAGGGGCCAGGATGTTTTATTCTTCAGATCTGCCCGTGAAGATAATTTTGCATAGTGAGATTCTTAATAGATATTCTTAAACTTCTCTTTAGCAGCAATAAATTTAATATTTTCACAGAATTTGCACATGATTGCGAATTATAAGTTTCTTTATATTATATACACCATACGAAGAACGGGTATGCTGCTAGTCTATATATATAAAGAAGAAAAGTAAGTATGTATGTATGTATGATCCAACATCACTGGGGAACGGCTGAACCGAATTTGGTGAAATTTGGTGGGTTGTCTTGAAATAGCCCCACTTAAAATTTAGTACATGTTTCGAGTTTCTACGACCAGTGGTTCTCGAGATATTAGTGAAAAACGAAACTTTCTTTTGTCTCACCATCACGAGACAACGGCTGAACCGAATGTAATGAAATTTTGTGGGTAGCCTTGAAATAGCCTTCCTTAAATTTAGTCTAAGTTTCGAGTTTCTAAGACCAGGGGTTGTCGAGATATTAATGGAAAACGAAACTTTTTCCTAGAAGCTCTGCTCTCTAACTCCATGATTCCCAACGAGAAAGGTTGGAAATCGTTGGTTTTAACGTGAAAATAAATTAAATGTCTGAGTTTTGTGGGAGTTTATTGAACGTAATAGCACTTTTGAAAATCGCAGGTTTGAAATATGAATTTAAATGGAAACTAAAAGTATTAAGAAAATGGAAACTAAAAGTATTATACTAAATGGAAACTAAAAGTATTATACGAAAAGTATTAAGAAATCACAAGAAAGATCAATCATGCATAAAGCATTGATTATGAAACACTTTCCAACTTTAATTTTATTTAAACATCTCTAAAATGCGATACATTCAGCGGTAATATATCACAATGCTGCAATAATTAATTATATTTGAAAATTTAAAACTTCATCGAAAAAAACGAACTTGATTCAAATGACGTCATCGAAATATAAATCGCCTGGCTCTCTGTTGTTGTTGTTGAGACCCAGATCGTCTGACCTACCAAAAAGGTGTACGGTAACTGTTTGGACGGCCGAGAAGTGTTACCCAACTCAGTGGGGGAAGCATCCACACAAGGACCGTACCATCCTTCCTTTATCACCAACCTCTCGGAACGACTTACGGACAAACATGTTTAACGTGATCGTACTCCGCGTGAACACGACGGCAGTTTTGGCTGCGGCGGGAATCGAACCCGGGCCTACAGAGTGCAATTCCGGCGCGCTAACCACTGAGCTACCGCGCCCTGCCTGGCTCAATGTTGAAGACCCAGACCGTCCGGCTCGTCAACAAGGACTTGAGCAACCGTTTGTCCCCCTGGCTCAATGTGTAAAAGCAGTAAATATTTCATTCATACATTTTAATTTCATTCATCACAGTACTACAATAATTTATTCTACTTAAAAACTTCAAACCATGGAGGCCAAAGTAATTTAACTCTATGCATAAAACTTCATCGAAGAAGTCTGCCATTAAATCATCTGCTTCTCTATGTAAAATCAAGGAATGTTTCATTCATTTCATCTATATTGCAGACTCCTCAGTAAAATAACTTTGCGTTAAAGGAATTCAGCAATTCTTATACAACTCACCTTACAGCCTAATCAGTTTACATTCTCCATAAGTAAAAATTAAGTTTCGTTGTAGAAATACTGATCATTTTTGATAATCTCAAAGTTTGATGATCATTTAAACTCAAATATATTGTAATTGTGTTGTTTCAGAATACAGATGCTCAGAAATTAAGCAAAAATAAAGCGGTTTTAGGACGGATACGACACTAAATATAAATTTTAAAAAATCTGATGTAGGCAGCACATGACTTTCATTATATAATTTACTACTTTTACAGTAAAAAAAAATAGATTATTTTTATAGTAGATATTTATATTCTTTCCAAGATATTGAATTTTCGTCTATGAGTCGTCATTTGCATTGATTTAGAGTTATTTTTATCCATTTGGCGAGTTTTTCGTTAATTTAGCAACATTTAGAAAAATGCGCCAAGTAGGCGACATTTCACCAAATTCGTCGCCAAAATCTCGCCAAGCGTTATAGACGCAGAAATAAGTTATTCTTACAGCAGATAAATGACTATTGACGTTCAAATACAAAAGTATCTTTTTTCATGAATGGAACAAGCTAGATCCACGAGAATGATGTCACCAAATTTATCGCATGGTATTACATATGAAAAGTGAGCATGTTTCTCAATAGGAAATTTTTTTTTTATGTTATATGATTTTTTGATAATTTTTTTGAAAAATGTGCAATATCTTGAGAACGATGTTAGCCTTCTAAAATGTATGTCAATCGTTTTCTAATGAAAAATTACAAAATGTTTATTTGTGTAACTTTATTAGATGTTTTGATTTTTTGACAATTTTCAAAATTTTACTCGAAATTTTAGGGGGGGGGGGGGGGGGGTTCTGAACATTCGATTGCGTATAAAAACAATAGGCTTCCAGTGTTTACGGATTGTAATTTATGTATCAAATTTCGTTGGAATGGGTCCATTCGTTCGTCAGTTATCGTCTTCACAGACTCACTGACACACACACTTCAAAAATGTTCGATTCGTGATCAGGGATGCTTGAAAAGTGCTCTCCCGTTGAAAACTCGAATTTAAATTTTCGACCCCGTCACAAAACTTTCCTTATACATTATTGTATAAGGAAAGTATTGTGACGGAAGGAAAGTAATATTTTTAAAAATCACGATTTCGATACAAGATGGATGACATATTTTATTTTGAAGTGGGTCACGTGATATATTCATATAATGGTCACGTGATTTCTTCATATAAAGGGCTTAATTATTATTACTTACCTTATACTATGTATACAGGTATAAGGAAAGTATTGCGACGGAGTTTTCGACGGGAGAGCAAGTTTCTAGCATCCCTGATCACGAATCAAACATTTTTAAGGTGATGTCTGTGTGTGTGCGTGTGTCAGTGAGTCTGTGGAGACGATAACTGACGACTGAATAGACCGATTCGAACGAAATTTGGTACAAAAATCACAATCCGTGAATACTGGAAGCCTATTGTTTTTATACGCAATCGAATGTTCAGACCCCCCCCCCCCCTAAATTTTCGAGTGAAATTTTAAAAAAATCATTAAAAAATCAAAACCTTTAATAAAGTTAAGCAAATCGACATTTCTTATGTAATTTTTCATTAGAAAACGATTGACATAAATTTTCGAATGCTGGCATGAACCGTTTTCGAAATATTGCACATTTCTTAAAAAAATTATCAAAAAATCATGTAAAATAAAAAAAAAGTATTACCTATTGAGAAACATGTTCACTTTTCATATGTAATATCATGCGATACATTTGGTGACATCCATCTCGTGGATCTAGCTCGTTCCATTCATGAAAAAAGATACTTTGAGTCATATTTTTGTATTTGAACGCCAATAGTCATTTATCTGCTGTAAGAATAACTTATTTCTCCATCCATAGCGCTTGGTGAGCTTCTGGCGACGATTTTGGTGGAATGTCGCCAACTTGGCGACTTGTTTAAATATTGCTAAATTAACGAAAAACTCGCCCAATGGATAAAAATGAGGCTAAATCAATAAAAATGACGACTCATTGACGAAAATTCAATATCTTGGAAAGAATATATCTACTATAAGAATAACCTATTGTTTAAAGTAGTGTTTAAAGTAGTGTAACCTATTGTTTAAAGTCATGTGTTGCCCCCATCAGATTTTTTTAATTGTTATTTAAAAAAACTACTGAATACATTTTGCTGAACATTTTTTTATGTATTATATGGGATCATTTGAATATTTCCTAAAAGTTTCGAAGCAATTTGTGAATTTTAAATTTGTTTAAAAATGTCTGAAAAATTAGATCCCATAGGGTTCAAATGTATTTCATTTTTTCAACTCGGGTTCAATCCAAAACTAATTGGGTGATATTATTCATTTATATCCCCATAGGTCCCACAAACCGTCTGGACAAAATAAGAAAATTTCATTTTGATAAAGTCATTTTTACGACAGTTATCGTGCTGACAGACAGACAGACAGAATTAACAAAGTCATAAACACTTTTCAACTATGTTGTAAAGTGTTAAAAATGGTTATTTAATTATCAGCATTTTATGAGGAAGAGTCTTTCTTATGCAGTTATGACTTATATAATGCAATGCTTTTTTTTTTCTTACATAATGCAATGAATTTATATGTTTCACAGTGAAAAAACAATGCATGAAATTCATGGCGCTGTATGTTGCGGTGTAATTTTCATCACAATTTTGCATGGTAAATCCCGAGCAACGCCGGGTAATCGCTGCTAGTTTTATTTATATAGATTGTTATGATTGAAAATCTACGATCATTTCCTGGCATGGCTGGCAATTCCGCTTATTTATACGTTAAGCAAATTAAAAAAAAAAAATCACTCCGAGGCGTTTTTGGAGTTGTCTGGAAGTATCTCTGCACCGAAATTCGGGTCGTTCGGATTTTTTGCTACAGACGGACAGACACGCAAACATTGTATTTTAGTTAAGAAGACAAAGGAGACAGGCGTATGGTAGAGAACGAGTTAATATATATTGTTACGAAATTCCTCGCATTATTATTCACAATTGAATGCACACACACGCTTTGTATGGAGGAGAAAGTCTATCAAGAAAATGGAAAAAAACGACGGCCTTTCCTCCAGCTGACGTTCTCAATTCGTTGGCTAAAAGCAAGGTTAATAGAATGCACGATATTCCCCGGACCGTGGGCTAAAGAACGCAGTGGGAGTTGGCGGCCAACAGAATCTGATAACCGCGAATGTCCCGCCACACAGGGGAGGAGTGGTGAAGGGGTCAACCCTCGGTTGGACGATAGCGGGTCGCGGCAGGTTAAAGTGCCACTTTGGAAGTCCAAAAATAAAACGTTGACAAAGGGTGGTGGAAGGGCCGTGTGTTTTCGTTGATCGGAATGACCGTCATGTGATGGTACGCATCCAAAAAAAAAACCTGCCGTAAAAATGACTTGATCAAAATGAAATTTTAGTATGTTGTTCAGACTGTCTGTAGGACCTATGGGAATATAAATGAATAATATCACCCAATTAGTTTGGATTGAACCCGGGTTGAAAAAATGAAGTACATTGAACCCTATGGGACCTCATTTTTCAAGCATTTTTTAAGCGGATTTAAAATTCAAAAATGGCTTCGAAAGTTTTAGGAAATATTCAAATGATCCCATAAAATATATAAAAAAAATTTGAGCAAAATATATTCAGTAGTTCTTTAAATAAAAATTAAAATAATAATGACACCTTTTATATGAAGCGATCACGTGACTCACTTCAAAATAAAATAGGGCATCCATCTAGCACCAAAATCGTGATTTTTAAAATTATTCTTAATTCATATTGAGTGTTGTATCCGTCCTAAAACTGCTTTATTTTTGCTTAAATCCTGTGCATCTACATACTGAAACAGCACAATTACAATATATTTGAGTTTAAATGATCATCCAACTTTGATTATTTCTACAGCGAAGCCTAATTTTCACTTATGGAAAATGTAAACAGCAAAATATGTAGAATGAGTTGTAAAGAATTGCAGTATTTCTTTAACACAAAATTATTTAGCTCATGGAGTCTGCATCTGATATGAATGAAATATTCATTGATTTTACAGAGAGAAGGACGATTATTTTGATGAAGTTTTAAGCATAGAGTTTAATTACTTGTACCTCCATGGACTTAAGTTTTTAAAATAAATTATTATAGTATTGTGATGAATGAAATGAATGGGAAAATGTTATAAATGAAATGCTGCTTTTATAGAGAGAGCCAGGCATGTTATATTTCGATGGCGTCATTTGAACAAATTTCATTTGTTTTCGATGAAGTTTTCAAATATATAATAAATTATTGTAGTATTATGATAATTTTAAAAATATTACTTGGGAATGTATCGCATTTTAGAGATATTGTGTGTGTGTGTCAGTGAGTCTGTGAAGACGATAACTGACGAACGAATGGACCCATTCGAACGAAATTTGGTACATAAATTACAATCCGTAAACACTGGAAGCCTATTGTTTTTATACGCAATCGAATGTTCAACCCCCCCCCCCCTAAATTTTCGAGTGAAATTTTGAAAAATCGTCAAAAAATCGAAACCTCTAATAAAGTTACACAAAAAGACATTTCTTATGTAATTTTTCATTAGAAAACGATTGACATAAATTTTAGAACGCTAACATGAACCGTTCTCGAGATATTGCACATTTTTCAAAAAAATTATCAAAAAATCATATGAAATAAAAAAAAAATTTCCTATTGAGAAACATGTTCACTTTGCATATGTAATACCATGCGATAAATTTGGTGACATCATTCTCGTGGATCTAGCTCGTTCCATTCATGAAAAAAAATACTTTTGTGTAATACTTTTGTATTTGAACGCCAATAGTAATTTATCTGCTGTAAGAATAACTTATTTCTCCGTCCATAACGCTTGGAGAGATTTTGGCGACGAATTTGGTGGAATGTCGCCTACATAACTACTTTTTTTTAAATGTTTCTAAATTAACGAAAAACTTGCCAAATAGATAAAAATAACGCTAAATCAATGAAAATGACGACTCAGTGACGAAAATTCAATATCTTGGAAAGAATATAAATATCTACTATAAAAATAATCTATTTTTTTTTTTTAATGTAAAAATAGTAAATTCATTGCATTATATAAGGAAAGTCATGTGCTACCCACATCAAATTTTTTTTAATTTATATTTAGTGTCGTATCCGTCATAAAACCGCTTTATTTTTGCTTAATTTCTGAGCATCTGTATTTTGAAATAACATAATTACAATATATTTGAGTTTAAATGATCATCAAACTTTGATTATTTCTACAACGAAACCTATTTTTTTTACTTATGGAGAATGTAAACTGATTAGGCTGTAAGATGAGTTGTATAAGAATTGCTGAATTCTTTTAAGGCAAAATTATTTTGCTCAGAAGTCTGCAATATAGCTGATATGAATGAAGTATTCATTGATTTTACAGAGAGAAAAACGATTTTTTCGATGAAGTTTTAAGCATAGAGTTTAATGACTTGTACCTCCATGGTCTTAAATTTTTAAATAAAATAAATTATTATAGTATTGTGATGAGTCAAATGAGTGGAATGAAATGCTGCTTTTATAGAGAGAACCAGGCGTGTTATATTTCGATGACGTCATTTGAAAATTTTTCATTTGTGTTCGATGAAGTTTTGAAATATAAATTATTGTAGTATTATGATAATTTTAAAAATATTACCGAGGAATGTAACGCATTTTAAAGATGTTTAAACAGACAATTTATATTTCAATGCAGTCATTTGAATGAAGTTCATTTTTTTTCGATGAAGGTGTAAGTTTTCAAATATAATAAATTAATGTAGTATTGTGATCATTTTAAAAATATTACCGAGGAATGTATCGCATTTTAGAGATGTTTCAATAAAATTGCATTGAAGTTGGAAAGTGTTTCATAATCAATGCTTTATGCATGATTGATCTTTCTTGTTACTTTCTTATTCGTAGTATTGAGAAAGTATTCTTTTCACGAGAATTTTCGATTGCGATATTTTAATGCCAATATACGTTTTAAGACCTCCTGAACCCGTTTTGACAATTTTTGGAGTGATGTCCACGAGAAAAATTGTTTTCAACGCGATGTATGTGTGAATGTCTGTCTGCATGTATATGTGTACATCTGTGCAATGTATGTATCCACTCTAGCTAAATAATTATTCGATGAAATTCTCACAATTTAGTACGCAAGTTTGTTGTGGATTATCGTGGTGTTGATTAGATTTTGGTACAATTCGGAAAAAAAAGCTCCTTTTTTTTAACACTTTACAACATAATTAGTTCATTCTGTCTGTTCGTACGATAACTGCCATAAAAATGACTTCAAAATAAAATTTTAGCGTGTTGTTGAGACGATTTGTGGGACATATGGGAGTGTAAATGAATAATATCACCCAATTAGTTTTGGATTGAACCCGGGTTGAAAAACTGAAATACATTGAACTCTATGGGACCGCATTTTTCAAAAAATTTTTAAGCAAAGTTAAAATTCACAAATTGCTCCGAAAATTTTAGGAAATATTCAAATTCTCATAAAATATATAAAAAAATTTCAGCAAAATATGTTTGGTAGTTTTCTAAATAAAAATTAAACTAATAATGACACCCATATAATATGAAGAAGTCACGTGGACCCACTTCAAAATGAAATATGGCATCCATCTTGTGTCAAAATCGTGATTTTAAAGTTCTTTTTAATTTATATTGAGTGTTGCATCCGTCCTAAAACCGCTTTATTTTTGCGTTTTTCTGTGCATCTATATTCTTCGTCAATGCAGTTACAATATTTTTGAGTTTAAATGATCATCATACTTTGATTATTTCTACAACGAAGCCTAACTTCAATATATGTAAAATGTAAACAAGTGATTGTAAGATGAGTTGCATAAGAATAGGCGAAATTTTTTCCACGCAAAAATATTTAACTCTGGAGTCTGGAATAAAAGTATATGAATGAAATGCTCGCTGCTTTTACATAGAGAGCCAGGCGATTTATATTTCGATGACGTCATTTGAATAAAGTTTAAAGCATGGAGTTAGAACGTACTTTTGCCGCCATGGTTTTAATTTTCCAAGTAAAATAAATTATTGTAGTTCTGTGATAATGTAAATAATATCGTCGTGGAATGTATCGTAATTTAGAGATGTTTAAATAAAATGACAGTTGGATAGTGTTTTTTATAATCAATGCTTTATTCATGATTGATCTTTCTTGTATTTATATTTAGTATTGCATCTGTCCTACAACCGCTTTAATTTTGCATATTATCTGTTTCGAAATTCTGTGCTTACGCAATTACAATATTTTTTCTTTTAAAGGATCGTTAAACTTTGATTATTTCTACAACGAAGCTTGATTTTAACGTATGCAAAATGTAAACAAAACAAGCGATTGTAAGATGCGTTATATAAGAATGGCTGAATTTTTTAACGCAAAATTATGTAACTGTGGAGTCTGGAATATAAGCAATATAAATGGAATATTCATTGATTTTACTTAGATAGAAAAGCAAACGATTTTATAACACTGGCTTTTTTGATGAAGTTTTTAGTTTCTAATTGCTGTACTATGATGATTTAAAAAATATCACCGCTGAATGTATCGCATTTTAAAGATGTTTAATTGCACGTCAGTTGGAAAGTGTTTCATAATCAATGCTTTATGCATGATTCATCTTTTTTGTTTCGCATGAATCGTTTTTTCTTCGATTAAAAAGTGTGCAAAAATTACAAAAAAATAAAAATAAAAATAATATGATTTTATTACTATCTTAAATGTATGCAAGTGTCTGCCATTGTAAAACCTCTGTATCCACTGTAAAACACGTTACTGAAAGTCTCAGGGGCATCAGCGGTTGGTCAGTCCCTGGCAGTTATGATAATATATATGTATGAATTAAAATAACAAAAACGAAAGTGCAAATCAGTAAACACAGCATCCAACAGCAGGTATCCATTATGAACAGTCGTTTACTTCAATAGGTTATATATTTTACATGATATGTCGATGATCTGAAAATTATGATTTCTATCCACATATAGATTTCTATCCACACCATTTGGAATTCATTCTTAATGAAGCTACTATTAGCAATAATATTCATTTCTTGGATTCAAATCTTTTTATTGAACCTTCTAATAGAATTGCTACTCATTTAATTTATAAGATAAAAAAGACTCTTTTAATTTTAACATTTATAAAATCTTACCTTTTAATTCCTGCAACTCGATTCAATTGTTTAGAAATATTATACTTAATCCGCTTTTAGAAATGTATAGATTATCTGATAAAAAATTCTATGCTGTGCATATAAATAATCTAAAAATGACCAGCAATTTATATAAATATCCCTCTTAGTTAGTAAATGATATCGTTAAAAAGTTTAGATTTTCATGAATTCTATTCATAGTACTCTATATTAGCCAGACACCGCCATTCTCTTGTATTAATAATACTTTTATTTTTACATCCACTTAAACAGAAGCCTTACTATTATAAGCTCCTCTTTTGTGTAGCTCTTATTATATATTATTACTTTTTCTTGCCTTTTCGCATGACTGTTATTTATTTCTTACGAATAGCAACAGTAGATAATTTCTTTTTCCTTTGCGAATGGCAACACTAGTCTCTTCATTCTGGGTTCTAGGGTTCGAGTGTATGCAATGTTTATTTCGGGTATTCTTGTTTCCTTTATTTTTCTTGCTTTATGTATGTTTTCCAAGTTGAAATAGTTTATAGATATAATCTATCTATTTCTTCATATACATGCATATTTTGTGTTTGCTTCGACAGAATACTTGGACCCGATGAAGAGTTTTGACGAAGTGATGAACTATTCCATTATTTTGGCCTAGCCCTTGTCCACATGTATAGCATTATGCTTGGATTTTATATGTTTTTCTATTATCGATTCCAAACCATTGATATTTGTTGATTATCATTAACTTGATGACTCGAAATTTGCCATTTTTTTTCCCATTTGATTGAAGATTTGCTGTTTTATACTTTTATTTTGTAGGTTTGTTATAAAGTTAGAAAAGTGAAAAGCTGCAACTCGAAAAACCTATCATTGGACTTTCAAACTATTTAAATATATATATATAATAGTTTGAAAATCCAATGATAGAATAGAGACAAAAAAGTTGCAACTCGAAAAACCCCAATATTAAAAAATGCCTAACAAATAAAAAAGTATCAAACAGAGAATCATCAATCAAGTGGAATATAAAAGGCAAACCTCTAGTCACTAAGCTGAAGACAAACATCAATGGAAAGGAATCGATACTAGAAAATGAAATAAAATCCGAGCATTAAAGCTTTACACGTGGACAAGCCCTAGGCCTAAACAAATGAATTGTTCATCTCGATAAAACTCTTCATCAAGTCCAAGTATTTCATCAAAATGAACACAAAATGCATGTTTCTGATATCAGTGATAGATTATATCTATAAACACTGATAACTTGGACGACATGCATAAAGATTGAAAAACCATAGGAAACAAGAATACCTGAAAAAGCATATGTCTGAACCATTGGAGCCTTGAATAAAGAGACCCATGTTGCCAATCGCAAAAAATAAAAAATTGAGAACTGCTGTTGCCAATCGTGAGAAACAAATAACAGTCATGCGAAAAGGCTATAAAATGTGATATTCAACAGTAAAAGCTACAAAATAAAGGGACAGATGATAAATGAAAACATAGAGGCTAAATTATTAGGGGGTGTAAATACATAGTAATGCTTATTCAAGAGAAAGTGGATGTCTGGCTAATATAAGATATTAAGAGAATTTAAATGTATTCAACCATTCCAAACTTTTTAACTATACCATTTACTAAATATGCTGGATATTTATATAATTTGCTGGTCATTTTTAGCTTATTAATATGCATAGCATGAAATTTTTTATCCGATAATCTATAAATTCTAAAAAATCCATTAAATATAATATTTCTAAACAATTGAATAGAGTTGCAGGAATTAAATGGTAATATTTTATTAATGTTAAAGTTAAAAACGTCTATTTTATCCTATAAATTAGTAACAATCCTATTAGTAGGTTCAATAATTAGATTTAAATCCAAAAAATGAATGTTATTACCAACAGTGGCTTCATTAGGAATGAGTTCCAAATGATCCGGATAGAAATCTGTCAAAAAATAGATGTGACACAATTGCCTGTAAAAACTAAAGCATCTGTCAATTTTGCAATCTGTGGAAGGAAAGGACTGCAGACGATCCGGAGCTTAATACTTCATAAATGAAGCTGGCATATATTATAGGCACTTTAACGGTGGCTTTTCTTACCAGTGTGCCATCCACAAAGTACAGCTGGAGAAAGAAAGCGCAGAATGTCTTACAATGTATAGATAGATAGAAATGAGAATTGGTTCTAAACAGGAGATTGCGAGAAAGAGTTCAAGGATGGTTTCATTTTTGCATCGTAGCCATGGATGCCCACGGGATCCTTTTACTTCCCCTGCAATAAATACATGGTAATGTATAGGGAAAGGATTGGAATCGTGTCGAAAATCACAACTCGAGTTTGCGATCTGTTTTGGTATTTCTAGAACAAGAAAAAAAAATATATTTTGAGTCTGACGGCCGTACGCGTGTCTATCCGTGCAATGTGTGTATTCACTCTAACTCAAAAACGAGTTGACCCAATTCAATAAAATTTCATAGGTAGGTCACTTGCGGAAGACCCGATTCGATTTTATAGAATTCGGTATGAAAAGAACCCGACTTTTTTCTGCGACAGGGCCCGCTATGTATCCACTCTACTTAAACGAATGGACCCGATTTTACATAATTGGGTAAAAAAGTCACTTGTGAGTGACTCTGATTAGATTTGGATACGATTCGGGAAAAAGGAAGCTACCCCTTTTGCCAAAATCTAAAATAAAAAACTACGCATGCTTAAATGTATCCATTAAACGCTTGTTGTATACGTCACGTTGAGCGACGAAAAGAATAAGACTGACCCATGACTCTAGGATGAGCCGTTCTCGAGATATTTTAGTTTTTCGCCACCTTTGAGAATACGTCCAGTTACCCAATGACAATTGGATTAAAAGTGTCCGTTCATTGTTGTTTCAAATGATTATTCTGTACAATTAAACTTCATTTAATGAATGATTGACGAAATAAAGAGAAAATGCATTCGAGCCTGTACATTTTTTATAAAGCCTATTAACCATTAGCTAGAAGTTCGCTTCTGTCTTTTTCAGCGTAATGTGTGATTTCCTCCTAAACAAACTTTCGAAATCCAATAACAGCAAACAGTGCTCCAGCTCCTTAACTAAATGAGAGGATCGAGTGCTTATCGCATCGTGCATAGCATGGAAACACGGCAAAGCATTCAAATCAGAGGCTTATTAAAATCTCCTTTATCCTACAGCCATAGACTGTTATGACCTTCGCATAGCAGTATCAATATGTGGGATCACGTGCGATAGGGCTGTACGATTTTTAGCCTATTTTGGGTTGTCTTTGATTTTAATGGACCTATATTATAATTTAAAATAGTAGCTAACATTACCAGTTTTAAATTAATTCAAAAATGATGGATGCTTCAATTTTTAATACAAAATTGGATGCGGTCCCATTAGACCCTGCATACAACGAATGGGCTCGAAAACCCTAGCGCTAGAGGAAGCCTTTGAACTGAGATATTTCAAGCGTGTACGGAGTCAAATAGTAGAGATGCCACCACAGCGACGGAAAAGAGCAATAAAATAGTAGCTAACATTACCAGTTTTAAATTAATTCAAAAATGATGGATGCTTCAATTTTTAATACAAAATTGGATGCGGTCCCATTAGACCCTGCATACAACGAATGGGCTCGAAAACCCTAGCGCTAGAGGAAGCCTTTGAACTGAGATATTTCAAGCGTGTACGGAGTCAAATAGTAGAGATGCCACCACAGCGACGGAAAAGAGCAATAAAATAGTAGCTAACATTACCAGTTTTAAATTAATTCAAAAATGATGGATGCTTCAATTTTTAATACAAAATTGGATGCGGTCCCATTAGACCCTGCATACAACGAATGGGCTCGAAAACCCTAACGCTAGAGGAAGCCTTTGAACTGAGATATTTCAAGCGTGTACGGAGTCAAATAGTAGAGATGCCACCACAGCGACGGAAAAGAGCAATAAAATAGTAGCTAACATTACCAGTTTTAAATTAATTCAAAAATGATGGATGCTTCAATTTTTAATACAAAATTGGATGCGGTCCCATTAGACCCTGCATACAACGAATGGGCTCGAAAACCCTAGCGCTAGAGGAAGCCTTTGAACTGAGATATTTCAAGCGTGTACGGAGTCAAATAGTAGAGATGCCACCACAGCAACGGAAAAGAGCAATAAAATAGTAGCTAACATTACCAGTTTTAAATTAATTCAAAAATGATGGATGCTTCAATTTTTAATACAAAATTGGATGCGGTCCCATTAGACCCTGCATACAACGAATGGGCTCGAAAACCCTAGCGCTAGAGGAAGCCTTTGAACTGAGATATTTCAAGCGTGTACGGAGTCAAATAGTAGAGATGCCACCACAGCAACGGAAAAGAGCAATAAAATAGTAGCTAACATTACCAGTTTTAAATTAATTCAAAAATGATGGATGCTTCAATTTTTAATACAAAATTGGATGCGGTCCCATTAGACCCTGCATACAACGAATGGGCTCGAAAACCCTAGCGCTAGAGGAAGCCTTTGAACTGAGATATTTCAAGCGTGTACGGAGTCAAATAGTAGAGATGCCACCACAGCAACGGAAAAGAGCAATAAAATAGTAGCTAACATTACCAGTTTTAAATTAATTCAAAAATGATGGATGCTTCAATTTTTAATACAAAATTGGATGCGGTCCCATTAGACCCTGCATACAACGAATGGGCTCGAAAACCCTAGCGCTAGAGGAAGCCTTTGAACTGAGATATTTCAAGCGTGTACGGAGTCAAATAGTAGAGATGCCACCACAGCGACGGAAAAGAGCAATAAAATAGTAGCTAACATTACCAGTTTTAAATTAATTCAAAAATGATGGATGCTTCAATTTTTAATACAAAATTGGATGCGGTCCCATTAGACCCTGCATACAACGAATGGGCTCGAAAACCCTAGCGCTAGAGGAAGCCTTTGAACTGAGATATTTCAAGCGTGTACGGAGTCAAATAGTAGAGATGCCACCACAGCGACGGAAAAGAGCAATAAAATAGTAGCTAACATTACCAGTTTTAAATTAATTCAAAAATGATGGATGCTTCAATTTTTAATACAAAATTGGATGCGGTCCCATTAGACCCTGCATACAACGAATGGGCTCGAAAACCCTAGCGCTAGAGGAAGCCTTTGAACTGAGATATTTCAAGCGTGTACGGAGTCAAATAGTAGAGATGCCACCACAGCAACGGAAAAGAGCAATAAAATAGTAGCTAACATTACCAGTTTTAAATTAATTCAAAAATGATGGATGCTTCAATTTTTAATACAAAATTGGATGCGGTCCCATTAGACCCTGCATACAACGAATGGGCTCGAAAACCCTAGCGCTAGAGGAAGCCTTTGAACTGAGATATTTCAAGCGTGTACGGAGTCAAATAGTAGAGATGCCACCACAGCAACGGAAAAGAGCAATAAAATAGTAGCTAACATTACCAGTTTTAAATTAATTCAAAAATGATGGATGCTTCAATTTTTAATACAAAATTGGATGCGGTCCCATTAGACCCTGCATACAACGAATGGGCTCGAAAACCCTAGCGCTAGAGGAAGCCTTTGAACTGAGATATTTCAAGCGTGTACGGAGTCAAATAGTAGAGATGCCACCACAGCAACGGAAAAGAGCAATAAAATAGTAGCTAACATTACCAGTTTTAAATTAATTCAAAAATGATGGATGCTTCAATTTTTAATACAAAATTGGATGCGGTCCCATTAGACCCTGCATACAACGAATGGGCTCGAAAACCCTAGCGCTAGAGGAAGCCTTTGAACTGAGATATTTCAAGCGTGTACGGAGTCAAATAGTAGAGATGCCACCACAGCAACGGAAAAGAGCAATAAAATAGTAGCTAACATTACCAGTTTTAAATTAATTCAAAAATGATGGATGCTTCAATTTTTAATACAAAATTGGATGCGGTCCCATTAGACCCTGCATACAACGAATGGGCTCGAAAACCCTAGCGCTAGAGGAAGCCTTTGAACTGAGATATTTCAAGCGTGTACGGAGTCAAATAGTAGAGATGCCACCACAGCGACGGAAAAGAGCAATAAAATAGTAGCTAACATTACCAGTTTTAAATTAATTCAAAAATGATGGATGCTTCAATTTTTAATACAAAATTGGATGCGGTCCCATTAGACCCTGCATACAACGAATGGGCTCGAAAACCCTAGCGCTAGAGGAAGCCTTTGAACTGAGATATTTCAAGCGTGTACGGAGTCAAATAGTAGAGATGCCACCACAGCAACGGAAAAGAGCAATAAAATAGTAGCTAACATTACCAGTTTTAAATTAATTCAAAAATGATGGATGCTTCAATTTTTAATACAAAATTGGATGCGGTCCCATTAGACCCTGCATACAACGAATGGGCTCGAAAACCCTAGCGCTAGAGGAAGCCTTTGAACTGAGATATTTCAAGCGTGTACGGAGTCAAATAGTAGAGATGCCACCACAGCGACGGAAAAGAGCAATAAAATAGTAGCTAACATTACCAGTTTTAAATTAATTCAAAAATGATGGATGCTTCAATTTTTAATACAAAATTGGATGCGGTCCCATTAGACCCTGCATACAACGAATGGGCTCGAAAACCCTAGCGCTAGAGGAAGCCTTTGAACTGAGATATTTCAAGCGTGTACGGAGTCAAATAGTAGAGATGCCACCACAGCGACGGAAAAGAGCAATAAAATAGTAGCTAACATTACCAGTTTTAAATTAATTCAAAAATGATGGATGCTTCAATTTTTAATACAAAATTGGATGCGGTCCCATTAGACCCTGCATACAACGAATGGGCTCGAAAACCCTAGCGCTAGAGGAAGCCTTTGAACTGAGATATTTCAAGCGTGTACGGAGTCAAATAGTAGAGATGCCACCACAGCGACGGAAAAGAGCAATAAAATAGTAGCTAACATTACCAGTTTTAAATTAATTCAAAAATGATGGATGCTTCAATTTTTAATACAAAATTGGATGCGGTCCCATTAGACCCTGCATACAACGAATGGGCTCGAAAACCCTAGCGCTAGAGGAAGCCTTTGAACTGAGATATTTCAAGCGTGTACGGAGTCAAATAGTAGAGATGCCACCACAGCGACGGAAAAGAGCAATAAAATAGTAGCTAACATTACCAGTTTTAAATTAATTCAAAAATGATGGATGCTTCAATTTTTAATACAAAATTGGATGCGGTCCCATTAGACCCTGCATACAACGAATGGGCTCGAAAACCCTAGCGCTAGAGGAAGCCTTTGAACTGAGATATTTCAAGCGTGTACGGAGTCAAATAGTAGAGATGCCACCACAGCGACGGAAAAGAGCAATAAAATAGTAGCTAACATTACCAGTTTTAAATTAATTCAAAAATGATGGATGCTTCAATTTTTAATACAAAATTGGATGCGGTCCCATTAGACCCTGCATACAACGAATGGGCTCGAAAACCCTAGCGCTAGAGGAAGCCTTTGAACTGAGATATTTCAAGCGTGTACGGAGTCAAATAGTAGAGATGCCACCACAGCGACGGAAAAGAGCAATAAAATAGTAGCTAACATTACCAGTTTTAAATTAATTCAAAAATGATGGATGCTTCAATTTTTAATACAAAATTGGATGCGGTCCCATTAGACCCTGCATACAACGAATGGGCTCGAAAACCCTAGCGCTAGAGGAAGCCTTTGAACTGAGATATTTCAAGCGTGTACGGAGTCAAATAGTAGAGATGCCACCACAGCGACGGAAAAGAGCAATAAAATAGTAGCTAACATTACCAGTTTTAAATTAATTCAAAAATGATGGATGCTTCAATTTTTAATACAAAATTGGATGCGGTCCCATTAGACCCTGCATACAACGAATGGGCTCGAAAACCCTAGCGCTAGAGGAAGCCTTTGAACTGAGATATTTCAAGCGTGTACGGAGTCAAATAGTAGAGATGCCACCACAGCGACGGAAAAGAGCAATAAAATAGTAGCTAACATTACCAGTTTTAAATTAATTCAAAAATGATGGATGCTTCAATTTTTAATACAAAATTGGATGCGGTCCCATTAGACCCTGCATACAACGAATGGGCTCGAAAACCCTAGCGCTAGAGGAAGCCTTTGAACTGAGATATTTCAAGCGTGTACGGAGTCAAATAGTAGAGATGCCACCACAGCGACGGAAAAGAGCAATAAAATAGTAGCTAACATTACCAGTTTTAAATTAATTCAAAAATGATGGATGCTTCAATTTTTAATACAAAATTGGATGCGGTCCCATTAGACCCTGCATACAACGAATGGGCTCGAAAACCCTAGCGCTAGAGGAAGCCTTTGAACTGAGATATTTCAAGCGTGTACGGAGTCAAATAGTAGAGATGCCACCACAGCGACGGAAAAGAGCAATAAAATAGTAGCTAACATTACCAGTTTTAAATTAATTCAAAAATGATGGATGCTTCAATTTTTAATACAAAATTGGATGCGGTCCCATTAGACCCTGCATACAACGAATGGGCTCGAAAACCCTAGCGCTAGAGGAAGCCTTTGAACTGAGATATTTCAAGCGTGTACGGAGTCAAATAGTAGAGATGCCACCACAGCGACGGAAAAGAGCAATAAAATAGTAGCTAACATTACCAGTTTTAAATTAATTCAAAAATGATGGATGCTTCAATTTTTAATACAAAATTGGATGCGGTCCCATTAGACCCTGCATACAACGAATGGGCTCGAAAACCCTAGCGCTAGAGGAAGCCTTTGAACTGAGATATTTCAAGCGTGTACGGAGTCAAATAGTAGAGATGCCACCACAGCGACGGAAAAGAGCAATAAAATAGTAGCTAACATTACCAGTTTTAAATTAATTCAAAAATGATGGATGCTTCAATTTTTAATACAAAATTGGATGCGGTCCCATTAGACCCTGCATACAACGAATGGGCTCGAAAACCCTAGCGCTAGAGGAAGCCTTTGAACTGAGATATTTCAAGCGTGTACGGAGTCAAATAGTAGAGATGCCACCACAGCGACGGAAAAGAGCAATAAAATAGTAGCTAACATTACCAGTTTTAAATTAATTCAAAAATGATGGATGCTTCAATTTTTAATACAAAATTGGATGCGGTCCCATTAGACCCTGCATACAACGAATGGGCTCGAAAACCCTAGCGCTAGAGGAAGCCTTTGAACTGAGATATTTCAAGCGTGTACGGAGTCAAATAGTAGAGATGCCACCACAGCGACGGAAAAGAGCAATAAAATAGTAGCTAACATTACCAGTTTTAAATTAATTCAAAAATGATGGATGCTTCAATTTTTAATACAAAATTGGATGCGGTCCCATTAGACCCTGCATACAACGAATGGGCTCGAAAACCCTAGCGCTAGAGGAAGCCTTTGAACTGAGATATTTCAAGCGTGTACGGAGTCAAATAGTAGAGATGCCACCACAGCGACGGAAAAGAGCAATAAAAAACTTCCAGCGCGTTTAGATGACTTCCACCCCGGCTGACCTGCCGAAGAAACACCTCAATCCTACGACGGGGTGCCCCAAATACGTCTTTTCCAAGGTCAAACACGTTCGGCTGCGAGAGGGCAGAAGGGGGCGTTCAGGAACAGAAACCAACCTCCGCCCAGACGGGGAACGGGTTCGGAATATTTTTGAACGGCTGCCCAGTAGCTGGACCGTATAAAAGGAGGAGAATAGAAAAGTGTCGCTTCTCGACAACAGAACAGAACATGAGCATACACCCATACATTCTATGTATTCAATAAACACTTTTAATCATTGAAACGAAAATTGGGTTGTATAAAACGGGCGAGTTTCCTCAATCCATTATAATTCAAAATTTCATTTCTTTTTTACATATTTCAAAATGGGCTCGTCAACGAGAAAATCGCATTCTGTATACCCTGACCCAGATCGTCGAACTTCCGTCCAAAAATCGGTATTGGAACTCAAAACACGATCCCAACAGCTGGGTGGGTAATGGTACAGAAAGTTCCATTTCTAGAAAACTCAATTCTGCCTGAAAAATGTAAGAGGTTGCAATACTATTTTCGACAGGGTGCATCGTTCGCCCCACAAAGCGGCGGTCTCTCTCTCTCGGGAAAAGGTCCTCTCGAATCCCGTTGGGCGTCTAATCCAGTTTGCAGTGAATGAAGATGATTTCTGAATAATGAAAGGATGGATCGTGCGACTTATGGGGTAAAACACATGGTTCACCAGGAACTGAAAATACCATTACGAATACACCTTTTTAACCCGTTTGATGTTGCATTATTTTGAAAAGATGTAGGAGTTCACTTCTCGGTGATAGAACAGGTTTGGACGAGAAAAGTGGCGACGAATTGAAATGCAATATCTATATAAATACAATTGAAAATCTCACCATCGCGGTGAACCGAATTCAATAAAATGTTGTGGGTAGCCTTGAAATAGAAACTCGAAACATTTAATAGGGCTAAGACCAGATATTATATCAAAACCAACCATTAAACCTTTTGTAGAGATAGCATTATGTAGACGATATTTTTTTCGCCCATTTATTTGAAGAAAATTATATAGCAACGGATTTAAATCCAATGTGTTGATGCGGCAGACGATTTTTATTAAATCTTTCGCGATTTAAATAATAAAAATACGTATATAAAATAGATTTAATCGATATTGCATTCTTGACTGGATTATATTGTCCTCAGGTTTAAACATTATTATTATTGGTATTTTGAATTTATTACGTCATTGTTTTATTTTGACAAAAATCTATGTACGTAATGCGGGTATATCTTCTAATCTACGAGAATATAAGTAGTAGGTATATTGGCACATACATTGGAATGAATGACGGTCTTTAGGTTTAAAGATTACGGGATTATTGATATTTTCAATGCATTAGGTCATCTGTTTTATTTTGGCAAATATTTCAGAAACTCATGTGTAATCGTCTATTAATACACTGGTATATCTTCTGATATTCGCAAATATAAGTAGTGCGGGTCCAATACAATTTTAGCGCTTTTATTTTGAATATATTGGTTCAATTCCATATTTTTTAGGATCGTGAATTTTAAGTTTCTTTATATTATATATTCCGTACGAAGAACGGGTCCAGTGTCTCTCATTTGGTCTATTGAATAGCATCTTACCTCTGTCATGTCGAATCGTGGACATTCGCTCCTGCTGCAAAATGGCAACACCTTAATCTTGTGTAGATGAGGGCAATCCTGAAACTTCTGAAATAAGCCCATTTCAACAGCGATCCACTTCCAACAGCCTGGACACTCTCTTAAACGAGAGTGTCTCGTTAAAAGTCACATTGGGATCATCGTACGCAATTTTGGCTGCAATGCGCCTTGTCTCAATGATGTAGCAGGGTAGCTACAAAATGTCAATCGCTCTTAAAACGAAATAAAATGGCTATTTTTGTATCCTAATCATTTTCTGAAAATAAGAGGGTCCTTCTTTAAGGGAATGAATCTGTTTAGATGAACGGATGGGAATGGGTTCGAAATTCATTTCCACGGCTCGGGGTCGATTCGTTGCAGTAGGACGCGTGACCCACCCCTTCGGTAATGAGGTGTCTACAAACGATCAGTGAATGTTTGTCAAAGATTTCGACTCTCAGAATTGTGTTTGAATTGAAGTGTATTTTGTCCACACGGTCAAACATAGTTGACACTTTATGATAATGAGATAGTTTTCCTTGCTTCTAGTAGATGGCACCATTGCACTTGTTTCTTAATTTCGCTGTAAATATCGTTTATCATATTTATGTTTTCAGATCAAGAAATTGAAAAGAAATCAGAAGTGTCCCAAATCGTTACAATAAATAATAACTAGACTCAAATGCATACATCAAAATTAAAAGATTTAATAATTTGAATTATTTTCATGTAATTAAATGTGACAGTGGATTTTAATAAACATTAATTGAAAGTAGATTCATAAACATTAATTGAAGGTATTCTTCCATAATACATAAAATAAATACCTTTGAAAAAAAGCACCAAAATTCCTTTAGCTCTGTGTACTAAATTTCTAGTTGGAGCATTGGGCACAAGCATTCATTATTTTAATGTTTATTCTATTTAATGTATGTGTGGAATGCACTTTTGACAATAAACATGTACAAATAATTTGAATAAGATATTTTTAGATAGATATTTTTTTAGAAGTAGAAAAGAAAAAGTCTTAATTAAAATATTAAGACATGTACAAAAAAAAAAAGTGTGGTACCAAAATATCTGTATTCATACTTGCCGGAATTTCCTACAGAACATTTATATGTACTGGTAGAAAAGCTTTAATTACTAAAGAAATTTTAATCTTTAATTACAAAATAAAAAATAGCTATATTCAATTCACAAAACGGTCATCGGCCCGCGATGGGTCCACACAAATGTCCATTCTACTGACTCCTCAATGTTTAACGAAAAAGTAGGACAAGAAAAATGTTTGACCTCACACTTTGACAAACACGTGTTCAGATGATCCAAGCCTCTTTGACAAACGACAAACATTCACGGACCGTTTGTAGACACCTTAAGGAAGGGGCGATCTGGAAGCCAAACTCGCTCTTGTCAGAGAAAGTCATAAACTATAGAGGTCCAAGGGCCTTTCGTCACTTTTACTTACTCTCATTGGCCTATCAGATGCCAATCATTTGAAAAAAGGAACTGCCCATCTCTTGAGCCACCGGGTGCAATTTTCAAGGGAACGGTGATTTTTTTTAACTGAAGCGTCCCCTTAAGGAAGGGGCGATCTGGAAGCCAAACTCGCTCTTGTCAGAGAAAGTCATAAACTATAGAGGTCCAAGGGCCTTTCGTCACTTTTACTTACTCTCATTGGCTACGCCACTTTTGAAAATAGGTCCAGGTTATACATAAAAACGAAAATTGAATTAAAAAAGTGCCAATTCAGAGTTATTTTGTGCCATTCAATTCAATTTAATGAATTATTATAAAAATAAAGAGCAGATGAATTGAATTCTGTAGGGAAAGTCAAGTGCTGGCCACGTCAGATTTCTTCCACTGGGAAAATTGTTAGTACACCACACCCCAAGTAATAATAAAAAGTTAATCTCGAAGGATCGGGTGTGAGTCCTACCCCATATATGAACTGTACGTCTGCGTCATTTAGGCAATGGTGGGAGTTCCCCGCTGACAGTTACCGACACTATTATTTCAAAAAATAATTTTACAAATACAAGACGCGCCAAATCTACTCATTGTAGCTATATCTGGCATAGAAATCACGTCACTAAGCAAGTCGATAAACACGCTGACTTGAACATGCTGGATTTACAACCCGGGCAGATACATCCTGCAAGAGCTGACGAGAGTGAGAGAAGTAGTAGCAAAAGCTTCGTCACTTCCGGCGGCGGTGCCAGTTACCAAGAGAAACGCAAAGTCCCATTTCGAGTGGCATGTCATTCAAGGACACCTGCGGATTCTATCGCTCTATCATTCGATGGATGTTTCGTCAGAGGGTTGTTATTTTCTTCTGCACCTCTCGAAAAGCAACTGAAGATAGTTTTAAAATGCATATTATGATTGGTTTTGCGAACACCAGAGTACACTCTGTGTATTAAAGCGGGTTTGGGGGGAAGGAAATTTTGAAAGTTTCAAAAATGTGGGAATTTTCAGTTATTGCATTTTGCATTGTAAAAAAAATGTGTATGACCCAAAACTAATAATTATTATTATTATTTATTTATTTTCATTCGGAATTGTAAATAGCTGAAGCATGGAAAGTGGAGAAAAATTTATTAAATCCAACAAAAATATTTTAGTTACGTGACTTTCTTATATGTATAAGTAAAGATGAAAATGAATAGCACACATAAATTTTGATTTACAATATTATTGCAATAGTGTAAATATTTTAAAAAGTAAAAGCACCCCGAACGATGAAATACTTATTACAAAGTGATTCGTTCACCTATATTAATTTAACAGTGAATCTATATGAACCCCGATAAGATTTTAATCATTTTGCGACTCATATAATGTACGCATTTAAAAGAAAATAAATTTGGAATTTTTAAAAATTTTATGTCCATAAACTTTATCTTCAAACTAATACAAAGATTTAGTAAATGTATCTAAATAGTTTAAACTGCGTCGTGTGTCAGAGCATTTCTTCCTATCCAAGTTTACAATGCTTCCAAAATTCCGAAAAAACAATCTCTCTCTTAAAAAAGCAATTTTCTGGCAACTCTAGTTATAGCAAGTCTTAAACTCGCCACCCTTAAAGAGTCCTTTTTCTAGCTCCTCCTACTATATATAGAGAGTAGCTTCGAATTTAAATTCATTTTGGCAAGGATCGTCCGACACAATGGAACAGAAATGTATGAGCACTTGAGATATCTGTGTTTATCAAAAGCCACTTGTCGTAGAAGAGCCGTTAGAAAACAGTGATTGAAATTATTGGAATGCGTTTTCACAGATTTCCTTCACATGACTGGACACGCATTATTAGAGGGACGTATATATTTATGTGGTTTTATCCAAAAATACACATTTGCAACATCCAACATAGAGCAATACACAACTGCTTTATTTTTAGAGTGAAAAAGATACTCGACTCGATCTTCCCACAAGTGAAGTGTAATTGCATCCTTTTCCACCCATCTCCTTCCTTTAATTATTACACACTAGATAACTTTTTTTCATGCTTTGGTTAATTCTTTAGGAAATATTTCGTATAATTTACCAAGCAGCACAAAAATCAACTCTGTTAAAAATTATTTTTAGAATTAACATTCCCTGGTTGTATTACTGTAAATCTAAAGGCACTTTTCTTACTTTTACAAAATACATTTGTTTTAATTAAATTAACATTTATTGTAAAATACATGTTTTAATGAATAACGCATTACACAATAAATAAAATAATAATAATAATAAATAAAAACTTTATACGTGCCTAAATCGTTATTTGTTCTTGCACAGAAAAGTAAATTCTATTTTGATAATCACAGCTAGGGAAAAAATTATTTATGAACTCTAACCTTAAAAAATAATATCATTGAAATCTATTTTTTTTCCTACGGTTAGGAGGTATGAAAGTATGCGTCAAAAATCGAAGATAAGTTTTATAAAATAATTTATAAATTAAGAAGATTTATTTATTTGAAACTTTTTTGAAAATATAAATTATTAATTACCATTGCAAACTTTGACCTGGGTGATTTTTTTGACCTTGGGAAAAAACTTCTGAAGTTACATATCTTTAAAAATGGACATTCAGAAACTGAAATATAAACACCATAACATTAACAGTTTTTATTTAAAATATTGTCTGGGGGATCTGTAATCTCGGAAAGTTTTTAAATCTCATTTAGCACACCCATAAAATCAATTTGGACTGATTCCGAGCTCGACATACAAATAGCTTAAACAGAAAACGTAATGTGCCCTGTTTGAAATATTCGGTCATTTTAATAGCTGAGCTTAAAGGTATATTGTATACTCTCTTTCGCAAGATAGGAAAATATTGTTTTCTATTAATACTTATTTTCATTTAGCTGTCATCCCCCCCCCCCACCTCGAAAAATTAAAGTCTATATCTACATTCAAAATTACATAAAGACTTTTAATTGTTTTGTATCTATGTACTTTCATATGCTTGCTCACAAAAAATATCCATTTAACTGAAAAAAAAAAAATTTTTTTTTAAATAAAAACTGCGTTAAAATAGCTGGAATTTGTTTAAAACAACAGAGAAAACCTGGGAAATTTCAAGAGAATTTCATTTTTCAAAAATTCAAAAAAAAAAATTATCAAAATATAATTAGGAAAAAAAATGTTAAGAAAATAGATATTAAATATATGATTTTTTTATTGAAGAGCGAATGCCGTCCTTTATTAGACGTTAGCTAATATGCACTGTTCTCCAAATATTTTATATGTTTGATCTAAAACAAAAAGATTTCTAAAAAATAGACTCACTATTATTCAACGAGTGAATGCTTTGTAAATCCTTCAATCCTGAAATGAATGAACACATCTATTACTTTCCTTATATACATAGTAGAATGTATAAGGAAAGGATTGGGACGGGGTCGAAAATTCGAATCAGGGTTTTCGACAGGAGAGCACGTTTCAAGCATCCCTGATCACGAATCGAACATTTTTGAGGTGATGTCTGTGTGTGTGTGTGTGTCAGTGAGTCTATGGAGACGATATCTCACGAACGAATGAAGCGATTCGAATGAAAATGGGTACAGAAATTACAATCCGTGCATACTGGAAGCCTGTTCGTAAACACAATCGAATGTTCAGAACCCCCCATAAATTTTCGAGTGACGTTTTGAAAAAATCATCCAAAAATCAAAACCTTTAATAAAGTTACGTAAATAGACACTTCTTGTGTCATTTTTTCTTAGAAAACGATTGATATAAACTTCAGAACGCTAGCATAAACCGTTCTCGAGATATTGCATATTTTTCAAATAAATGCATCAAAAAATCCCATAAATTAAAAAAAAAATATTAACTGTTGAGAAACATGTTCACTTTTCATATGTAATATGCGATAAATTGGGTGACATTCTCGTGGATCTAGCTCGTCCATGAGAAAAGATAGTTTGAGTCATACTTTTGTATTTGAACGCCAATAGTCATTTATCTGTTATAAGAATAACTTATTTCTCCGTTCATAAAGCTTGGCGAGATTTTAGCGACGAATTGGGCGGAATGTCGCTCATTTGGCGACTTTTTTAAATGTTGCCAAATTACCGAAATCGCCCAATGGATAAAAATGAAGCTCAATCGATGAAAATGACGACTCATTGACGAAAATTTAATATCTTGGAAATAATATAAGTACCTACTATAAGAATAACCTTTTACTGTAAAAGTAGCTATAAGGAAAGTGCTCACATCCGATTTTTTAGAATTAAACTCGAGTCTTTCGAACCCACTGAGTCAAATGATTTTAGCAATCCAAAAATACCAGATGCCTGTGGATGATCGGGAAGGTTAAATCACGAAAACGCGTCGTCTGTGTTTTTATACACACACAAAAAGAAAAATAATAATATTTTTATTATTAATAAATGACTGAATATGCAAGTATTTTGAACAACGACAAAAAAAAATGTAACCCTTGTTTAGTTGTTATCACGAACTGTTTCTTAAGATATTTGAATCCCCCCCCCCCCCCCCCAGAGAGCGTAATATCTCACAAAATAATTGTCATGAAACTGCGTACGGTCATTTTAACCGGAAGTAGGGTGGCCCACTTTCGGCGATGAATTTAAGGGAGATTTAATCTCGACAAATTTTTAGCAGCGCAACGAACCGTCGCCCCAAGAAATGTTCATGGAATGGAAAATAATAAGCAAAACAATTAATTTGCATTGTATATTATATACAGAACACAGTATGGAATACAAATTTGCATGTTTCTTAGTACTCACCTATACGTATTTGTCCACTGATGCTGCAGAAATAAGCATTTTGTCATTTTCTTGGGCAAATTTTAAAAACTCTTTACAAGTATGGTCATAATTAATTGTTATCATTAGCTCTGACTTAATCAGTTGTAAGCTTCTCTGATCAGTCCATTGGTTGCTCATCAGCGAAACAACTCTTTCAGTATGGGCATTTGAGCCTGGGATGCTTAAATGTTATTAAGGTTTTTCACATTTATTTGTGTGTTCTTTAAATCAGTGAAAATGCTGACCCAACTTTGTTCCATGATTCCTGTTTTTGACAAATTCACATTTTGCACCAGAAAACTCTTCCTACAAGTAGTCTTCATTTACAAAATCAAGATTGAATTCTTTTACAATGGTTTGCAAATGTCCGAAAGAAAGTTCAGTGGTTAAATTTATTGGGAAAAGACAACGGGCAGGATTTGCATAATTAACAAAGTCATCTCTAGCATATTTCTGCAGGGGCGGGTTCAAAGAGTCCCAAAATTTTTTCAGTGACAGTACCAAAAAACCCTCTTCTATCCTTTGTTGAATTTTATTGCCTAAACATTGCATTCCATGATACTAAGATCAGCAGTTTCAAGGATTTTGGCAGTTGGGAAAAAAATTAAGATATGACTAGATCTTCATGACTGAAATGTTTTTTTAATATTTTTGAAAGAACTCTTAATAGGTAACCAGTTTTGTATTAATCTAACCACAGCCGATGTTAGAGTAAACCAGCGAGTGGGTACAAGACGAACCATCTCCGACCACTCAGCATCAATAAAATCAAAGAACGACTTCTCTCCTTTTTGCCGATACTGAAAAGTGGCCATATATTTTTAAGATGAGCGCATTTTTAAGATGTGCTTATGCAATATATGATTTGAGCAATTTGCTTTAAGAATATTTTGAAGTAGTTTGAACACAGAATTATGCTTTCCATAATTCACATTTGTATCTGCCCAATATGAAGTTACATTTTTTATATCTAACGTGTGCGTATCAAGTGAAGACATTACCAAATCATGGACGGCATTCGCTGTTTCATCGGCTTGTTCAATCAAGTCCAAAAGCCTGCTTTTAACACTACTAAGAGGGTCAAAATACCTCACAACCAGAGGGAATATCTTTCTGTTCTTGTGGGTTGGAGGCATCACTTGAAATAGAGAAAAAGTTGCAATAGAGAAAAAGTGGCTTGATTTTCCTGGAGCCTTGAAAACATCAATGAAGTCTTGCACACTTTTTGGTGCTGCAACATTTTTCACAATAGCCTCTGCCTTGGATCGGCCACAAGAGAGCCAATTTAGAGTCATGGAAAATATCCTTCGATAACTTATTTGCGAAAGCCATGCTCCTGTAGCTGATATTGTGTTTCACAGTATGGAAAACTAATGCAACAAGTCCTTGCTGCTCTTCCTGAAAAAAAGGTGTTCATTTGAAGACGTCTTCCCATCGTTTATGCCCTTCCTGTGCAAGCATTATTACCACCTAATTAATGTTGTCTGCAATCGGTATTACTTCCGTAAGCGAGGCTAAACTCACGTTTACGAAGTATGCAATAAGCTTTATAAAAGTTGGAGGGCACGGACTTTAACCATGAATAGTTTTCTTCCCGTTTTCTCAAGTAAACACACACATATTGAGTTTTCTTCTTAGGTGGAGTTTTTGCATTGTTGCTTTCCTTTCACTACTCACTGTGAAAATGGATTCAATTTGGTAAGTTTAAATTAGCCTATATGAAAGCACGAGGATGTACACAGCAAGAACAGAAAATATTACAATCCGAAAACGGATATTCCACTTTCTATACACTTCTTTGTGAACTTAAATAAAACCACGATCTTTATTTCTTTTAATCACAACTTAATCTCGATGTTCAAAAACGTTTCTGCTGCAATAACAAAATCCACGTTTTCGGCTTCAGCCAAAATCAAACAGGTAAACAAAGAACGAACTAAAAAGACGTGATGCCACCGCGAGCCGGAGAAATAAAAAGCGCAAATTATTTACACGTAGTCGCGCTCACGTCTCCGACAATAAACAAAGCGAAAATAAATCTTAATCGTACAATGTATACATTAATGTATTTCGCGGGAATAATATAATTCAAATTTTGAGTTCTTGATTTTTAAAGAAATATACGGGAGAAATAGAAGGTCAATACGGGGTGCGGGAGGATAAAAAAAAAAATTCAAATACGGGAGGGTTGGTCATCCTAACCGGAAGCCACAACAAATCCGTCGATTTTAAGCGAGATCCAGAATGAGAAAACACACAAAGAATCGAAATAGGTTCATCTGTAAAGGCAAGTCCGGTGTTAGACGCAATCAATTTAGTCTCTTTTGATCTGTAGAAACAGGATGCTATACTGTACTGTACTACTGTCGATTCTCGAACTGTATTATAATTATCTATGATTTTCATATGGTTTATTAAAATTATACATTATTTTTAAAATACGTACTTATACTGAATTTGAAATTAAAAAAAGAAATTAAATGATCTAGGTCAGAATCCGGATCGATGACGTCGATCCATCCCCTAACGATGTGCAGGTTAACGTTAGTCAATATACGTTCGTTATTAATTGGAGTGTAGTGCGGCTCAACTCGACCTTCTTTGTGCAAGAATTTTTTCAAAAGCGCAGATTTTAAAGCTTTGAACAAAGTCTTTCATGGGTCACCTACTCTGACCCCCGATGGGGATGATTCGCCTCGGACACAATGGAGATTATGACGTCACGGACACATACTATTTTTCGTTACAATCATTGAAACAGTGAAGTTTCGTCTTCCCATAGGAATGAATGCTACTATCATTCGGAGCTCAGACTCCGAGCTACGAGGTTGTGATTTTGTGAAGCTGCTGCTTTTTGATTGTGGTGACTTTCTTTGCTTAAGTTTGGCGTGTTATATCTAGTTACGATAGAACACGTCGGGCTAAGCAATTACAGCTTTGTTGTGTACGGATTTCTCGCCATTTTGGATTCGTGCTTTTTCAACTTTGGAGTGCCACGTGTGTTTTTCCCACGTGGTAGTGCTATTGCTTTGATCGTTTCTACGCTGACGACATGGATTTGGATGCATTCGATACGGAAGCTACTCGCGGACTTGCTGGTGAGCTAGACGAAGATGGACTGCGGCCTCTCAGGGATGCCATGATTGAATATTGTGATACTCTGCCCAAGGATGGATTGATGCCCGCTTGGAAGGAAGAAGTGAAAAACGCTGTGAACTTTTGTGCACTGGCAATCTACACTCTGACGCTACACATCAGGGAGCTACTGACGAATGGACTACTCGGACGGGACGAGGACCAAGTCTCCAAGATTCTGGGTTCGTTTCTTTCTGTAAATTCTTTTTTGTTGGTCCAGAATTTGGATAGGTTTTATGCTAGTAATTTAAATGAGATTTATAACTGTGAAGGAAGTAATTCTAGTGATGTAATTAAATGTAAAATGATAGAACTAGGCTTAATTAAAGAAATTAAAGATGAAGATAAACTTAAACCTGTTGAAAATCCAAATAAAAAGAGGAGGATAGAGGGGCAATCTACTATGGATGCTCCTACTAAAAACCAGAATGGAGAATTAAACTTAAAATCTAATGACAAGGATAACATGGATTGTAGTGAAAAAATTGATAAAGATGTAAATGATAATGTTAAAACTAAGAGTTATGCTGAAATTGTCGCGCAACCTATAGTGTTCAAAAGTGCACCAAAACCAAAAACGGTTCAAAATAGTGACAGGCAAAATAGTGTAGTGGTTGAGAAAAAAGACCCAAAAGCGGAATGTTTTTTCATCAAGTTTAATGACAATTACCAGGCTCTCCTTAAAAAATTAAATGAAATCTCAGGTAATAAAGTATCTGGCAAGCTCACAGGAGACATGCTAAAATTGATTCCAAATGACGCTGACGCCTATAGGGTTGTACAACGCCATTTATCTAGTGAGAAAATCCCCTTCCACAGTTTAAACTTAAAGACGGAAAGGCCCAAAAAGGTAGTTTTGAAGGGGCTACCAACAAACTATAACATTGAGGAAATAAAAATCACTCTAACATCCGAAGGATTAGATGTAGTCCGGGTTTCTCAACTGAGAAACACAAAAACGAGATTGTCCCTGCCGATCTTCTTAGTCAGCATTAGGCCTACGGAAGACTGGCAGAGGGTATACCGACTGACAAGATTAGGATACTTGGCTGTGAAGGTAGAGGCCTTCAGAGCACGGGGCTTCAAAATCTGCTACCGGTGCCAGCAATTCAATCATTCCTCTGAGAATTGCAGCATGCCACCAAAGTGCCTTAAGTGTGCTGAAGAACACTTCACACGTGACTGCCAAAGACCAAGGACAGAGAAGGCAACGTGTGCTAACTGCAATGGAGATCACCCGGCGAACTTCAGGCAATGCCCGAAGAACCCCTGGAACAGAGGAAAGGCACCGGGGTATGCCCCCCTCCCCCCAAAAATCAGATACCCCCTTGGAGGCAAAAGGCCCTCGGTCTAAACCCTCAGACACCCCATCAGGACTCCTCGCACTCTGTGCCACAGGTTAAAAGAACTCAAACTTCAGCACCTACCAGATCGGTGCAAGAGCAGGCCCCTAAACCGTCGACCTCCAGAGAAATGACTGTGGAGGAAGTGAGAATAGCTCATGAAGACATAAATCAGAGGATAGAAATTGATAAAGCCGCCAAAGAGGCAAGAGAAGCAAAACAAAGATTAGAAAAAAAGGTGCAGGAATGGCAGAAAACTAAACGCGCCCGAGAAGAGCTCGCGCAAACACAGCAGTTAGACAAATCGGCTGAAAAAAAACAAAAGACTACCGAGGTCCAAAAGGATACTCACAAAACAGATCAAACCGCGGTTGAGGCTGAGGAAATTGTAGCTGAGACTCAGGAAATGGAAGCTGAGACTGAACTTGCTGATAAATCCAATGATGAAAAGATGGATGAAATCCTCAACCTCGTCAGAGGATTTATCAGTATGTTCAACCTAGACGATATAAAACATCTGTTGATGCAGCTCGCTGAGTTAATTCAAAAAAAGAGCGATCCAATGCAAATGGTCTTTGAGGCTTTTAAATTAATCGCGGAATTTAATAAAAACAGTGAGAAGCAAACCCGCCATGAATAGGTCCCAAAAAGAAAGTTTTAAAATAATATTTCGGAATGCGAACGGCATATCTCCAAGAATAAATGAACTTAGGAGCTACGTAAATGAAAATGATGTAGATGCCCTGCTAATCCAGGAAACTAAAGTTAGAGAAAACAAAAAACTAAATATAGCAAACTATAATAGCTATCATACCCTTAGCTCAAATATAACTGCTAGAAATCCCCATGGAGGAACAGCAATATATATTAAAAGTAATATTCCCCACGAGGAAATAAACAACATAAATCTTCAAGGTATAGAAAATACTAGTATAAAAATTAAAATAAATAATGTAAACCCATTTATCCTAACTTCAATATATGTCAAAAACATGAGTGGTATAAATGTAGCTGCGCAGCTGGAACTGCTTTTCTCGCGATATCCAAACACAATACTCGCGGGCGACTTCAATGCACACCACCGAGCGTGGGGCAGCAGGAGAGCCAACACACGCGGTACACAGATACATAGATTGCTAAACACAACAAACACTGACATCATTGCACCGTCGAGACCAACCTGCTTCTCAGGTGCCAATGGCTCATTCATAGACTTTGTCCTAACGAGAAACATAGAATACGCTCACACAATTGATACCCTGGATGAATTCGACTCGGATCATCTACCGGTACTGGTGACATTCGATTTGAACACTCCCCTTCCAGCCTCTCTGGGACAAGAGAGGGTGAACTGGAACGTATTCAAAAGAGCACTTTTCGAGCCGCATTTAGCAGTACCCAACATTATGAGCACGGCGGATATTGACTCTGCCACGCACACACTCACAACAGAAATCAGGAGAGCTATTGCATCTGCCACAACACATCGTGAGTCATCAAAAATGCCAACACTTTCCCACCATGTCAAACAGTTAGTTAAACAGAGAAATAGAATGCGTAAGACATGGCAGGCTAACAGAGACCCTACCCTTAAAAGGGAGCTTAATAGACTCACGTGTAAAGTCAGTGAAAAAATTGTCGCAGAAAAGCAGCAACAGTATAAAGAATTAATCGAATCCCTTAGCCAGGAAGACGTATCGCTCTGGCAATTCGCTAAAAGACTCAGAAAACCTCAAATTAAACTCCCGCCACTAATAGATGGCGCTAATATTGCGTACTCAGACGAAGAAAAGGCAGAGGCGCTTGCTAGGCATTACGAAAAGCAATTTGAACCAAACCACGATCTAATGTGTCAGGACACCCTAAGAATGGTTAGGCAAACTCTAAACAATTTCAGGAACTCCCCGGTCACGGCTGAGATTAACCCAGCCACCCCGCAAGAAATAGTAGAGATTATCAAAAACCTTAAAAGCCCAGGGCACGACAAAATCAGGAATATCGCGGTAAAAAACCTACCCTTAAATATAATATTTTACTTGACCATCTTAATAAATAAAATACTAGAACTAAATTATTTCCCCAAAGAATGGAAGGAAGCGATAATTATAGCGATCCATAAACCTGGTGAGGATGCCTCAATTCCAGCCAACTACAGACCAATCAGTTTGTTGCCGACACTTAGTAAAATTACTGAGAAAATAATTCTTAAGAGACTGAACACGCACCTTAGTGAGAATGACATTATCATTCCGGAGCAGTTTGGATTTCGGCCAAAACACTCCACCACTCATCAATTGCTGAGAGTGGTAGAGTACATTTCTTCTGGTTTTAATAATAAGACACCCACAGCTGCGATTTTTCTTGACATCCAAAAAGCCTTTGATAAAGTGTGGCACTGTGGATTAGCTTACAAATTGATCACTCTAAAAGTCCCTGACGCACTTGTCAAACTTTTAATTTCATACCTAAATAACAGACACTTTCAAGTCAGAGTAAAAAATAACTTATCTACACCCAAGCTCATTAAAAGTAGTGTACCGCAAGGATCCATCCTGGGCCCGACACTCTTTAACATATATCTAAATGACATTCCCAGGACCCCAGACACGGAGCTGGCACTCTATGCAGACGACAGCGCGATACTTGCAAAACACCCTTACGTCTCAGTAATGCACAGACAGCTACAACAACACTTAGACATACTCCAAACATGGCTGGAAAAATGGCGAATAAAATTAAATCCCAATAAATGTCATTGGATTTATTTCTCAAGAAAACGTAAACCTCCGCCTCCTCTGTACATAAACAACCATGCCCTAAAAGCGGAAAAATCTACTAAATACCTAGGTGTAACGATAGACTCCCACCTAACTTGGAAACTGCACGTAACGAACATAATCAAAAAAGCGTATATAACCATAGGAGCCTTATACCCAATGATAGGAAACGGAAATCTAAGTTATCAAAATAAACTCCTAATTTATAAATCGGTCATCTGCCCGGGAATGCTGTATGCAGCACCCGTATGGGGATATGCCTGTAAAACTACCATAGACTTATTAGAGACAAGACAAAACAAAACCCTAAGGATTATAAGGAAAGCCCCTAGATACTTAAGAAACTCGGTAATTAGGAAAGACTTCAAAATAAAAACTGTTAGAGCCCAAATCAAAAAGCTAGCGCTTAAATTCTACAAAAATCTGCCATCTGTCCCAAATGAACTATTATTTAATCTGCATGACTATGATCATCGCAAGGCTAAATCTCGTAAGAGACCCCGCTCGGTACTTAACTTTGATATTCGGTACTAGGAACGTCCCACCTTAATCAGTTGATATTAAAGAAAACTCGCGATCTTTGGTTTTCTACAAAATGTTTAAAATCCTAAACTGCTAAAATGCTAGGTTACCTTCAGATCTGCATCAACCTCCCCAAACTGCTTAAACTCTTAATGTGCAACAAACTGCCCCACTAGGAGCTAGGACAAATAATAAAAACAGTAAATCAAAAACCTCGAACCTCCAACTATGGACCAATGAAATAATGTCACAGTATGAAGATAAGAACCACACCTAGAGATTGGAGATTAAAGGCGCTTCGCGCCTGGTGCTCTGTTCTGGACGAAACTCTATGAAGAAGTGAAGTTTCGCGATGATTGGGCCAGAAATAACCTCTTTTATGCATAATGGCGTCCAATTGGGTCCTGTTAGGAGTCAATTTCCAAGTTTTCGGTTGGATTTTTCGATAACAGAGCAGTAAAAATTCCTTAATATGTGTTGCAGCTATCGTGTGTACGAACATTCGACTCCCGACAGACAACGCTCTAAAAACAGTCGACATGTGTTCGGGAGGTCTTGAAACCTTCAAATCTAAGATGTTCGCGAAAACAATACTTTCACGTCTCTAAACTATCTATATTCTATTGTATGAGAAAGCAAACAGAATTCAAAATTGAACGAGTTTCCCCTCAACTCTGCAGTCAGTATTCCCCGCAATCGATGACAGCGGATGAATCAATTTACCCTTCCAAGAAATACATACTTGATCTGAATTTTCAAAGAACATCCGGGAAATACAGTCTTCCAGTACGGGAAAAGTTTCATTTTCACTTTCTCATACTACTATTATACAGAGAAAGTATTCATTTATACTTTCGAATTCGAATATGGGGTGAATAAACATGTTCGAACCCCTTTTGCCCATCCTTCGAAAAGACAGATATTGCATTTTGATGCATTATGTGAATAGCTAGAAGTCGATACAATATTTTGTCATTCTCATGATTAGAACTTCAATACTTTCAAAGCATTATTCTCGCTATTAAGAAAAGAAGGATCACAAGAACGCGGTAGGATGTAAAGGGCGTAAAAATAGTTTACGAAAAAAAGCCTATTGCACATGAGCGCCCATAGAACTTTTCCCAGGAGGGAGCAAATCACTGACATCAGTGGGGCAAACTCGAGGATAAGATGGAGGGGAAGGCAAGTGCCCCCTCTTGCCCGCCCATGCTATTGCATTCTATGGATCGATGTCATTCACATGTTTGACTACTTGAAATAATAAACTTTTAGAATTTTGTGAAATATTTCTAAACAATGACTTTAGTATGAAATTACAAACTTCAAAAAAAAAAGTTGGGCGTTCTGACATTGAGCCAAAATGTTCGAATGGTCAAGCAAACGTGAAACTTTTTGTTTTTATTGAGCTAGGGACCTGTAATGGGATATACAAAAGTAAATCATGTGATAAAATCAACACGATCGAGTGTTGGTAATCTGTAGGGAAAGTCCTTTTTTGTGGACGTCGAGAGATCGTAAGAAAAACAATAGAAGGAAATCTTTCCTCAGAAAATTCCAATTGCAATGAAATGCAACACAAATATTCGACCTTGAGGATTCATAAGGAGAAATTCCTAGCATCTTTGTTATTGAAAATCCGCACAGAAGAAAACATGGATCGCAAAAAGTAGAGATCAATGAATCCCGAGAAGCCACTGTTGAAACGCTTCCCACCCTGTGTGGACGCGAATTCTGGGTGTCTAGGTTTGAATGAAATGGAATAGATGGATCTTGAGATGACAGTTGGGAAAATGAAAATTCAAAAACAGTGAATTTTCATTTAAGTGATTGGTAATAACCCCCCATTATTTAGACCACGAAAAGTGATAGGTAAGTTTGCAATTTAATTGACTTCTCAGTCTAGTTCATGTAAATTGGACACATCTCACGTTTCCTAAGGGGGTCTGGGGGGCAATATTAAGAAAATCTGATGGGGGCAGTAAACGTCTTTCCCTGCAGACTCATATTCACGTTTTCTTTATTTCTTCAATCATTCATTATATTGGGTTTAATGGCACAAAATAACACCTATCATTATTACTTTCCTTATATACATAACGTATAAGGAAAGTATTGTGACGGGGTCGAAAATTCGAATTCGAGTTTCCGACGGGAGAGCACGTTTCAAGCATCTCTGATCACGAATCAAACATTTTTGAAGTGATGTCTGTGTGTGTGTGTGTCAGTGAGCCTGTGGAGCCGATAACTGACGAACAAATGGACCGATTTGAACGAAATTTGGTACAAAAATCACAATCCGTAAACACTGGAAGCCTATTGTTTTTATATGCAATCGAATGTTCAGAACCCCCCCTAAATTTTCGTGTGAAATTTTGAAAAAATCGACAAAAAATCAAAACCGCTAATAAAGTTACGCAAATAGACATTTCTTATGTAATTTTTCATTAGAAAACGATTGATATAAATTTTAGAACGCTAACATGAACCGTTCTCGAGATATTGCACATTTTTCAAAAAAATTATCAAAAAGTCATATAAAATAAAAAGAAAATATTTCCTATTGAGAAACATGTTCACTTTTCATATGTAATAGCATGCGAAAAATTTGGCGACATCATTCTCGTGGATCTAGCTCGTTCCATTCATGAAGAAAGATAGTTTGAGTAATACTTCTGTAATTGAACGCCTATAGTCATTTATCTGCTTAAGAATAACTTATTTCTTCGTCCATAACGCTTGGCGAGATTTTGGCGACGAATTTGGCGGAATGTCGCCAACTTGGCGACTTTTTCAAATGTTGCCAAATTAACGAAAATCTCGCCAAATGGATAGAAACGACGCTAAATCAATGAAAATGACGACTAATTGAAGAAAATTCAATATCTTGGAAAGAATATAAGTATCTACTATAAGAATAACCTTTTTTTTAACTGTAAAAGTAGTAAATTCATTGCATTATATAAGGAAAGTCATGTGTTGCCCACATCAGATTTTTTTAAATGATACTGAATGGGAACTTTTAATTCAATTTTCGTTGTCATTTTGTAACTGGACTTATTTTCAAAGGTGGCGTAGCGAAAATGCGAAAACACTAAAATATCTCGAGTGAGGGTGGGTCTTATTCTTTTCATCGTTAAACATTACGTATAAAATAAGCATTGAATGGATATATTTAAGTATACGTAGTTTTTTATTTTAGATTTTGACGATTTTTGCGGGCCATTTCGCAAAAAAAAAAAAAAAAAAAGGCAGGTTATTTTTTTCCGAATCGTACCAAAATCTAATCAGTACCAGGGTAACCTACAAGTGACTTATTTACTCAATTTTGTAAAATTGGATCTATTAGTTTTCTGCTAGAGTGGATACAGGTCATTTTTGCGGGCCATTTTATAAAAAAGGCGAGTTCTTTCATCCCGAATCGTACCCAAAACTAATCAGCACCAGCGTCACACACAAGTGACTTACCAATTCAATTTTATGAAATTGGGTCCATTCGTTTTTGAATTAGAGTGGATACATACATTGCACAGACAGACACGCAGACGTTACACTAAAAATGTTTTTTAGTGTTCTAGAGGTCCCAAAACGTGTAGATCCGCCGAAAACTCGAGTTGCGATTTTCGACATGATTCCAATACTTTCCCTATACATTACCCATGTATTGCAGGGAAAGTCATAAAAAGTGTGAGGTAGCACCAAGGTAAATGGAAGTAAGAGAATGGAGTTGTTCCTTTCAATAGACCTTGAGTTAGCACTACCTATGAATATGATTCGTTGCTGAACACAGTGGCCGTACATGATATTTGAAGGACAACTAAAGCTTCAGTTTGTATCTTGTTATCACCTATTTATTATTATCTATATAGTCTGTCAAGTTTCTTTTAGGCACTTGCCGAATAGATAAAGACAGTCAATCGTTTGATAAAAAGAACTCTGAAAAGTCTAATCTTTTAAATTGTTCATTTCAGGAGGAGTGGGGGTTCTCCACACCAAAACGTTCGAAATAGGAAATAGCAGAAAAACATATTTCGCGATGGGATAGAGATGTATATAATTTAACGGGTATGCAAGGTGCATATGAGATACTGGGTGATAGAATAGATGGTTCGACATGAAGGTGCACCATTTCACTTTTCCAATATTTGTTACTTTAGGGATGCTACACACCAAAATGTTTCCGGCCACTCAAATTGCTGCTCATACCTTAGGGCGAGTCGAGTGGTCTGGGTTTTCGACACCAAAATGCAAAAATTTGCAGAACGCTCTCTTTTATACAAAATATAGATTTGAAATTGGGTGCAAATCGCTCGATAAACATCCCACGGAAAAAACATCGAATGGTTCGAACATATTCTTTTGGGGAGACTCCACACAGAAATGCAAGAAGTACCGAGTGCCATTTTTATCCTACTAATTATGGTCTGTTAACGAGTAATGTAGTCATTAATAAAATGCATGAGGAAAGGTGGTGCGTATTCCGAGGATATTATGAGAGCAAGGGATTGATTACTTGATCGTATTTAAAATCAACAGAATTCCGATGCACCTTGTTTTTTCGAACTTCTCCTTTCGTTTGTGTCCACAGACACACGCATATCATCTCAAAAACATTCGATTCCAGTTCAGTGACTCACAGTACTTTCCCTAGGCATTACACTCTATATGGCAAACGAAGTAAAAAGGGTTCGCAACTGAAGGTTTCGACCCGTATCGAGTGCCCCTTTAAAAGGCCCCTCGAAGCTGAACAACCTCTCTGTTTATCCATTCGACACCAAAAATCGCAACCAGCGGAGAGGCTTCCACAAAGACTGGATGTTTCACCCGGTCAAAGAATCTCCAACAGGAATCCGGGGTAGAGACGAAACGGGGCGGTAATTAAAACGGGTGATCAGCCTTTCTCAAAGTGCGTTCCGAAGTGTCATACTTTCACAGGTTCTTAAAAGCAAATAACAATACATCGTCCAATTTTGAACGCTCGTTTAATCCCAACGAGCCCCCATTTTAACATTAAAATAACGCCCATTAGTACATTTTGCAACAGAAATGTCAAAAATTTTCGGAGTACTTAAAAACTTTCAAATAGTTATAAAATTTTGTTTTGCGTGAGAATTATTTATTCTTTTTTTTTTAATTCACTTTTCTCGGTAGACTTACGTTATCCTTTGATCTCTGATATCTCAGTATAGGATGGACATTTAAAACTCGCCACGACCCAAACCCCGATTCATTCAAACTTTGTACGAAATGTTAATTAGATCGGTTGAGTTTTAAACCCTCGAACACAATCGCATTGGACTCGGGAATCCCTTCCATGGGCGTCCATGGGGGAGGGCAAGAGGGGCTGGACGTTCAAGGTTACAAAGGGACGTCAAGAGACGATGTTGTACATCTTACCCTTGAGTTTGCTCCGGTGATGTCAGTGGTTTTCCCTCCCATAGAAAAAAGTTCTATGGGCACCCATGTTCGCTTCAATAAATAAAGAAATACAACCCTAGGCTTTTTCTTTCTTTGGGTTTCGAGACGCAAAAGGTTTGGAAAACACTGTGTTAGGATATTCATCCTCTCTGTGTATTTCAGTGTGCCTCGTTTTATTCGGCCATGATGCCATTTCTTTTGAACTTCATCAAAAGGCTATTATATGAAGGGTATGATTCAACGCAATGGTTTCGTACTGCCTGCCCTCTTTCCCTTTTCTGACATGCGTAATGAATAAATTGCTAATCAATGCTTTAAAAATAAAGACAACCAAAAAATGGGCCATCATTAAAAGCTTTTTATTAAAATCTCCTTTAACGACGTACTAAAATTTTACGTGATTTTAGGAAGTCGTTAAAGGAGATTTTAATAAAAGACACATTTTTCGGCTGTCTTTATTATTTTCCTTATATACATAATATATAAGGAAAGTATTGTGACGGGGTCGAACATTCGAATTTGAGTTTTCAACGGGAGAGCACGTTTCAAGCATTTCTGATCACAAATCGAACATTTTTGAAGGGACGCCTGTGTGGGTGTGTCAGAGAGTATGTGGAGACGCTATCTCACGTACGAATGGAGCGATTCGACTGAAATTGGGTACAAAAATTACAATCCGTGAATACTGGGAGCATATTGTTTTTAAATACAATCGAATGCTCAGAACCCCCCTAAATATTTGAGTGAAATTTTGAAAAAATCATCAAAAAATCAAACCTTTAATAAAGTCACGCAAATACACATTTCTTATGTAATTTTTTCCTTACAAAACGATTGACAAACTTTAGAACGCTAGCATGAACCGTTCTCGAGATATTGCCCATTTTTCAAATAAATGTATCAAAAAATCCCATAAATTAAAAAAAAATATTAACTGTTGAGAAACATGTTCACTTTTCATACGTAATATCATGCGATAAATTGGGTGACATCATTCTTGTGGATCTAACTCGTTCCATTCATTCATGAGAAAAGATACTTTGAGTAATACTTTTGTATTTGAACGCCAATAGTCATTTATTTGCTATAAGAATAACTTATTTTTCCGTCCATAACGCTTGGCGAGATTTTGGCGACGAATTGGGCGGTATGTCGCCAACTTGGCGACTTTTTAAAATGTTGCCAAATTAACGAAAATCTCGCCCAATGGATAAAAATGACGACTCATTGACGAATATTCAATATCCTGGAAAGAATATAAGTATCTACTATAAGAATAACTTTTTACTGTAAAAGTAGTCAATTCATTGCATTATATAAGAAAAGTCATGGGCTGCCCACATCAGATATTTTTTTTTAAAGTATTCCTAATGAAGTTTGAGATAGACAACAGAATATCGTGAATTAAAAGGAGTCTTTAAAATTCCCTTTCCGTCGCAATCGGGTATGGAACCCAGGCAGAGTCACGATCTATCCATTATATCAAACCAAAATAAGCGCTTTCACTCTAAAGCTAAGTCAAGTTGTAAGGTCATTCTAGAGGCAATATGGCGCCTATTTGAGTATTTCGAATGTGTTGGTCGCTGTAATGAGTGCATTGGCAATTATAGATTTTTTAAATTGGGGTCTTTCCCAGTTTCATCCCAGCATGTCCATGCACATTATGAGGATTTTAAAGGGCATTGCAAATCGGATAAAGGAGGATATGAGAAACAAATGATGTTTGGGGTCCTGAAAACACCTCACAATCACGACACTTTTGTGCGGAATTTACTATACAAACATACATGATAAAGACCCTAATAAATTATTATTTTAAATAAATGACGTCAACATTCGAAACTTGAAAAACAGAGTCAGTCATATGAGACAGTGTCGCAATATCAAAAACGAACAAAGCTGTTATGCCAGAAGTTTTTATTCTAAGTTTAGCAACATAAATTACCAATTAAACCAACAGTCATATCATTTTCTGGCCTGCGTCATCACTGGGAGCCCACATATTTTATAAATTGCTTGGATGAGATCGCGCTTTTGGCTTATCCTGAAGAGGAAATTCGAAACCGATTAATACTTTTTTTCTTCGTTTTACTTTATACTATAATAATTCATGAAGCCAAAGGTTTCATCTCGTCCGGTTACTTTAAATGAGTAACTCAAATGGAAATGCATAACATTTGTGTAATTGATTATTATGCTATCGAAGTGGCATTAATAAAGAGTCACTTACCTTATTCATTTGTTGCAGTAAACGGATACAATTGGGAGATCATAACAAACCAATGACTTACTAACAATGACTGAGTTACAAACTGCCGCAAAATACAGGTCGAATCCCAAAATTGGATATTAAGGAAAAGTTGATAGGCTTATGTGCATATTTCCCTTTAAAGATGAATTGATATTAATTAATAGGTAAAATGGCAGTCCTCTGCTCGATTCTCCAACTGACGTTCGCAATTGAAATATTCTATTCACAGAGCGGGAAATTACATACAAATCGTCTGCCGATCATGTTTCTTTATTTAAACATATTTTACAGAAAAAAAGCCAATCTGGCCTTCGCAAGTGATATATATATATTCACTGGACGAGAAATTAAATAAAAATCGTCTGCCTCATGCATTCTATATAAGCATGCATGCTTCCAAATGAAGTATAAAAACTGCTTTTCTACTAATCTATAGCACGTAGTAACTTTTTTCTTGCATCTCTCAAGATTGTTTTCTCTCTATTTCTGTTAAATTTTCAATAAATGATCTAATTATATTCTAAGCATGTTTTGTCCACGTTAAAAAATAAACCTGAGCCTCGAATTATAATCTTTTTAAACACAAATTATAGATATACAGTAAAACTTCGATTAACCGTCACCGTCGGGACTAGGGTTGTGACGGATAACCGAATAGACGGATAACAGAAATCTCTTAATACATGTGTACAGTAATGTGATTTCACTGCGGGCTTGGGACGAAAAGGAAAATAAAATCCTTTAAAAGTGAACAATACATACATATTGTATTTAATTTTACAAAACGATCATTATAAACTTCAATATAAGAGTAGTAACGTACAGAAATTTATCGTAATACCATAAATATAATATCGTAATACCATGACGGATAATCGGTAATATCGTAATACCATGACGGATAACAGAAACTGACGGTTAAACGAAGTTTTACTGTAGTAAAATAATGGCTCTTTAAATTAAACTCGACTTTTTCATATCCCTGAACGTTTAATTTTACACGATAAAAAACAATGATGTTATCCTTTTCATATTCAGTACACAAATCATTCTTTTCAAATATCCATTTTTTAAATGTTTCTTTCTGTTGCTTAGTAACGCCTATGGGTGTATTTAGGCTTTTCTGTGTTGATTTTGTTACCAATAATATTCAGTGTCAAATTATCAATACTGTACACCATCCTTATTCCATCATTCTTTTTCATGGGAAATAATGCTATGCAAATTCTAAAATTGGGAGTTCTAATGATGATGATTACTGAACATTCTATCGAGTTCCAGTTTTCAGTTTTTCACAAAATTTTACAGCGCTAGGCGGTTTCTTTTCTGAATGACAGTGTGCACACTTTACGCTAACATTTTTCACAACGGTTCGAAATGGGTTCAAGAAGTACTTATCCGTCAAAAGCTCCGATTCAAAACTTTCGGATACAACAATACTTTATGCAATAGTACGAGAAAGTCATCTGCTCAACTTTTCCTCCTAGACCAACCGCGACATACGCATACATCGAAACAGATTAAATGATGGAAAGAAATATAAGAATTTAAAATCTTACCTCGACCCTACGTAAACCCCCTGGGGCTCGAAATCTCAGCGGGGAGATTGTCTAAAAACTTTCGAAAAACAAGAGAAACATATCCCTCCTCGATCCGAACTTGGCGTGTTGTGTTATTTGGATTTGGAGCGCAGCTGCGCTCCACACACTTGGCGAATCACTTGGCGAAAAACAGCAGGCGTGCGCCATTCGCAGTGGTATTCAATTCACGGAAATACGCCTCATTTTTTTTACGTTAGGCCCAAAAACTTTTAAGAAAAATAATATATTTTTTGACTTTCTCATGCTATAGAATAGAGTATAGAGAAAGTATAGTCTTAACGAACAATTTCGATAAGATTTGATGTCAATATATGTTTTAGGATCTCCTGAACCCATTTTGACTATTTTTAGAGTGATTCCTTGCGTACCCGATAGCTGCCACACATATTAATGGATTTTCACGAAACGTGTGTTATCGAGAACTAGATAAAAAGCTTTGAAATTCGAGCGAAAACTTCCACATTTTGTATTTTCTTAACATGGCGGCACAGGATAAAATGATGCATAAAAAAGGGTTATTTAGGTCACAACGATCACGAAAATGAACAGTTTAAATTATTGCAGTGGGAAAAAAAAAAGCTGCGATACAATTTGTGTGTTCGTGACAAATATTAGCCCTCTCGGAGGGTCCATCGTCAAAGTTGGCATCCATCGAAATAATGTTTGAAGCCCTTTACAATTAAGGGTGACGTGCTGTAATTGGGATCATTTGAGTCACCGAGACGAATTTTTGAAAAAATGTCTTGCAAAATTTGAAAAAAAAAAAAACCCAGGAGCTACATGCAATTGGATGAGAAAGTCCAGTTCATTTTGTATCCCGATTTTAATTTTTTTTTTCTGTTTCTTTAAAGTGCTCAGCAATAGGTATGTCCAATGCAAAGTTTTGAAAATTCTATCAGAAATTGCAGTTTATCTGTAACATCACTCGGCCGCTCCCTTCCAGGATTGAATGCATTTGGCGACGAGGCAAAGGCTCGAGCCACAGTTTTTAGGATCTACATTATTATACGAGTATTAACAATAAAAGAATAAATGAAATAGTTTACGGATAAGTTAAGTCTGTTTCAAAAAAATATTTTAAATAAATTTTTGTAATATAAACTACAAAAATAATTTAATGTATTTTCATTTATATTCAGAAATAAAAATTTAAAAAAAATGGGACCATTGCATTTAACTCGATTCACAAGTCATGCCATTAAAAATAGATTTTAAAAAAACTGACGATCCTATCAGTAAGATATTTAAATGAATTTTCATAATTCAACTCAAAATGAATGACTGTTTGTCGAAAGCGCTTCTATAATAGCACTCATAACGGGTCAAAACTGTCTAACAGTTGTGTCTAACTTGTAAAAAGCATTTCTGATAGCAGCTCCAATCAGCGCTATTAGTAGAATCTGTTGAGTGAACATTAAATATCAGCAACTATGGCAGAAGAATTATTTGTCTTTTAACTAAAGACTAGGATAAAATATTTAACATTTATTTTATCTAATTTTAAATTATTTTAAATATAAAAAAAATATGTTTCGCAAAGTCATCTGGATTTCCAGAGACCTAAACTGTATTACTTTCCCTGCAATCCAACGTAATGTATAGGGAAAGAATTAGAATCATGCCGAAAATCGCAACTCGAGCTTTCGATGGATCGACACGTTTCGGGACCTCTAGAATTCGAAAAAATCAGATGTAAGCAGCATATGACTTTCCCTACAGATTCAAATTCATTTTGTCATTTTTTATTTCACCATGCATTAAATTGAGTTTAATTGCAGAAAATAATATGGATCATTTTCTGATATTATATCCAATTCGTTTTTTTATGGAATCTTCGTTTCGTTTGGCAACTTAATTCACTTTAAATTCTTCAGGTCCTTAAAATGCCAAAAACTACACTATCTCGAGAACGGTCTATGCTACAGTCATAGGGTCAGATTGATTCGCTTAGTTGTCAAATTTTACATATAGAACAAGTACTTAATGAATATATTTCATCCATTTTAGTCACTTATTTCAGAGTTTTACAATCTTGCATATGAAGTATTTTATTTCAGATCGAATATATTAGATTTGCGGGTCATTTCGCAAAAAAAAAAAAGGCAGATTCTTTTTTTTTTTTCGAATTCTATTAAAATCTAACCAGCATCACAGTATCCTACGAGCAATTTATCTACCCAATTTCGTGCAATTGGATCCATTAGTTTATCAACTAGAGTTGGATATATACAATTTTTGCAGCAAAGGCAGGTTCATTTATCCTGAATCGTACCAAAATCTATCTTGTCAATTTTTTGAATAATTCGCGTTTCACATTCTTTTGGCAAATCGACGCAACGGTTTTCTGTGCAGCATCGTCTTAAATGAACATTTTTAAAAAAACTCTATTCATCTGGGTTTTTTTTATCGTAAACTAAACATCAAGCCTCTATTAATTTAAAAGGAAGCGAGTTTCATTTATTCGGGAAATTGAACATTTTGGTGTGCGGCAGCCCTTAAAAGAGAAGATATTGAAAATCTGAAATGGCACACTTTCTTCCTTTCGAACGATTTACCCAATTTGAAGTCTCCATCTCATCGCAGACTACGCTCTCCGATCATTTCACCTTTCGAACCTTTTGGTATGGAGCACCTCCTCTAGAGAACATGTTTTTCCTCGAGCGATCGACCCGTGTACCAGATGGCGGGTCTCTCTCTATTCGGAAAGTGCCTAAAAAAAGCGTGACACACGGTCAGTTGGCAATTAGTATAGATAGATAGATAGATATTTTAGAAATTTTATGTATTTCACATTTTTACGATGTTTGCGGGCCATTTCGCAAAAAGAGTCGGTTCTATTTTTCCGAATGGGGCCAAAATCGAACCAGTATCAAAATAACCGTCCAGGGATATGAATTAAAAAAGAAAAATCATAAAATAGTTTTTCCACTGCAGTGAAAAACGTCTTTAGTTTCCCGAAATTAAAAAACTTAACTCTCACGAAAAGGGTCCACCTTAAGAGTCATGAGGTCGGTCTCATTCGTTTCACGTATAAAACACGTATTGAATGGATCTATGTATTTTAGTTTATTTCCTGACGATTTCTGCGGGACATTTCGCTCAAAAAAGAAATGTTTTTTTTTTGTTCGAATCCTACCAAAATCCAACCAACACCAAGGTCACTCACGAGCAACTTATCTACCCAATTTTGTGAAATGGGGTCTATTAGTTTTTCGGCTAGAGTAGATACATACAATTTTTGTGGCCATTTCTAAAAAAAAAAAAAAGGCAGGTTCTTTTATTCCGAATCATACCAAAAAGTGAGTCACACGTGACGGACCCACCCCATTTTATGAAACTGGGTGCATTCGTTTTTGAGCTAGAGTGGATACATACATTGCACAGACACACACAGCCGTCACTCTGAAAATAGTTTTTTCGTATTGCAGAGGTCCCAAAACGGGTCGATCCGTCGAAAACTCGAGTTGTGATTTTTGGCATGATTCCAATTCTTTCCCTGTACATGACCCTGTATTGCAGGAAAAGTAAAAAAAAAAAAAAAAAAACTCGAAATATTACAGTATGTACAGACACATTGACATAAAAACTCCATGAATTCTGACTGAACGAATTCAAGGAGCATCGAAACCAGAATTCTCCTCTTCCCCTGATGCCCAATCCAAACAAACCATTGGCTCGGGTGGTTGGTTCTCCAAGCCACGGCCACAGGCGCCGAGTTTTCAAAATCTCAGGGGGGGCACAATCCCTTTATATAAAAGATTCACAAAGTCGATAAAGATATAATAACTTACAAGGCCGCCTTGAAGAAAGCAATCATATGTCAATTAGGTGACTACAATTGTTTCGAGGTCATTTTAAGCCCCTACTTTAGGCCAAAAGAACAGTATGCGCCCTTAACAACTGCCAAGAGCGAACTGCCCAATGAACGATAGTAGTGGTTGTTAAGAGCGCATACTGTTATTTTGGCCTGAGAACGGGGGAATATAATGCCATCTAAGCAACTGTAGTCACCTAACTGACATATATATGTTTTCCTCAAGGACGTTTTATAAGTCGTTGTCTTACAAGCAGCAGTTTTGGAGTGAGATAACCGAGTGGTTAAGTCACGGGGATTGTGCTCGGAGGACCTCAGTTCGATTTCCGGCTTGTGCCTAAAATGTTCCCGTGTACGAGCACGTTAAATTTGTGTGTTTGAAAGTCCTTCCGGGCTGTTGGTAGCAAAGGAAGGAGGGTCGGTCCGTTGGATGTCGCCCCCACTGGGTTCCAGTCTAAATTAGATGGCATTGTCCCGGCGGTCGAAACATATATCTTACACTTTCGGGTAGGTCGTACGGGTTGGGTCGAAAGAAAGATATCAGCAGTTTTATTTATTGTACGATAAATATTTTTAATCTTTTTAGGCCTGCGCCACTCTAGTTTACCACTTATAAAACTTGAGCTCTTTGACTCCTGAACTCACCCCCCTTCTTGGCGTACCAGATGCCATCGTCTACGCATTGCATTTTATCCATTCGAGGAGCATTTAGGACTTGAAAGTAGAGAGTGGGGGTGTCTACAAGACTAGTGCTTTGTAACATTGCCACCGATAGAGGTAAAGCTTGTCGCCCCTTTAACAAGAATCCGTCACGTTATGCTCTCTAGCATATTGTTGATTCCAAACACCAGACCCAGATATGGTTGGTATGATTTATATAGAAATTTCCACGAGGTTCCTAGGAATCCAATATTTTCTATTTTCTCATAATTTATAATTCTAGCTTTCTGGTCTCAAATGACGTGGGGCTGTTGGCTGCCAAACCAGGGCAGTAGCCAGATACGATATTTAAGAGTGGCGGAAATGAAATTCAAGGGGGGCTCAACTGTCTTGAAGGAGAAGCTCACCCTAAACACAATTAATCATTAGCATTTATTAACCATAATAGTTACTATTATATATTTAATCTATATATATTATTTATAAATAATTGCATATTTATAGTAGTAAGCTAAGAGTTGATTAGGAAAATCCATATAGTTACTATACATCAATATTATGATATATAATAATTACAATAGATTTTGATATAAGTATTAACTAGTAGCAAAGCTGTTAATTAATCAAGAAAAAATCTGAAAGTTTATACAAGTTAACGCTTAATATCAACGCTTAACTACCTATCAATTGATTTTGGCACAATAAATTAAAACAATGAACCCAGCAATAATACAGAAGTAACCAAATACTATTGTCTTAAAATTTAAATATTTTTGAATTAAATATGTAAATAAATGGATCATCACTATAACCACACATTCAGCTAAATGAAAAAATCTTTAAAACAAAGTAATTTATAAAGAAAATCTCATAAATAATATTTTTATGCAAAATTTGGATGACACGTTGGTTGACATTTCTTATCTCATCTAAAACTTTAATATTTTTATCGGGGAGGGGGGGGGGGTAGCTCCTTCTGGCCCTTGCCCGATTACGGTGCTGTGCCAAACGTCCGGTGTTCATCAGGAATAAAGCTATCCGCGGGGTTTGCAACTTCAAACGGGATGGATGCCACCCGCGGGGTTTACAGCTTCAAACGGAATGGATGTCACCTGTAAAGACGGCACTGGTATATAGAATCGAGAAGTAATTACAGATAAGATCTCTTTAGGTAGACAAAATAAGTCATCTCTACTTCATGGTAATCATTTATATTTATTACTGGAGAGAAACAGCTATTTTTTGGAAATGCCAATAACATGGCTGTAAATATTCCATTTCTCTTCGAATTAGGTAGTCAGTCGAAAACGTTTTGGTAACCAGGTGTTTTTGTCATTAGCGTAAACATGTTTCCTGGAAGTAAAGAGGAGCTTGGTTTGTGTACGAGATAGTTTAGGGAGCTATGGTAAGGAAAATGTGTACAAGACTGAAATGAAATGCAACATTTACGTTAATAGGATGTTCTTTCAATTATTTTTATGTTTAAAAAATGTCATGTTTTTTTATTCAGTAAAATGTGAAGTTATAAAAAATTTTGAAATTTCCCAGAGGGGGCAAAGCCCCCTCTGGAAAAGTTCAGCGGGGGCTCGTGCCCCTCTGCCCCCCCGTAGTCGGCGCCTATGGCCACGGCACTTGTGGGGAAATGGATACAGCGGAGCATGGGATAATGAACCGCATAAAACACACTAAAATCCATGACCGGCATCTATAAATTCGGAAGACAGAAAATAACAAGAAAGATCAATCATGCTTAAAGCATTGATTATGAAACACTTTCCAACTTCAATGCAATTTTATTTAAACAAGTCTAAAATGCAATACATTCCTTGGTAATATTTTGAAATTTATCACAATACTGCATTCATTTATTATATTTGAAAACTTAAACCTTCATCGAAAAAAATGAACTTCAATCAAATGACGGCATTGAAATATAAATTGCCTGGTTTAAACATCTCTAAAATGTTATACATTCCTCGGTAATAGTTTTAGAATTATCATAATACTACGATAATATATTATATTTGAAAACTTCATCGAAAACAACTGAAATTCATTCAAATGACGTCATAGAAAAAATAACATGCCTGGATCTCTCTATAAAAACAGGATTTCATTCATAACTTTCTCCCATTCATTTCACTCATCACAATACTATAATAATTTATTTTATTTAAACATTTTGTTTAAAACCACGGAGCTACAAAAAATTAAACTCTATGCTTGAAACTTCATCGAAAAAAATCGTCCTTCTCTTTATGAAATCAATTAATATTTCATTCATATCAGCCATGCAGACTCCATGGACTAAATTATTTTGTGTTAAAAAAATACAGGAATTCTAATACAACTCATTCTATATATTTTGCTGTTTACATTTTACATAGGTGAAAAATAGGCTTAGTTGTAGAAATAATCAAATTTAGATGAGCATTTAAACTCAAATATAGTGTCATTGCGTTGTTTCAGTATGTAGATGCACAGAATTTAAGCAAAAATAAAGTAATTTTAGGACGGATACAACACTCAATATGAATTAAAAATAACTTAAAAAAAAATCACGATTTTGAAACAAGATGGATGCCATATATCATTTTGAAGTGGGTCACGTGATCGTTTTATATCATAGTTACGTGATCGTTTCATATAAGAGGTGTCATTATTATTTTAATTTTTATTTAAAAAACTACTGAATATATTTCGCTGAATTTTTTTTTTTACATATTTTATGGAACAATTTGAATATTACCTAAAATTTTCGAAGCAATTTGTGAATTTTAAATTCGCTTAAAAAATGTTTGAAAAATGAGGTCCCATAGGGCTCAATGTATTTCATTTTTTCGACCCGGGTTCCATCCAAAACTAATTGGGTGATATTATTCATTTATATTCCCATAGATTCTACAGACCGTCTGAACAACATACTAAAATTTCATTTTGATTAAGTCATTTTTACGGCAGTTATCGTGCTAACAGACAGACAGACAGAATGAACAAAGTCATAAACACTTTTCAACTTTGTTGTAAAGTGTTAAAAAACTTGCAAAACCATTGCAAGCTGACTTGGCAATCCGGAGACTGACCCAAGCCTGCAGGATGTTGCGAGAGGCGGCGGAGATTGAAAATTGGAACCGCGAGAAAATGGACTCCCCCTTTTATACCAAAGTTTTGCTTCATATGAATGGTCTCCGTATGGCCCATTACAAAAGCTGTTTGAGTTCGTGTTATCATTTTAATGAAGTGGATCACTGCTGTAAAGGTTTCTGGATTGATTTCCTGTGTGGGAGTGTTATCGATTCTCTACCATCGGACGACTCTTTTAAAGTGCGAGAGGCAAGACTGGCGGTCCCATCCTCGAAGTGACAGCGAACCTTCCTGGAGCGAAATCTAATGCAGTATATATATAGGGTGGCCCAAAAGTAGGTATACAGTACAAATATGGCATTTCATTTATTTATTTACAGGTATCGACTCTAAGTGCTCGAAATCATTTCAAGAACCTGTTCAGAAGAACGCATTATGATCAGCATCGGATGTCCTGAAACGTTTGCAAGACGAACTCGTTCATTGTCTGGTCCCCCAACATAAATCCACGTGAAGCCCAAATGAATAAGATACCCCGTTCCAATCAGTACTGCATTCACCTACTTTGGGGCCCCCCCTCCACAGGTGATGCAAAAAATGCATTCTACCCCTGCATTATCAGTCAAAAGCACAATATTCTAATGGCAATAATAGTAATTATAATAAATACTGGTTGTCAGAAAACAGCTTCCAAAACTTTGTTAAAGAAAACAACCGCTAAGAATGAATGGCTAAATGGGTGTGAAGTTTATTCTTAAGGGCGCATACTGTTCTTTTGGCTTAGAATTGTACCTTCGAAACAATCGGCGTCACCTAACTGACCTATGTCTGCCTTCTTCAAGGAAGTCATTTATTTATGATAGTAATGATCATTAATCATTTGACCGCTATTGCGCTATATATTGGGCACAGTTTATGTTATAAATTGGGTATGGCAGTACCCTACCTGTCCCAAGGCAAATTGGGACATTGCGAATTATGGAGGGAGTGCAACCTACAAAGATGGTCCCTGCACTTCTCCTTCAATTCATATACAGTTCCCTAAGAGAACACCTGCAAAAGGATGAGCAAGCCATGTTTCTGGGAACTATGGACAGCGTTGGCTCTGTTACAGAGGGGCGCACAGCAGGGCGCTCTTGGGGAGAGCTGACCTTTGTCCAGTTCGGCTGCACGTGCACGCAAGGTCATGAGAACCCTCGGTCCACCTGCCAGATATTAATTCTGGGATGATCGCCATCCTCCTGTCATCACAGCACCCAATAGCTGGACATTTTTGGAAATATCCAATGAAAATACCAGGGGCTTCAATTGGGGGGACCAGTAACAAACCTGGGGCTTAATTGTGTAGGAGGAGACATTTTTCGGATGTTCGAGAGAGTGTTAGATTTTTCAAAAAGAACGGGGAATTGGTTTTGTGCTTCGGAGAGAAAAGTTCTCCCAAAATAGGTCTGCAGTGATGACCGGCGCTTCCGCGGTCGAAGGGCTCCGCATCCAGTGACGATCCTACGATGTATTTCAAAGTACGGAATGCATGTCTCTTATACTCTCAGTCTGATGACAATTTGTTAGTTAATTCCCGCACTCTCTCGACATCTTATGCCATTCCCACTTGAGTAAAATAATTAGTAGAATGAATTTACTAGGAAACTTAAATGAAGGGGATTTAAATGTATATACTTTAAATATTCATGATTTAGGAAATGTCTAACACGTATGTCAGTGAAGAATATTTATGTTGTAGTAAGATTGTTAATTGAATTAATTAAATATGTTCTTTTATTATTATTTTAATTTCCTTTTGTCAATAAATAATATAATGTTAATGTTTTATATCATGTCCGTTGTCCTCATTTTCCAATAATTTGATTTTTATGTATTTTGATTCGACACGGCCAATGTCGGAGATTGTTTTTAATAAACAATACCACTGAATTATGCGTTCCAACCGGACGTGTGGTTAAAACCCACATAACACTACCCAATTCTAATGCAGCGTTTGCCACTGAAAAATAGGCACACACACACACATATAATTTTATCTAATACAATTGAAATAATGCTATATATACAGGGTGAAGCTATGCATAAAAGGAAAAAGTTAGGATTTAAGAACTCACATATTTTTACATACTCGGGAAGAATGTGAATGCGGATGCAAAAACAAGAAGCTTTCGGCATATTGGATCCAAATACCGAAAATATATCATTGGCCGTCATTCCAAGCACCCCTGATACGTTTTCCTTGCAGAGTATCTGCCACTGAAGTGAAGGCTGATCCGACTTCAAGGTTTGTTCTCAGAGTCAGGATTCAGACCATTTTTGTGACATCCACGCATCATGAAAATGAGTGGCATTTCTCCTTCAGTATGATTCAACATAAAAAAAAAACCGGGGTAAAGAAGAAAGCGGGTCCGCATCTTTTTCAAACAGACAAGGCTAGGACTGAGATGGCATAATACATACATATACAAAATACAAATTCAAGTTTTATTTTAAACATATTGAGAAAGCAGCTCTTTTATTTCCTTAGCATCACACACTGAAAAAGCCTTCCGTTCTGTAGCAGGTGGAAAGGGAGGCGGCACCTTTATTTCTGGGGAACATTTTTGAAAAATGAATGCCACTTTCTGCGAAGCGCCGGGGCACGGTGGGATTGAAATCTTCCTCAAAGCTAAACACGGAAAAAAACTTTATAAACAAAAAGCTGCTCCCATTCAAAACACTACAACAATTTAAAAAATGCATTGAATTGAAGAGCCTATTTTGCAAAGGGTGCAAGTCACTTTGGCTCATTCTGTTAGATGTGGTTCAGCCGATCTTTTAGCATCAAGATGGCTTACGTCCAGCGACAAGGCAGCAGCCAGACTGTATGAGACAGATAAGTGAAAGTGACTCACGCCCTTTTCAAAACAAAAAATACTTTTCAATTGACTTCGCTGAAAATAATTGTAAACAAAAAATGTATCAACATTATCTAAATCGATGTCTTCCATAGATTAATAAATCATGTTAACCGATATTCTAAAATCAAATCACAATAGAATGTTTCAACACAAATAATGAACTCGATTTAAAGAGATAGAAATTGAGCACTTTGCGGCATTTCCTACTAGCATTCACATACACGAGTCTTCAGACTTTATGCCAGACTCCCACAGAGTCAAGTGCACTGCTGTCTCCGCAACTTGTCGAGCTGTTATTTGACCAATAGTGCGCTACCGTGTGTGTTCTCACTTCTGAAGTATTTCAGTCAGAGAGATATTTTTGACATTCAAACATTAGACAGGACTTGATGTAAGCATTTCCCCATACGGAGAGAACAGTCAAGTACAGAGGCATGCACACACATTAAGTAAAATGCATGCCTGACAGGGTTGTGCACCCACCATTAAACAAGTTCAGTTTTATCTTTGTTCTTGAAGACATTTCTACCTATAGCATTCCACATACTAGATTAGAATATTCCGGTAACTTGGATGGCTCAGGAAATACAATGATTTGCCAATTTTACAAAGTGGCCTTATCAGAAGTGTGACAGGAAGCGGAATTTGGAAGAGGAGATCCCATACATCTTTGGATGCTTTAAGTTCAAAATAATTTCTGGGTGTATTTTCAAATCAATTTTTTAATCAGCCTACCTGAACGCTCCGTGGTCATATGTTTACACCATGACACAGGTCATACATTTCAGAGCATTTAATACCTTCTTTGTGAAATTTATTTCAGTCAAGATGCGTGTGTTAAAATGGCAGACTATTCCAATTCCATCCCATCCAAGAGCTGCTCAACAGGGCAGCATAATTGAGATTTTTAACGTTCTCCAGATAATGTTCTTGAAAATGATTTATGAAATCAATCCATCCAATGAATTGTTTTAAATAGGGTTAAGCGATTAGCATTTTATATGAAAAAATATTACAAAATAAATCGATTTATTTGCATGTATAGTTTGTTATCATACATAAACTTTCCATAAATTTCAACACATTCATTTTTTATAGTAGTTCTATGATGAGAATCCAGTCTTTTTATATAGTTTTTGTGCTCCTATAATAAAAATTCGATTCTATTTACTTGATACAGTTACTAAATTTTTTTCATGGCTGTTAAATGCTGATATAACTGATTATGCTTGATACATTAATACTTGATACGTATGTCTCTTCATATACATTAATACTTGATATGTATGTCTCTTGATATTCAAACAAAGTGTGCATAAAATAATAATTAAAAAAAAAAAAAAAACGAAGGTATATTTCAGATTCTAATAAAACATTTAAGAAACTTATTTATATCCTGTTATTTATATTTAAATAATTTTTATTTATTGTGTAAATATTTGAGGATGCTAAAATATTTTCATTCTTATCTGTGAAAATCCAGAAAAGATTTGAAGTACGTTACAAAATAATCGAATACCGACTATTTTCTTGAAAAACTTAAACACTAAGGAAAGATGAACTGAGATTCTGAATAACTGGGAATTTGGATTTCAAAACATACTAAATACACATAACAGAAATAACATTAAATCGGAAAAGTTGCATTTGACTGTCTTAAAACAGGCCAAGGATAAGATTGAAATGATTCCAAAGCTTGCCCTACATCACCTGATCGAGTAGTTTGGTTTCATTCATGCTCATATCTATGCAATGTCTCTCTCGAATCGAATCACTCAATGTCAAAATCACTCTGTTGAATGCAAATTGGTTTCTTACAGTCTATTTTTTCTTCATTTGTCATGAGAGAACATGGGAAGTTTACAATCAAAGCATATAACTATGGGCCGTATAAGAATGGCGATGCCAATAATACATGCAGCCCTTATTCTTGAGTCAGCATAAAAGATTTTCATTTTATATGGGAATCACTCTGTTGCATGCAAATTGGTTTCTTTCAGTCTATTTTTTCTTCATTTGTCATGAGAGAACATGGGAAGTTTACAATCAAAGCATATAACTATGGGCCGTATAAGAATGGCGATGCCAATAATACATGCAGCCCTTATTCTTGAGTCAGCATAAAAGATTTTCATTTTATATGGGAATCACTCTGTTGAATGCAAATTGGTTTCTTACAGTCTATTTTTTCTTCATTTGTCATGAGAGAACATGGGAAGTTTACAATCAAAGGAAATATATATATATGCTTTGATCCATATGCTTATATATATATATATATATATATATATATATAATAAAGATATGATATGAAAATCCAATGATAGAATGAGAATCCAATGAAAAGTTGTAACTCATTAATCTCTAACTTAAAAAATACCAACAACTTAAAAAGAAGGAAAAAATAGAGAATCATCAATCAAGAGGGAGAGTAAAATGCATATATCTAGTCATCAAGCTAAATATATTCAGCAAATATCAATGGTGAGAATTCAAAGATTGAAAGACATAAAATAACTAAACACATCAAAGCTATACACACTAGGCCTAAAAAGTTGAACATTTATTTTCATTACATACATAGATACACACACACACACACACACATATATATATATGTATATATAGAAATATAAATTAGTAAATCCAATGTTAGAATGTATGTAGTAACTCATAAAACACTATTCCAAAATTTTCTACAAAATACAAAGAAATAAAAGAAATTAAGACATAAAGAGGAAATAATAAAGCGTAATGCAGGTCATAAAGACAAAGACAATCAACAAATTTCAAAAATGAGGAATGAAAATAGGAAAACTAAAAAATCAAGCAAAAAAGTTTGCACATGGAAGAGCTTTGAAATGAATGACTAGTCATCAAATATGACTAGTCAAAATATGACTAGTCATATTTTGCTCGTCATGGTTGCACTAATGAAGTGAATTTCAAGGTATTTATGTTTCCTTTATTGTTCCAATCTATATGCTTGTCGTCCATATAACACAAGTTTATAGATAAAATCTATCTTGTGTTTCAGAAACAAGCATTTTTGTGTTCATTTCAAAGGGATATATGGACTTGAAGAGAATTTTTTCGAAATGTACTTATCTTAAGCTCTTCCATGTGCAAGCTTTTTTGCTTGATTTTTTAGTTTTCCTATTTTCATTCCTCATTTTTTAAATTTGTTGATTGTCTTTGTCTTTATGACCTGCATTACGCTTTATTATTTCCTCTTTATGTCTTAATTTCTTTTATTTCTTTGTATTTTGTAGAAAATTTTGGAATAGTGTTTTATGAGTTACTACATACATTCTAACATTGGATTTACTAATTTATATTTTTATTGAAAACATTTTATTTATTAGCTGCATTTGCGCAATAAATTAAATGTATATTGCATTGTCATTCACTTTCTTATACTACGCTGTTTAGTTTATCTAACTTTTCATTTATGAACTATCCTTATTCCTAATTCCTTTTGTATGCTTCGTATTAAAGAAACATTCTATATGCATATATAGATATATATATATGTGTGTGTGATCAAAATAGGGTAGTTTAGTTATCAATATGGTAAATAAAAGAGAAATATTTCCTTGTATTTATAACTTCCTATAAAATTGACATGAATCAATAATAATTTTCTTATGTTATGTTTTTACTTTCCTTATATACATGATGTATAAGGAAAGTATTGTGATGGGGTTGAAAATTTGAATTCGAGTTTTCGATGGGAGAGCACGTTTCAAGCATCCATGATCACGAATCAAACATTTTTGATGTGATGTTTGCATGTGGAAACCATATCTCATGAACGAATGGAGCGATTCGAATGAAATTGGGTACAAAAATCACAATCCATGAATATTAGAAGCCTATTGTTTTTTAACGCAATCAAATGTTCAGAACCCCCTAAATTTTCAAGTGACATTTTGAAAAAATTATCAAAGAATCAAAACCTTTAATAAAGTTATGCAAATGAACATTTCTTATGTAATTTTTCCTTAGAAAACGATTGTCATAAATTTTAGAACGCTAGCGTAAACTATTCTCGAGAGATTGCACATTTTTCAAATAAATGTATCAAAAAATCCCATAAATAAAAAAAAAATATTAACTGTTAAGAAACATGTTCACTTTTCATATGTAATATCATGTGGTAAATTGCGTGACATCATTCTCGGTGATCTAACTCGTTCCATTCACAAAAAAATATACTTTGAGTAATACTTTTGTATTTGAATGCCAATAGTCATTTATCTGCTGCAAGAATAACTTATTTCTCGTTCCATAACGCTTGGCGAGATTTTGGCGACAAATTGGGCGGAATGTCGCCATCTTGGCGACTTTTTTAAATGTGTTGTCAAATTAACGAAAATCTCGCCAAATGGATAAAAATGACGCTAAATCAATGAAAATGATGACTCATTGAAGAAAATTTAATATCTTGGAACGAATCTACTTGGAAGTGTCTACTATAAGAATAACCTATCTTTTTGCTGTAAAAGTAGTCAATCCATCGCATTATATAAGGAAAGTCATGTGCTGCCCATATCAGATTTTCAGCATATAAATTAATGTGATGAGTTATTAATAAATTATTTACTAGGTTAATTATTTTTTATGTTGATTTAATGAAGATACAGTCATTATACATCTTAACAAGGAAAAAAAACTCTTATTTTTATTTTATTTTTTTATGGTAAGAAGGTTACTGTACAAAGGACATCCAAAAACTTATCAGGAAATTTAAACGTGGAGCAGATCATCTTGAAAAAAAAATTGTTTTTGCTGAAATTAAAAAAAAATTTTTTTTTTACATTTCTCAACTTTGAAACAAAAAATGACAAAGTTTTAATTAAAATGTTATCAAAATGCATGCTATTTGACAGTAAGAATATATTCTAGAGAATTCACAGAAAAAAATATGCATTTCTGACAATTAGGTGCAGAGCAAGAAAGAATTTTATCAAACACAAGGTTTTCATTTCATGCATCTGCAGAGCAGCGAATTCTCCATTTCTTTGAAAATTTATTGCTAAAAAACTAATGCATGAAATCAACTAAAATTCTATATGGTATTATAACTCTGCTATATGTAGCTTTGAAAAAAAAAATGAGAAAAATCTAAGGGGATGGGTGATATTATCAGATTTTTTTGGTTGAATTGCAAACAAAAGACCCTCTTGTAGTCCTATAGAGTATACAGGCTATTTGATGCAAAATACATATGCCAACAGAAAGGGGTCATACCTAAATGGGGAAGTGGAACAGAACTTTATATTACTTCTTACGGGGCAGATGTATTAAATAAAAAACAGCATTTATTGATTTTTAGTGTTGAATATAAACAGTTCATTTACCCAGATGTGTTTTTTAACAATGACAATAAAAATAGCATATTACAGGCAATGGCTCATTTCTACTTACTGGGTTTGAGTATTTTCCTTTTCTTCCTACTCAAGGTCACCTTTTCAATCCATTTATCCAAGAGCGCAGCAGCCCAACCAGTGGTTGTCACTTCTTCATGCTGTTCCCGATCAAAAATTTGTCTCAGATTGTACTGTTTGGCTAAAGTATTCACACCTTTCTCCTGAAAATGAAGCATACAGATTTTCACATGGAAACTTATGAATTGAATTAATGCAATATTTAAAATTCTTATATAGCACAGGTATATTCATGGCTGGGCACATAGTCTTTTGAAATAAAATCTCTCTGTGCATATTGAAATGCGAATTCATATTTACCCACTCAGAATACAGCAGAGACCCAAGAAGATGGGTAACAAATCAAATGAGAACTGCAGTCAAGCCCTCTAAAGTAAACTGAGAACAAAGTGAATTGGCTCAAAATTCCTGTTTCCTAAATCTGCCTCCACACATATTTCCAATTCCTTTCCATTCAGATTGAGTCTTTCATCCAAATCTTTTATACAGATTTTTATGTTAAGCTGACTTATTCAACCACTCTTATCAGTTATTCATTCAGCTATTCATTAACTAAATTCATTCTCATTGAATGGCACACTTCTTTACACCATGCTAAGGTGCAACACCGCTGACATTCTATATCGGGAGCACTAAAAGATTTTTACATATTACATTAGCCAGATATATTAACAAAAAATTAAATTAAATGATCCACTGTGTCACCGATCACTGTTCTTTCACAACACGATATCTCTCAGTTCAATAAGGCCTTCTCCAGATCCACTTTAATATTCCAGAAACCATTCTTCTTTGCAAATCTAGGTTCATTTACCTTTATCGTGGCATACTTGTAATAAACAGAACACAGATGAAAAGCAATGGCATATTTAAACACCTTATAGTGATAGAGCATAAAATCTCAAAATTAGTCTTGGCAAGTATTATTCACTTCAACTTTTACTTTTTACGATTTTAAATGGCCAGATAAGATAATATCGGACAAGGCTAAACTCATTTTTCTCACTAATTTGGCTCTTTTGTCTATTGTAGGCTCCTTCCATGAACTAAGCATGCAATAGGGTGAAATGAAGGGGGGGGGGAGGGAATCATTTTAGGTTTACAAATATTTTTGCCCAAATAAATATAAAACTATTGAAAGATTCTTTTTCCAAATTTCTATATATTGCATAAACGTGAAACCAAAGAAAATATTTGATTTCCTAAAATTTGCATAAGGTTTCAAGGAGCATAAAACCCTCAAAATACAAAACTTACAATGCAAAATGTCTCAATACAAAACTTATAACGCAAAATATCTTAAGATACAAAACTTACAATGCAAAAGGTCTCATAATACAAAACTTAAAATGCAAAATGTCTCAATACAAAACTTACAATGCAAAAGGTTTTAAGATACAAAACTTACAATGCAAAATGTCTTAAGATACAAAACTTACAGTGCAAAAGGTCTCAAAAGAGGATGGTTTTTAAAACGATATCCTACTTGATTATCTTTAACTTTCAAATTATTTTATAGGTCAATTTTATTAATTCAAAAGAAAAATCTACATGATTGCTAATATGAAATATTCCATTTTTTTTTTCTATGTAAACAGTAGTTGCAAACAACATAGTGTTAAAAAAGTACACTTTATCCTATAAAATTTTGCAGATGAAAATTTTCTAAGGTGGATTTTAAAAAATATCCACCAGTATATCACCAAAATGCCTTCCTTACTCGATAACACCAAATTTAGTCTGCAATGTTACGATGACGTGTAGAATATTTATAAAATGATATTTTTACAAAAATTTTAATAATGTTAAAAAGTGAAAAATAAAAAGCCCTCAGATATAACACAACTGTTTAGCATATAAAATGTGTATCCCAATTTGAAAAGATAAATGTTAGTCACATGAGAATTTTAGAATGTAGATACATACCATATGCAGATACTTTCTAAATGGGTAGCTATGTTTGCAGATATTTTCAGATAAAATACAAATCTTCCCAATCAATAAGTAAAAAAAGAAAAACTCAAATAATGCATAAATTAATAAACAGTGTTCCAAAGAACCCTTCTTCAGTGCAGCCCAGAAAATCCATAATTAACAACACTTTGCGAAGGATAAGGACAAATTTAAACAGGGTAGATAGTGTATGCCCAAATCGATTAGTTTACGATCAAGTAACTTTAGTTATATATTATTCAAAATAAATGCGTCATGTGAATGAATAAAATAAAATAAATGAATAGAAATATAAACAGATTTTTGTTTCCTTTTTCTCTCAGAAGAGAGCACACATTGACCATCTCAAAATGTGCCATATGTTCAATTGGAAATATAACTGAAATGCCTCTATCTTGGCTACAGCAGTTATTGGTTAAACTTGTTTATATGTTTATATGCTATGTCTATGTCTTTGTCTATATATTTATATGCATATTGTCCTTGTATGTCTATGTATATTGCCTTTGTATGTATTTGTCCTTGTATGTCTATGTATATTGCCTTTGTATGTACTTGTGTATTGTTTTTCTATGTTTTTCCTTGTCGTCCCTTGTAACTGCTCTACGCCCTTTGTTCGATCTGAGCGGTCTGAGTAAAAAAAAAAAAAAAAAAAATCTGTCTAAGGAACTCTTGTTACATTTCAAATCTAACCAGATCAAAACTAACCAGGTTCCACTATTCGTTGCAACGTGAAATTTAGCATGTCGTTGTCCTTGGTGGTACATTCTAATTTTTGGATTTTTGAACCATACCAGTCTAGTCTGTTTTGGGTTGCCAGTAGGTTCGGATAATAACTCGAGAATTGGAGCAGTTCTAATCTCAAATTTGGTACTTGTTGTCATTCATGGTACATTTTAATTCTTTAGTTTCTGAACCTTACTGGTCTAGCCCATACAGGATCTGCTATAGGGAAGCACGTTTTTGTGGGAGTTGAAGCATGCAAAAAACATGTTTTAAAATGTACTAAGATAATAAAGTAAAAACATTTTATTTGCTAATTTTAGTCCTCGATTTTATGTCTCTCCCAATTATTTTATCACACTTTACCACTGAACTTTAACAACACAATTAAGCACACATTAATAAATAATGCAGTATACAGGTGTTTGATAGATATATGTTGGACCCCCTAATTTATGATTCATTAGAATTCTTCTTTTTCCTTACAAATCTTCATGTTATTTTGCTACATATGCAACAATATTATGATTCTATTTAGAATATATAATACTTATTTAAGCAATGTTTTTAAAATTAATTATCCTATTCAAAACAAAAGTTTGCACAAGATTTGTTTCAATATTTACATAGAGATACTTTTCCTTTTTATTCAACTTTGCTTTGCGGGTTTGCAAATAATTTTGTCTCTGGGATTATACATATGGTTTCTTTCACATGTAATGTTGCTCTGCAGGTCAGGTTAAATTTGAAATACTATAGTTTTTACTTTTGATACAGTCTTAATAAGAAAAGTTTACGTGTGTGGTCAGTAGTGGGAAATTTCTGCATTATATGGCTATGAAATTTGGTACACAAGTACTTCCAAACCTGGGATATCTTTTTATTTTGAATTAGATTTTTAGTTACTTTATATTTTAGCATTCTCACGCAAATTGGTTCCAAAAATATTACCACAGTTTCCATATTGACACTATTGAAAAGATGAAAGCATGCTCTTTCCAACAATCTTTGAACTGAATTCGTAGCTTGATTTCTTTCTTTCTTTTAAAATACATCGAAATTTGGTTTTTTTTTTTCATTATTAGATATGTGTATTGTTGCATCTGAAAAACTAAGATGAGCACAATTCTATAATTTGGCTAAATGTTCTAGATATATCTAGCAAAATACTTTTTTTTCTGATTTCATAAGTAATATTTATTTTTGTAATTTTCTAGATGATCATTTTCTTCCATTCGAATCCTTTCTATATTGAAGGATTTTGACCTACTACTCTTACAGAATGGGGAATCATGTTTCCATTTGTGCATGAACACAATGGTTCGATGTGTGATCATAGATCACAGGAGATTTTGTTTGTATTGTAAAAATTATATAATTTAAAATTAAGTATTGGGTAATCTGTATCATTTAGGCAGCGGACACTTAGTCAGTTGAAAATAAAAGTGGGAATGACTGTGATTCAAAAGAAGGGATTTTGAAATGGAGCGGTATTATCTGTATTTGTATTATTTAAGTAGTGTTCGCCATGTGTTCTACAATATTAGTTTTTACCTATCAATGCTCAACTACTATTACTTTCTACCTAAAACTGTTTGAAAGAATATTAAAATGATATTCTAAATGGGATTCCTATAAGCAGAGAGAAACAGAGATGAACTTGCAGTAATGTTGGATCCAGAGAGGTCCAGAAAGCTGAGCTTGGGAAAGGCACGCATCCAGGGGATCATCTTGTCACTCAAATCATTGCCTATAAATAAAAATGCATATTTAATGACTGATTCAATTATGGTTGTTGAGCCACACAATGAATAGAATTTACTCTGAAAAACAGCCACCTTTTTACATTTTGGCTTGCTTTTGTTGGACTTTTTGGGGTAAACATTTTTAGCTTTTAAAAAATGCCAAATATTTGATATGCATGAAAATTTTCAACAAAAATATGGAAGCCATAATGCAGAAAAAGGTGGATATCCTTGCTTTGACAGTCTGATCCACAGAAACATAAAGGAGAATTCTTCAAAATTCTCTGACAGAACATTGGTTCAGAATTCATTTTAAACTGTAGGTACACAAAATTAGGAACAAGAAATCCAACTGAAATATCATGAAAATTCAATGAATAGTTTTTCAACTCAAATGAAACACACATTGTGTGGAAACACATATTTGAGAAATATATCCACTCAATTTTCTCACCGATTGTCAATGGGGTTTAGTTGTGTACTTGTACCACAATCATTATCAAGCGGGCCAACGGCCGTACCGTGCTGAAAACACCGGTTCTCGTTAGATCACCGAAGTCAAGCAGCATCGGGCGCGGTTAGTACTTGGTGGGTGACCACCTCGGAACACCGCGTGCTGTTGGCCATCTCGGGTGCGGTATCCCCGTGGTTTGCGCGCTAGATTTGCACGCTACCACAAATGCCGCCGTGTTCATGCGGAGTACGATCACGTTAAACATGTGGGTCCGTAAGTCCTTCCGAGAGGTTGGTGGTAGGGGAAGGAGGGTACGGTCCCTGTGGATGCCTCCCCCACTGGGTTCCGGTCTAAATTGGGTGGCACTTCCCGGCCGTCCATACAGTTACCTTACACCTTTCTGGTAGGTCGGACGGTCTGGGTCTCAACAACAACAATCATTATCAAGATGTAACCAATATTTTTTTTTTTCAGATTTCTTATCCAACTTTTAAAATATTTATAAGGGTACTTTAAAAGTTTCTTTTATCAAGTTGGCAACAATTTCTGAATGTATTTCCATTTGGCTTATTTGTACTAATACGAACAACAGTACGATTTCAATAATCAGGCATTTTAATGCTCCGGCATGTCCAATAATCTGACATCAGCAAGAGGTAGGGGACAGCCCTTTTCATATGTGATGTTTGCTTTCATTTTCTAACAATACAAATACCAATGTTTTATACCAAATAGCAATCTACAAAAGTAAAATATGTATGAGATTGTAATACATACATCTAGATTTGTTTTGTATGTGTCACACTATAGCAAGTTTAATGATATACAAATTATGATAACTTTACACATTAAATACTTTATTTACATATTTAATACCATACTATTCAATACTTTATTTAGTTTATTTTTATTTATGAGTAGTTAATGCTAAGATTAAGTGTTAACTATTACTATAGTAATTTTTTATCAAACACTTCAGCTCCACTACTAATTAATGATTAAAATTGACTATTATTAGTATCCAATTAAAATGATTGCACATGGCATCGAATGCCAGGTGCAATGTGTTATATCCAATTCTTAGCTTACAAACAGCTATACTATTAACTATTTGTTAATCATATGAAACAGTTATTTATATGACTTCAAATATATAACAGAAAAACCATTATCTTAGAAATACTAATAATTAATATACAAACTTTGACTCAATAAAACAAAACCATTTTGATAAGTAAAAAATATTCACAAATTACCTGAGAGGTCAAGGTTTTCCACACTTTTACCACCCACGCCATACATTCTAGTTTGAAGAGTAAGAACCCGTACGGCAGAATCATCCATGGAATTATTCCTGAGGCATAATGTTTTCAATCTGTAATTGAAAACACATTAAATAGGGAAAATACTACATTAAATAGTACTAAACACTAGAATAAAATACATTTGTTCTAATGAGGTTCCACAAACATGCTACCAACTACACCACTCCAGCCATACAAAGAATTCTCTTGAATTTGGAGTGCACAAAAAAATCAAAATAAAACAAGTTTACCAATTTCCATCCTATAATTTATTATGAGTGCTGTTTTTAAAGCATTAAAACTTGTATAAAACTTCAATTATTTTGTACCACTTTTTTTCATTCTAAGCACCTGAAAAACTGTTAAAATTCGCAACTTTTATAAAACAGCATTAAAATTCGAGATTTTCATGAAAAGATGCCTAAATTAGCGATTTCTGGGAAAGAGAATTAAAATTCGCGATTTCTGGAAGAGAGAACTGAAATTTGTAATTTCAATGAAAAAGCGTTAACATTCGCAAATTCTACAGAAATGCATTGAGCTTCATAATTTTTACAAAGCTAAAATTCACAATTTTTACAAAAATACATTAAAATTCTCGATTTAAAAAAGAAAAAAATCCACTATAATTCAATTCGTTTAAGAAAAAATCTGATGTGGGCAGCATATGACTTTCCCTGAAGACTCAAATTCATATTTCCTTTATTTCTTCAATAATTCATTAGATTGAATTTAATTGCACAAAATAACACTAAATTTGCATTTTTAATTCAATTTTTGTTTTTATTTGATAATTGGACATTTTTCCAAAAGCAGCGTAACAAAATATAAGAAATCTCAAATATCTTGAGAACGGTTAAACTTGAGAACGGTATCTCGAAGAATCGTATTTGGTAGAAATATCTTGAGAACGGTATCTTGAGAACGGCTAAAGTATAATGGAGTGTGTTATATTCTTTTCCTCGTCAAAAATTGCAGAAAAAACAAGAATTTAATTAATACATTTGATCATACGTAGTCTTCTATTTTTTAGATTTTAGCGGGTCATTTCTTAAAAAATGACAGGTTGTTCTTTTCCGAATCGTACCAAAATCTAATCAGCACCAGAGTGTCCCACAAGTAACTTATCTACCAAATTTTGTGAAATTTGGTCAATTAGTATTTTTGCTAGAGTGGATACATGAAATTTTTTAGGGTCATTTCGTAAAAAAAGGCAGGTTGTTCTTTTCCGAATCGTACCAAAATTTAATCAGCACCAGAGTATCCTACAAGTAATTTATCTACCAAATTTTGTGAAATTTGGTCAATTAGTATTCTAGCTAGAGTGGATACAGGAAATTTTTAAGGGCCATTTCGCAAAAAAAAAGGGTTCTGTTTCTACGAATCGTACCAAAAACTAATCAGTACCAGGGTCATACCCAAGTGACTTACCAAATTTTATGAAATTCAGTCCATTAGTTTTTGAGATTTACAGTGGATACATACATTGCACAGACGCCACGCTAAAGATAGTTTTACTTTCCCTGCAATACATGTTAATATATAGGGAAAGTATTGGAATCATGTCGAAAATAGCAACTCGAGTTTTCGACGGATCTGCACGTTTCAAGACCTCTAGAATACGATAAAACTATTTTTAGCATGACGTCTGTGTGTGTGTCTGTGCAATGTATGTATCCACTCTAACTCAAGAACTAATGGACCGAATTTTATAAAATTTGGTAGGTAAGTCACTTGGATATGATCCTGGTGCTGATTAGTTTTTGGTACGACTTGTAAAAACAGAACCCGCCTTTTTTTGCGAAATGGCCCTCAAAAATTGCCTGTATCCACTGTAACTGAAAACCTAATTGATCAAATTTTACAAAATTTGGTACATAAGTCATTTGTAGGTCACCCTGGTGCTGATTAGATTTTGATACGATTCGGAAAATAACAACCTGCCTTTTTTTACGAAATGGCCCATAAAAATTGTATATTTCCACTGTAACTCAACTAATCGACTAAATTTCATAAAATTTGGTAGATAAGTCACTTGTGGTCGACCCTGGTGCTGTTTAGATTTTCGTACGATTCGGAAAAGAACACCCTGCCTTTTTTAGAAAATGGCCCGCTAAAATTTCATTTATCCACACTAGCTAAAATACTAATTGACCAAATTTTACAAAATTTGGTAGATAAGGTACTTATGGGATACTTTGGTGTTGATTAGATTTTAGTACAATTCGGAAAAGAACAGCCTGCCTTTTTTTATGTAATGGCGAGAAAAAATCGCCAAAATCTAAAAAAAAAAGACTACATATACTCAAATATATCAATTAAATTCTTATTTTATACGCAATTTTTGATGAGGAAAACAATATAACACATTCCATTATGCTTTAGGACTAACCATTCTCAAGATATTTGAGATTTCTTTAATTATTGTTACGCCGATTTCGGGAAAAGTCCAATTACCAAATAAAAACAAAAATTGAATTAAAAATGCAAATTTAGTGTTATTTGGTGCAATTAAACTACTCAATCTAACGAATTATTAAAGAAATAAAGAAAATATGAATTTGAGTCTGCAGGGAAAGTCATGTGCTGCCCACATCAGACTTTTTTCGTGTTCTAGAGGTCTCGAAACGTGTTGATCCTTCGTAAACTTGAATTGCGATTTTTGGCATGATTCCAATCCTTTCTTTATACATTACCATGTATTGCAGGGAAAGTAGAAATCTGATGATTTTCCCTGCACACTCCTTATTTTAATTAAATTTAATTCACTTTCAATTCAATTTTCATTCTCATTTAGTAACTGGACTTATTTTCAAAGGTGACGTAGAGAAAATACGAAAAAACTAAAATATCTGGAGAACGGCTAGACCTAGTGCAATGGAGTTGGTCTTATTCTTTTCATCCTTAAAAATTATGTATAAAACAAGCGTTTAATGGATATATATGAGCATACGTAGTTTTCTATTTTAGATTTTGACGATTTTTGCGGGTCATTTCTCAAAAAAATGGCAGGTTATTTTTTTTCGAATCGTACCAAAACCTAATCAGCACCAGGGTAACCCACAAGCGACATATCTACTGAGTTTTGTGAAATTCGGTCCATTAGTTTTTCAGCTACAGTGGATACAGGCAATTTTTGCAGGCAATTTTGCAGAAAAGGCGGATTCTTTTATACTGAATTAATTATACCAAAAACTAATCAACAGAGTCGCTCACAAGTGACTTACCTACCAAATTTTATGAAATTCGGTCAATTAGTTTTTGAGTTAGAGTGGATACAAAATGTGTACAGACACACGCCACGCTAAAAATAGTTTTTCGTATTCTAGAGGTCTCGAAACGTGTTGATCCGTCGAAAATTCGAGTTGCTATTTTCAGCATGATTTCAATACTTTCCCTATACATTACCATGTATTGCATGGAAAGTAAATATCTGATGTGGGCAGCACATAACTTTACCCGCAGACCCAAATTCATTTTTTCTTTATTTCTTTAATAATTCATTAAATTGAGTTTAATTGCACCAAATAACACTCAATTTGCATTTTTAATTCAATTTCTGTTTTTATTTGGTAATTGGACATTTTTCCGAAAGCGGCATATCTAAATGCGTAAAATCTCAAGCATCTCGAGAACGGTTAGTCCTAGAGTAATCGAGAGTCCTTATTCTTTTCTTCATCAAAAATCACGTTTAAAACAAGCATTTAATTGATATATTTGAACATACGTAACTTTTTTTTTAGAATTAGATTTTGGCCATTTCATAAAAAAAGGCAGGTTGTTCTTTCCTGAATACCAATATCTAATCAGCACTAGAGTATCCCACAAGTAACTTATCTACCAAATTTTGTGAAATTTGGTCAATTAGTATTTTCGCTAGAGTGGATACATGAAATTTTTTAGGGTCATTTCGTAAAAAAAGGCAGGTTGTTCTTTTCCGAATCATACCAAAATTTAATCAGCACCAGAGTATATTACAAGTAATTTATCTACCAAATTTTGTGAAATTTGGGCAATTAGTATTCTAGCTAGAGTGGATACAGGAAATTTTTAAGGGCCATTTCGCAAAAAAAAAAAAGGGTTCTGCTTCTACGAATCATACCAAAAACTAATCAGTACCAGGGTCATACCCAAGTGACTTCCCTACCAAATTTTATGAAATTCGGTCCATTAGTTTTTGAGTTAGAGTGGGTGGATACATACATTGCACAGACAGACACACATACAGACGTCACACTAAAAATGGTTTTTTCGAGTTCTAGAGGTCTCGAAACATGTAGATCCGTCGAAAACTTGAGTTGCGATTTTCGGCATGATTCCAATACTTTCCCTTACATTACCATGTATTGCAGGGAAAGTAAAAATGATAAAAGCACTATAGTTTGATATTTTCAGGAAAAAATGTTTAAACGAACAATTTTGTAAAAGATTCGTGATTTTTACAAACAAAAAAAAAATAATAATAATAAATTCATAATTTTCACAAAAATTGCTAAAATTTGTGATTTTAACAAAAAATTACTAAAGATTGCAGTTTTTACAGTAATAGCTAAAATTTGACATTTTCTCAAAATGATTTTTACAAAAGAAGCTGTATTTTATAAAAAAAAAGTTAAAATTATCCATTTTACATAAAAATGTTATTTGAATGTTAATTCCCAAATGAAAGAACATTAAAATCGTAATTTTCATGAAAGAATGCTAAAATTCGTGATTTTTACTAAAGAATGCTATATGTTAATGCTAAAGAATTCATGACTTGTATGCACAAATGATGCTAAAATTCATGCATTTAAAAAAAAATTAATATCTTTTAGAGGACTCTATATTAAAAGAAAATAACTGAGACTGTTTGAATAATGAGTTGTTCTGTCTCATAGCCCATTTTTCTTTAATGCACAGCATAAGACTTTTTAATGGGCACTACTGAAAGTCAGACAATAGACACTCCTCAATATCGAACACCGTTCCATTTAGGACACTATCTCCATTTAATTTACCTTTCGGAATTCCTGACACATTCATTTACAGAATATTTTTAAACTGTCAAACAAAATATAAAAAAATATTTGACCATAGAATAGCTTACTCTCCTTTGATGTCTAACAAATTTAAAAATTATGCAGTTAAGAAAAGTAACACAAACTATTATAGTTTCCAGTAAAATTCAGAATATATAAATAAAACTGCAGAAAATGATCTGCAATTCAATTAATTATTCATGAAGTTAGAGGTTTATTTTTCTGAATACTATTATGCTTACAGTACTATCTAATAACAGTACTTTGCAGCCTAATATTAAAGAAAACCAAAGCTCTGAAATATAATTTTTAGATGAAATTAAAATAGATTTATAGAAGTAATTTGCAAATAGAACATTTTTAAGTTTTTAGATACATATTGAATATAATTTCATTATTTTAACCTTTCTTCAGTGAACATTTTTAAAATCCATTATTTAAATCTCCAGCCATGCTCATCTTCTTGAAAAATTATTCGAAAATAAAGCAAAAAATATTTCAATGAAGTAAATCGTAGTTTTGGAGAAATGATTTTCAAAGAACAGTCACAGGCATCTTTGTTATTCAACTTCATGCTTAAATAATATATGCTTCCTCATACAGCATTGAAAAACTATTTTAAAAGTTCAAATTTTAGATTTTTGTAGTCATTCTTGTTTTAATACTCATCAAAACATTTTGTCAAAGTTTGGTAAAATAGCTGCATATGTGTGCTATTTTTACCTCGATAAATATGTATATCCACACAAAATTTATACATTTTTAATTAAATATAAATAAATATTTAAATAAAGTATATGTACTTAGAAATATTTAAACTTTTAATAACATTTATCTTTAGATTAACAGTAACCTATGCAGTTAAAAATGTGTGCTTTTAAAACATTTTGCTTAACCTGCTTGAATTTGTCAAATTTAGGAGGTCTGGCAAATCCATTACAAACTTTAAAATGTTATAGCAACTTTATGTATAGGAAAATTCATATGCAGATGCAATTTTTACCTTTATTCACCATCATTTTCACCACAACGAGAATATAACATGGTTGACATTTAAATATAATAAAAATTCACAATAATTATCAAATGTTAAGTAACATACAACAGAAATAAAGTAACAAAATAGTGTAAAAATACTGCAATTCTGGAGACATATTATAGTATATGAGATGATTCATGCTACCTATAGAGGTTTTAGAATATTAATGACTGTTCGTGTTTTTTTAAAGTATATAATGCAATAACTTATGAAAAAGCCTTCCTTGAAAAAAGCGGGCATGTGACTGTCAGGTAATTACAATTGTTTCAAGGACATTATAAGTCCCTTCTTCAGGCCAAAAGTATGCGCTTTTAACCACCAAGAATGAACTGCGATGAGGCAAACAAAGAGCAATTCAAAAAGAGCTAAAAAATTCAACAACGGGTGATATCAATCACTGTAATAAAACAACCATAAACATGTCAACGAGGGTTGATAAAGGGTTCCTACTCCGCTCACAAAGATGAAAGTAGCTGGCTCTGAAAATGTAATATTAAGTATCAATATATGATTTAAAATAAGACAGTGAGAAAAAATATATGAACCGCTAAATTATTAGTAAAAAAAATGAAAGTGTTTAGAAGGAGGGAAAATAGTTAAACTCCTGTAAAGGAAGAAATATAAAAAAAAAGAGTGGAATTAAGCAGTAATTAAAAACAAAACAATAAAAGGAAGTAACCAGTTTTGAAAGTTAATTTTATCAATTAAACTACTAAAAAATTAATATTGGTTGAGACTAGGTCAAAAAAATAATATAACACAAAAGGAAGGAAAAAACTAACTTCAGATGCTATATGAGCTACTTCTTCAACTAAAAGAAAATATCAATCGATTAGTTTATAAAAAATATCAGTGAATGAGACTGGAATTCAGAATGATATAATAATCAAATTGAAATAAAAACCAACTGGTTTTGGATGCTATATGAGCTAACTTTTGACATCAAAATTGTGTATAAAGAATACTTCTCCAGCTACAAAGATATATACTGCATATTTATCAATAACAAGATTATCAGAGTTTATATAAATAAAAACTACTTAAAAAGAAGAAAATTTTGCAAAATTACTGAAATAGTCCAAAAGTTTGAAATTTCTAAAATTTTCCAGCTGATATTCATTCAAGGTCACCTGGATTCTCACGAGAGCTGGACGGTACATTAATGTTTGCTTTTCTTAACTTTGACATATGTATTATACTATCAAATGCAGAAATTTACCCAATATATTTTGCCAGAATCTCACCTAAAAATCGCCAAGAGTACAAAGGGGATAATACAGCATCTGTACCCTTTCATGTTTATTAAACATTATTATTTTATGCATAAAAATATTACAAAAGATTATTTTCAATTAACATGCTACTAGAAACTAAAAATAAAAGAAAGTAAGAAAAACTACCTTTCACATCTCAATATATAAAGGTAAATTTCATGATTTGATCCTAAAAAACAATCACAGACACACAACTGAGTGATAAAACGTGACAGAGTAGTGATAGATTCAAAATACTCGTTTAAGATTAATAACTGTTTCGATAAATTAAGCCGCTCGAGAACCATATATTCGTATGCATCAACGAATTTCTTTAATATATCATGCAGTAAAATATCTTCGGTTATGTCAAATTCATTTACAAATCTTTTAAACACTTCTTCACCCACAAGTGACGGAAATCCAACAAAACTCTCAACTTGAAATATGTTTTTAACTAGAAATTTCATCACTAAAATAAAGAGAGAATCAACAGAATACAACATAATTCATTTAATAAAGTTTCACCGAAAATTTATATTTCCGCAGTTTAAACTCACAAAATATTCTTGAATTACTTAAAAACTACTCGAATTTTACCGCGATATTAAATAAGGATAAAGGAACGCTAAAAGAAAGAACCCTAACAAATCATTCCTTCTGAATCAATTCTTTTACTGCCTGCAATAGAAGAGCGCTTATTCACTGCAAAGGCACTCCCGCCAGAATATCACGTGATATTCACATCAGGCGCGAATTTCGCCAAACTAGCAGACTGCTCTTCCGATTGATTGTTTCTTTTTGTCTTTTTGTGTGACGTCCGTAGATATGTGGCCGCGGTGAATGAATAGAGTTCTTTGTTTTCTTCATGAGGAAATGTACAGTTCAATTACTTTATGCGTGATTTTGATATTGAAAATCAGTGGCGGCTCGTGAGTGACATGTAGAGGGAGGCGCTGATCTATGTATTTATGCCTATATATTAGTAATTTATAGAATTAAATTTTTATTTTACTTGTATTATATATACCTGAGATTAATCATTAAGTGAAAATGTTCTCTATAGCAAAAATGATAAGATGGACTGAAATATATATATATATATATATATGTATTAAAAATATAAACGACGGATGTATTAAGTAAAATAACGTACCTCCCATCTGCTCGCTTGTTCATAAAGATCCTGGACACATGGAACGTATCCTTCCTAGTGGAAAAACATTACATAGTCCTAATTTACATTAAAGTAAAATTGTAGGGGCTAGTTAAACTAAAAGTTATGCCCAGGGAGTTGACTAAAAATATATGCATATTCTGATGATACGTACTGATGGTTCAGAGACTAAGCCACTAGTAAAATCAAAATCGGTGGATTAGGAGGCGAGATAGAAAATTTGGGGGGGGGGGGGAACCAAAATAAGAGTTACGCTCAGGGATTTGCCACGTGAAAGTTATCCATGTGACATGTACAAATGGTGGATAGACTATAGCCACACGCCGAACCAAAATCGTTCAATTAGGAGCAGATATGTAAAATTGTGAGGACTAGTTAAACTGAAAGCTACATCCAGGGGTTGACACAAAAATATGTGTATCCAAGTGAAATGTACAAATTATGCTCAGACTATATAGTCACCAGCAGAGTCAAAAACGCTCAATTAGGAACTGAGATGTAAAATTGTGGGGGCTAGTTAAACTAAAATTTACGCCCAGGGAGTTGACACAAAAAACGCATGTATATTATATATCCATCAAATATGTGTATCAAACTGAGACGTACGGATGGTGCAGATACAACCATCAGCATAAGCAAATTCGTTCAATTAGGAGGTGAGATGGGAAATTTGGGGAGGGGGCTAATTGAAGTAAAAGTTATTCTCAGAGAGCTGTCACAACAAAGATGCATAACCAGATGACATGTACAAATGGTGCAGAAACTATAGCCACTAGCAAAACTAAATTCGTTCAATTAAGAAAATTGCTCGCTAAAAATGTATAATTATGGGGCTAGTTAAACTAAAAGTTACGCTCAGGGGTCTGATACAAAATATGTATATTCAGATGACACGTACAGAGGATGCAGAGACTATAACCATCGTTAAAATCAAAATCGCTAAATTAGAAGCCGAGATAAGAAATTTGGGGGCTACCTCAAGTAAAATTTACGCCCAGGGGGTATCTGAGCAATATAGTTGCCAACCTGGGATCAAAATTTCGAGGAAAACGACGCAGATAAAAGGAACACGATGAAAATTTAATATTAAATTTTTTTACTAAATATTTAAAGTGTGTTTAATTTTTAGGTATTTTTTATGTTAAATAGCTGAAAAAGTAAGACAGCTGGGTAGGTCAAGTGACCCCTCAAACTTAGTATGCGAAACAACATATTTCTGAAGCGTCACTAAAAATAGCCTATCGATCACGGGTATGCAAAAATGGGAAACTCCAGACGTTTAAAGAATTAATGTGAAGTCAAACATATTGGAATTCGTCACCAGCAGATCAACCAGAGCACAGAACTGCTACAAATTAGAAATAACCCCCTTCTCATAGGACAGAACCACACTACATCAGAAATGACGAAATGCGAAACCACTTGAATAAGTAAGACAGCTGGGAGGGTCAAGTGATCCCTCAAAGTGAGTGTCCTAAAAAACATATTTTATTCACGATGGCCAGAAACCCTTAAAATATCATAAATACCCCCCATCCCTTCCCATCACCACACACGTACACTTAATCCACTCATTTGTTCAAATGTTTATTTGAACTTCCAAATTTATTAAACAGACGAGAAAGAGAACAAACGCATTCTTAAATGTAAAAAATTGAGGCCAAATTAGCGAAACTGAGCCAATTTGAGAAGTCCCTCTTCATGTTTTCCTACTCTTCTATTTCTCTTTGGCTAGCTCCGCGCCCAGAACGCGACACAATCTACTGTTTAATTCTGCACTGTCTGTATTTTTTCACGCCAAATTTCTAATATTGTTCCTATACCGTTCGTTTACTCTCGAAATGCCGACGTTAGGGACGCGGCTTTATAAAATATCCCTGTATTTTCCCCTTATGTGTTGAAAACTGTATGCAGTACAGTTTTCGCGATTCTGCTTTCTCTGAAGGAAACTTTAGTGCTGCCATCTAGTGATATATTTTATAACTTATTTTTAATAATTCTGGATTTAATTGAACAAAAATTTAGATTTTTTCAATAGAAATTGTAATAAATCTGTATAACTAAAAAAATAATTTGGGGTGTTTACTCAATGGTGTCGCGCGTACTCGCGACGCCCCTTATCGGCCGCGACTGTTGAAAATACACACACACACACACACATATATATATATATGTCAGAAATATTTATAACGTCAAATATTAATGCAAAATATATTTATAATATATATATATATATATATTTTGTCAAAAATATATATATCATAAAATATATATGTCAAAAATATTGTACGATCAAAAACAAAGTGTGGTAATTGCAGGAGGGAGTCGACCTTGATTGAAAGAAGTAGGATTAAAGAATGCTAAAAATACTTTTTCTTGCGGTGGTCAAACTAAAGTATGCAACGTAAAAAATTGACTAGCTTGATGTTTACATTTGTGACCTTTAAACTTCCAAGGGAGGGTAAATGCCCCCTTGCGCTCCCCTATGGGCGCCCATATAAAAGTGCAAATATAATTTTTATTTGGGTGCAAACTATATGATTATAACTACAATATCTACTAGCTTGAAGACTACATTTGCAACCTTAAACGTCCACAGTAAGGCAAGTTTTCCCTTGTATTTTCTTATGGGCGCCCATGGCAAGCACACCCGTAGAATTAATTCCATTGGTGACAAATTCAAGGATAAGGCGGTTCATATCGACTTGCTTGTAATCTACATTTGTAACCTTAAACGTACACAGTAGGACAAATTTTATCTTGCATTCCCTTATGGGCGCCCATAACAAGGACACCCATAGAACTAATTCCATCGGCGACAAACTCAAGGATGAGGCGTTCCACATCGACTAAATTGAGACTTGCATGTCTAACCTTGAACGTCTATGGGACTGCATTTTCATCCTTTCCTTTCACTATGGGCGCCCATGTAACATTTTCCAGGAGGGAACTCAAGGACGACGCATTTAATATCGACTAGCTGGCAACCTACATTTGTAACCTTAAATATCCTGCTGGGATTAAGTGCCCCCTTGCCGTGCTCTATGGGCTTCCTGCTTATACTACTGCCCTCAGGACAGAACCTAACGGAGCCGAAGTTTCGATTTCCTCAGGGACGGTAAACAGTCTTTCCACACCCTCCAAATGTCTCTGTGACATATTGAAACACTGCACACTTGCCATGGGCGCCCATAGGGAATGTTGAAAGTCACGAATATCAAACTAATGAATACTGTAAGTCTCGTCCTTGAGATTGTCCCCGCTGGAAAAAGTTCTATTGACGTCCTTGCCATGGGCGTCCATAGACGTACGGGAACATCCATACGTAAGGAAGACGTAAGGGGGCGTCCATAGATGTAAGGGAGCACTTGTCTTCCAATAAACATTCAAGGTCACAAATGTAGGTGTCAAACCAGCATATACTGTACGTCTCATCTTTGAGTACGCTCTTCTTAGAAAAAGCGCTATGGACACCCTCGCCATGGGAGCCCATAAAAATTTTGAAAGCCACAAATGTCGGTATCAAGCTAATCGATATTGTACGTCTTGTCCTTGAGTTTGCCCCAGCTTTAACAAGTTCTATGGTCACATTTGCAATGGGCGCCCATAGGGGAGAGCAAGTGGGCGCTTGCCTTCCCTTGGACGTTCCGAAAGTAAGTATCAAGCTAGTCGATATTATAAGTCTCATCCTTGAGTTTGAGTTTTCCCCTTTAAAAAAATTCTATGTGTGCCCTTGCCATGGGCGCCCATAGAGGAGCGGGAGGGGCACTTGCTCTCCCGTAAACGGTCAAGGTCGCAAATGTAGATATCAAGCTAGTACATAATTATGTCTCATTCTTGAGTTTGGCCATCCCGGGAAAAAGTTTTGTGTTCGCCCTTGAATCCTACTCTTTCGAAACAAGGTTGACCCCTTTCTGCAGTTACAACACTATATTTTGATCGCACTATATTTTTGACACACACACACCCTGGGGGCGCGGTAGCCCATTGGTTAGCGCGCTGGAGTTGCACTCGGAAGGCCCGGGTTCGATTCCAGCCACTGCCAAAACTGCCGCCGTGTTAATGCGGAGTACGATCACGTTAAACATGTGGGTCCGAAAGTCCTTCCGAGAGGTTGGTGGTAGGGGAAGGAGGGTACAGTCCCTGTGGATGCCTCCCCCACTGGGTTCCGGTCCAAATTGGGTGGCACTTCCCGGCCGTCCAAACAGTTACCTTACACCTTTCTGGTAGGTCGGACGGTCTGGGTTTCAACAACAACAACACACACACCCTGGGCGCGGTAGCCCATTGGTTAGCGCGCTGGAGTTGCACTCGGTAGGCCCGGGTTCGATTCCAGCCACTGCCAAAACTGCCGCCGTGTTCACGCGGAGTACGATCACGTTAAACATGTGGGTCCGTAAGTCCTTCCGAGAGGTTGGTGGTAGGGGAAGGAGGGTACAGTCCCTGTGGATGCCTCCCCCACTGGGTTCCGGTCCAAATTGGGTGGCACTTCCCGGCCGTCCAAACAGTTACCTTACACCTTTCTGGTAGGTCGGACGGTCTGGATCTCAACAACAACAACACACACACACACCCTCTCTCTTATTCGTGCTCTAATCACGTTAATTATAAAATGTTATACCTAATTCTGATTTTTTTTTTCAGAATGCATCTACATGTAGAATTTCATGGCTATACGTACTCTCTCTCTCTCTCTTTTGTAAAATCTCTAATTTTGAATAATCTGTGGTTTAATCACATTGATTTCAAAATATTCTACCATTCTATAGGAAATTAGAAACAGTTAATTAAAACACGATTAATTCAAAATTATATATTTTAAGAGAGAGAGTACGTACAGCCATGAAATTCTATATGCATATGGGTTCTGTAAAAAAATGGAATTAGGTAGATCATTTTGTAATTAACGTGATTAGAACTCGGATGAGAGAAATAATGTCAAAATATAGTGTTGTAATTGCAGGAGGGGTCCACCTTGTTCAAAAGGAGTGTGATTCAAGGGCGTTCATAAAACTTTTCCTGGAATGTCCAAATTAAGGATGAGAGGTAAATATATCTAGTATCTTGATACCTACATTTGAGTCCTTGAACGTCCACGGGAGGACAAGTGCCCCTCGCACTCCCCTATGGGCGCCCATGGCAAGAGCGTCTATAGAACTTTTCAGGGGGTAAACTGAAGGGTGAGACGTACAATATCGACTAGCTTGATACCTACCTTTGAACATCCACGAGATGGTAAGTTCCCCCTCACGCTCTCCTATGGGCGCCCATAGGGACAATAACATTTATCAATATTTATACAATAATATTAACAATACTCGAATATAGATATCAATACTGTATGTCAATATAATCAATACTGTACTTCACATCCTTGTGTTTATCCCGCTGGTAAAAGTTCTATTGGCGCCCTCACCATGGGCGCCTGTAGGGGAGCGCAAGGGGTCACTTGCCCTACTGTGAACGTTCAAGGTCACAAATGTAGGTACCAAATTAGTAGATATTGTACTAATCCTTCAGTATACCCTCCTTGAAAAATTTCCATTGACGCCTTTGCCATGGGCGCCCATACGAGATGCTGATAATAAGGTGTTGCCCACAGGGTGTCAAACAAATCGATATTGTCGCCAGTGGCGGCTATTGGGGGGGCCGCGAGTACGCGCGACACCATTGAGTAAACACCCCAAATTATTTTTTTAGTTATACAGATTTATTACAATTTCTATTGAAAAAATCTGAATTTTTGGTTCAATTAAATCGAGAATTATTAAAAATAAGTTATGAAACTGCCACTAGATGGTAGCACTACACCTTTCTTCGGAGAAAGTCGACTCACGAAAGCTGTATTGCACAGAATTTTCAACACATAGGGGAAAATATAGGGATATTTTTAAAGCCGCGTCCCTACCATCGGCATCTCCTGAGTGAAAGAATGGTATAGGAGCAATATTAGAAATTTGGCGTGAAAAAAACCAGACATTGCAGATTTACTAGTAGATTGTGTCGCGGGACTGAGCGCGCCCCAGCCAAAAAGAAACAGAAGAGTAGAAAAACATGAAGAGGGACTTCTCAAATTGGCTCAGTTTCGCTAATTTGGCTTCAATTTCCTACATTTAAGAATGTGTTTGTTCTCATTCTTGTCTTTGTTATAAATTTGGAAGTTTAAATAAACATTTGAACAAATGAGAGAATTAAGTGTACGTGTGTGGTGATGGGAAGGGGGGGGGGGGGTATGATATTTTAGAGGTTTCTGGCCATCGTGAATAAAGTGTCTTGTTTAGGACACTCAGTTTGAGGGATCGTTTGTCCCACCCAGCTGTCTTAATTATTGAAGTTGTTTCGTCATTTCTGATGTAGTTTGTCTGTTGTTCTGTTCTTCCGGAAGGGATTTATTTCTATGCTCTGGTTGATCTGCTGGTGACGAATTTCAATATGTTTGACTTCAAAATAATTCTTTAAACGTCACGAGTTTCCAATTTTTGGCACACTGTGACATATAGGCTATGTTTAGTGACACTTTCATAAATGTGTTGCTTTGGACATTTAGTTTGAGTTGACTTACCCAGCTGTCTTACTTTTTCAGCTATTTAACATTAAAAAATGCCTAAAAATTAAAGAAATTCTAAGTATTTGTTAAAAAACTTAAAAATTAAATTTTCAACATGATCCTTTTATCTGGCGTCGTTTTAATGGAAATTTTGGCCCGACCGCTGGCGACTATATTGGTAGCCCCCAAATTGGCTCTAGATTTATAATATTGGCCCTAAGCTTATATTTAAATTGAAGTAGCCCCAAATTTCTTATCTCGCCTTCTAATTCAGCGAGTTTGATTCTAATCATGGTTATAGTCTCTGCACCATCTGTACGTGTCACCTAAATATATATTTTGTGCCAAGCCCCTGGACGTAACTTTTAGCTTAGCTCCCTCAATTTTACATCTCGTTTCCTAACTGAGAGATTATGGTTCTGCTAGTGGATATAGCCTCTACACCATTTGTACATGTCACCTGGATCTTTGTGAGAAATCCCTGAGATTAACTTTTACTTCAGTTACGCCCCCCCTCCAATTTCCCACCTCACCTCTTAATTGAGCGATTTTGATTTTACTGATGGCTATAGTGTCTGCACCATTAGCACATGTCACCTGGATCTGCATCTTTATAGAGATAAATCTTTGAGCGTAACTTTTACTTCAAATAGCAACCCCCCCCCCCACACACACACACTTATCCATCTCGACTCCTAATAAAGCGATTTTGATTCAGATGGTGGCTATAGTCTCTGACCCACATGTACATATTAACTTGATATACATATTTGATGGATATAATATACATACGTTTTTTGCGTCAACCCCTGGGCTTAACTTTTAGTTTAACTACTCCCCATAATTTTACATTTCAATTTCTAATTGAGCGATTTTGATTCTGCTGGTGACTATATAGTCTGAGCAACGTTTGTACATTTCAATTGGATACACATATTTTTGTGTCAACCCCTGGGTATAACTTTTAGTTTAACTAGTCCCCCCAGAATTTTACATATCTGCTTCTAATTGAGCGATTTTGGTTCGGCTTGTCGCTGTAGTGAGTTTCTCTACCATTTGTACATGTCACCTGGATATGCAACTTTAATATGGCAAATCTCCGAGCGTAACTCTTACTTTGGTTACCCCCCCCCCAATTCTCTATCTCGCCTCCTAATCCACCGATTTTGATTTTACGGATGGCTATAGTGTCTGAACCATCAGTACGTATCGCCAGAATATGCATATTTTTTAGTCAACTCCCTGGGCATAACTTTTAGTTTAACTAGCCCCTACAATTTTACTTAAATTAGGAGTATGTAATGTTTTTCACTAGGAAAGATACGTTCCATGTGTCCAGGTTTTTTATGAACGAGCGAGCAGGTGGAAGGTACGTTATTTTACTTAATACATCCGTCGTTTATATTTTTAATACTCCCGTTGCTATGCTCAAAATACGTATATGTATATACATATGCTTTATATATACATATATATACATATATATATAATATATACATAAATAATATATATATATATATATATATATATATATATATATATATATATATATATATATATATATATATATATATATATATATGTATATATATATATTACTAACATATATATAGGCATAAATACATAGATGAGCGCCCCCCTCAACATGTCGCTCACGAGCGGCCACTGATTGTCGCCCTTGAATGTGTCCCCGCTGGAATAAGTTCTATAAACGCTCTTGGTATGGGCGCCCATAGGGGTCTTGAGGGGGAATTTGCTATCCCGTCGACGTTAAAGTTCACAGATGTAGATATCAAGCTAGTCGATGTATGTCTCACCCTTCAGTTTTCCGCCTGTAAAAGTTATATGGGTGCTCTTGATATGGGCGCCCATAGCAAAGGTGGCCATAGAACTTATTAAAACGGGGTGAACTCAAGGACGAAATCTACAATATCGATTACCTTGATGCCTACGTTTGTGGCTTTCAAAATTTGTATGGGCTCCCATGGCAAGGACGTCCATAGAGTTTCTTCCAAGAGCATAACAAGGATGAGACGCACGATATATACTAGCTTGAGACCAACATTTGGGACTTCGGTGTTCACGGGAAGGCAAGTGCTCCCTTATGCTCCCCTATGGGCGCCCATGGTAAAGACGTCAATAGAATTTTTTCCAGCGGGGACAATCTCACGTAAGAGACGTACAGTAAGTATTCATTAGTTTGATATTCGTGACGTTCAACATCCCTATGGGCGCCCATGGCAAGTGTTGTTGTTGAGACCCAAACTGTCCGATCTACCAGAAAGATGTAAGGTATCTGTTTGGACGACCGGGCAGTGCCACCCAATTTAATCCGGAACCCAGGAGGAGGCATCCACAGGGACCGTACCCTCCTTCCCCTATCACCAACCTCTCGGAAGGATTTACAGACTCACATGCTTAACGTGATCGTACTCCACGTGAACACGGCGGCAGTCTTTGCAGTGGCAGGAATCGAACCCGGGCCTACTGAGTGCAATCAATTCCAACCACTGAGCTGTAACCACTGAGCTGTAACCACTGAGCTGTCGTGCCCCATTCCCTGGCAAGTGTGCAATGTTTCAGCTTTTTGTGTCACACAGTCTTTTGGAGGGTCTAGAAAGACTGTTTACTACCCCTGAGGAAATCGAAACTTTGGCTCCGTTAGGTTCTGCCTTGAGGGAAATAATATATAAGCTGGGATCTCATGCGCTGGAAGCCCATAGAGGACTGCAAGGGATCACTTAAGCTGAACTGGATATTTAAGGTTACAAATGTAGGTTACAAGCTAGCGATATTGAAAGCTTCATCCTTGAGGTCCCTCCTGGAAAATGTTACATGGGCGCCCATAGTGGAGGGAAAGGATGACACTTGCTTTCCCATAGACGTTCAAGGTTAGACATGTAAGTCTCAATCTAGTCGATATTGAACGCCTCATCCTTGAGTTTATCGCCGATGAAATTAGTTCTACGGGTGTCCTTGCTATGGGCGCCCATAAGAGAACGCTTGATGGAGCTTATCATACCGTGTACATTTAAAGATACAAATGTAGATTACAAGCAAGTCAATATGGAACCCCTCATCCTTGAGTTTGTCACCCCTGGAATTAGTTCTATGCGTGTTCTTGCCATGAGCTCCCATAGCAATTCCCGCGCGCTAACCACTGGGCTGTCGCGCCCAATCCCATGTCAAGTGTGCAATGTTTCAGCCTCTTATATCACAGAGACTTTTGGAGGGTCTGGAAAGACTGTTTACTACCCCCGAGGAAATCGAAACTTCGGCTCCGTTAGGTTCTGTCCTGAGGGCAATAGCATTAAGCAGGGAGCTCATGCAATGGGAGCCCGTAGAGGACTGCCATGGGCGCCCATAGGGGAGTGTAAGGGGGTCGTTTACCCTCCCCTGGACGTTTAAAGTGACAAATGTGAACATTAAGCATGTCAATTTTTTCCGTCTCATACTTTAGTTTGACCACAAGGTCGACTCCCTTCTACAATTACCACACTATGTTCTTGATATTGCAATATTTTTGACATTCTCTCATCTAATAAAATCAGAAGTAACTTGTAATACTAGTAATTTGATAGCCTTGAAAAGACTTTAAATAGAAAATAAATAAATAATATAATAGAAAAAAGTAATAAAAATTATTAATAATAAAATAAAATTTAAATTATATGTATATATATATATATATATATATATTATATATATATATATATATATCTGTGTGTGTTTTCAATATCAAAATCGCGCATAGACTAATTGAACTGTAAATTTCTGCATGCAGGAAACAAAGACCTCTCATCATTCAACTGCCGCCACAAGGTCATGAAATTCGCGCCTGACGTATTTATCACGTGGTGCATTTTCCCGGGAGTGCATTGCAGTGAATAAGCGATCGTGTACAATAGACCATAACGAACAGCCTATGTAAAAGCCTGCGTAGTATATTGCGCAGAAACATAAAAGCGTTCTCATCTATGCAGCCTGTGACGTCACGGCGGCCATTGGAGACTTTTTCGGATAGCTTCAACATGGAGGGATATTTTCAAAGCTTCTGACAGAATAATGTATGATATCGGATCTCAATATTTAGCATCCTGAGTGTTGTTGTTGTTGAGACCCAGGCCGACAGCATCCTGAGTGTATAAATTTTTTTAAAAATCGTTGTTATGCAATATTTTCTGTCTGGGAAATTTTTATAGACTAAAATGTCAATGCTTGGCGAACAAATTTGACATTTCTCGCCAACGCTGACACAATTTTCTCTCGCGTTCCTAACGTTGAGCAAGGAGAATCGGGGTGGATGGTTGCTGTTAATGGCCGTTTAACGCTAATTTTATTCTTTTTCTAGTTTGGCGAAACTCTTGGATAGTATTTCGCCAACGCACATCATTGATTGTAACATGGCCGATGTGTAAAAATGTATTATCAGAAAGTTATATATTTGTGAAAATCAGAAAAGTATGAAAAGATAAAAGGCTATGAAAGTATTTAAATTACACACAATTTAACGTGTGCCGGTTACTTTACATGTTAAATGTTTATTTTGGGGCTAAAGAAGATGCTAAAATTTTATATTACAGCTACGTGTTACTTTTTATTCAAATGTTTATCGCATGTACATTTTATCTCTAGTAAATAAAGATGTGCAAAATCGTAACACGTTAATCATTACTCGTGCAATTATGTCTAGATATGGTTGTATGTTTTCAACTTTTATCTATAAGTACTTATTTTTTTACTTAAAGTAGGCGTAGGACACATTGCACATTTAACATGTTTGTCATTTTATTTTTCGATATTAGTTTTGTTGGAAGTTGGAAACCCAGACCACACGACAGACCCGAAGGTTTACTGTAGCTAAGTGTGTGGCCGGGAACTTTATTTTTGATTCAAGCAATTACAACACATATAAAAAATGAATCACAACACAATAAGTTACAAGACAAGCAAAGATACAAAAAACACAAAAGCATAAAAGAACACATAAGAAAATCAACAGGTTTAAGCAAAAAGTAACTGTGAAAATTTTAAAGTACAATGCAATAGGCTGCGCAGGTTTACCAAAGAGACCCTGGAGGGATATTAAAAAACTTTAAATTTACTTAAAAAAAAAATAAATGAATAAATGGAATTAAAACAACCAGGGGAATTTACAAAAAGGGGGGGACAAAGAGAGACCAGGGCAAAGAACAGAGGGGAATATACAAAAGGAGGAGACGAAAGAGAGAGCAGGGCGCATAAAAGAGCAAAAAACGAGTTACATAATGCCAGCCAGGATAATAATGCTGGACAAAAATAATATAGACATTGAAGGATATTTAAGTAACAGAAATATAAATTATCTGTTAATGATACAAAAGTAAAACCTTTGTGTTTGTGGACTATCTGTATAATCCATAATTTACAATATTTATAGATGTGTACAATATTTACAGATGTATAATTTGGAAGTAATATATGAGATTATAAATATTTACAGAATTAAAGTATAAATTAACATAAATGTATATAAATGGGGTGATTATAATTTTGTTGTTATATTACAGACAGATATGAGTGATTATGACATTGTAGATGTATATACAGACAGAGACACAATTTTGTATTGAGAATATATGTGCAAAGGTATCACTTCAAAGTGTAAACATTTTACATTTCCATATATAAGTCGCTTATTCACATTGTTTGGCAGGTTTGTATAACAAGAACAAGACTATACCGTTTTCAGGTGCTGACGAGACAGTTAACACAACGATAAAAAAACAGCAAAACACAAAAATAAAAACAAAACAAAGGGGAACCCAGGAACAGCAAGGGGAGGGGATTGATCACCAGAGACACGGGGATAGTAGGTACTCACAAGCTTTTCAGCGAACACGGTTCGAAATATCACGGGCGACGAGAACACAGTTCTTGAGTTTATTAAGTAATGTCGGATGTCGGCAAACCCCGGAGAACCAAGCTGCACGGGAAGCGGGGACAGGTTTAATTAAATGGTATTCTTTAGAAAAGGGACAAGAGAATAAATAATGGTCTGCATCACCATATGCGTTGCAAGGGCAGTTGGAGGATGATTTATGTTTAAAAAAGTTAAGGTAATCTAAGAAAGGGCCATGGCCGGTTATAAAATATATGAGGTATTTGTTAAAGATTTGAATTTCGGGGCTAACAATAGGTAGAAATAGAGAAATACGTGAAGGGTCATGAGTTCGGGGTGAGACGTAGTTGTTTAGAAGATGTTGCCAGGAATTCAAAAGGGCGGATTTGCAGAATGAAGTAAGAAGGGAATAAGGGAAAGGGACGGAAAGAGGGGTACCAGAAAGGGTAGCATCTTTGGCAAATTTGTCTGCAGTTTCGTTTCCAAGGTTGCCAGAATGGGCTTTAATCCATTGAAGGTTAATTAAATTTAAATTTTTTGCCGAAAGTGCCAAAAGTTTAGTTTCACAAAGGAGGTGAGATTTGTTTTTAATTGATTTGAGAGCCAGAATAGAGGATAAGCTATCAGAGTATATATTGACTTTAGTTGAGTTATCTAATGCCCATTTGATTGCAAGTTTAATTGCTGAAAGTTCTGCTTGAAAAACTGTGTTCTCATCACCGAGCTTATACATGAAAGTCTCAGCCAGGCGTTCACCTCTAAAAATGCAGATAGAAAGGCCTGTGTGATTATCTAGTTTTGAACCATCTGTATAAATGGAGATGTCAGAAAAGGATGAAGGGTTAACAATCGGAAGGGAAACTATACGATTAGAGGGAGGGATACTGGAGAGGGGACAGTTGTGATCAAAAAGGGAAGGGGGAGGGAGGGAGGAATCAGGGAAGAGGTTGGTTTTTAGATACCAGAAATTAAATTTTTTGTATAGGTTTTGCACTACTAAATGAACAGGGGGGATGTCAGTAATTGAGTAAAGAGAAATACTCGAAGTTGTTCTAAAACCGGTTGAAATTTTTAAAAGGAAAATCCGTTGCAAAGATGTTAGTTTAGCGATATGATTTCCGGTAAGACGTTTTCCCCAAATTCCAGACCCGTAAGTAATAATTTTTTCGATAACAGTGAGATACCATATTTTAAGAAAAGATTTATTAACTCCCCAGTTATTACCCGAGATTTTCCTGAACGTAGAAGAGAGCTTAAAGCATTTCTCTTTTAAATAGAAGACATGGGGACTCCATGTTAGGTTGTCGTCGATTATAATGCCTAAGAAGTTAAGGTGGCGGGTAATTTTGATGCTTTTGTTGAGAATTTTAACAGGTGGGGTATATCTGCGGTTAGCTTTAGTTCGATTAAAAATAATACATTTGGACTTTTCAGCGGAGACCGAAAGGGAAAGGGAAGAGAGGGAGGAAGTAACGGAGGAAAGGTTAGAAGTAGTTTTACGGGAGATGAGGGGAAGGGAACTTCCAGAAGTCACCACCGCCAGATCATCTGCGAAGGCCTGTATGTAAAGATCGTCACTATTTAGTTGTAAAATTTTATTGAAATATATGTTCCACAGGATAGGGGATATAACCGAACCCTGTGGAGCCCCAATTGATAATGTTTTTTTAGTTGAGTAAATGCCACCTGAATAGGTTATTGATCGGGAGTGAAGATAAGAGTAAATAAATGTTTTATATTCTAGTGGAAGATGTATATTATCTAGGGTAGAAGGCAGAATGTTCCAGTTCAGGTTGTCAAATGTCCACGGTGGCGAGAGATACGTACTGGCCGGGCCTGAGACCCTCAATGGTAGAGATGTTTCACAACTGCTCAATTCTCTGAAGCCAAATTGCAGTGGATGAAGAGCCTCCGAGGAGGAAAGCCAGAAATTGAGTTTATTAACAAAGAGTTTTTCAAGAATTTTGCCGAAAGTGGGGAGAAGGCAGATGGGGCGGTAAGAGGTAATGTGGGCGGGATCTTTACCAGGTTTGTTTAAGAAAAGAACTTTTGCAGTTTTAAGACAAGTAGGAAAATAACAGAATTTAAAACAGAGGTTGAAAATTTTTGAAAAAAGGAAAGGAAAGGAAGTAAAAAGAGATTGCCAAATCTTAAAGTCTATGTTATCAGGGCCAGGAGCCTTACCAGAGGGGAGACAGTTAAAAACAGAGGAAAGCTCTTCATCAGAAATTTGGCCCAGACCAATGAGGGGGGTGGGAGACCAAGGGAAATCAGTGAATGAAGGGTCATTTTTAAAATAGTGGTCCAAAAGACGTTGTATCTTAGAGTTATAGTCTAAATTAGGTTCATCCGAAAATTGTAATGATATGTTATTAAATTTATTGTGCTTTTGGAAGGCAAATTTAAACTGAGTGCCGAATTTTGAAGAACAGTTAGTACAGAATTTTTTCCAGGATTCAAGTTTAGCATTGTTTATTAATTTTTTGTATTTGGCACGATTCAGTTTGTATTTAATTTTGGCCTCGGAAATAATGTCCGAGGGGGCAGAAGTTCTCTCAAGTGATTTAATGCGTTTGTAAAGGGCGGTGACAAAATTACGGAAAGTGGCAAGATTTTTGTTCCACCAATTAAATTTAGGGCGGGAGGTAGATTTTTTCTTTTTAATATGGGTAAAAGCGCAATTTTGAGTTATTTTAATAAAGTTTTCAATAAAATTATTCAGCATGGAAGGAGTTTCTACCTGGTCCAGAAGGAAAGAGAGGGGTTTTATGTTAGATCTAAAATTAAAAATGAATTTACCAAGGTTATATTTAGTTTTAAGAAAAAAGGAGTAGTCAATAAGGGGATCTATATTAAGAGAGATTTTAATAAAAAGGTGGTCACTAAAAGAATCACTTGGGAGAACTTCCCAATTTTGAATACAGTCATAAAAGCCAAAGGAGACTAGTGAGAGATCTGGGAATCCTTTACCAGAATGAGAACTGAATGTTGGACCACAAGCGGGATCGTTGAGTACTATTAAATTGTTCTCAAGACAAAGGTCTATAACATCGTATCCACGGTGATCAATAAAATCATATCCCCACATCTGTGCCCTGGCATTGAAGTCGCCAAGGACCAAAAAGTCAGAATGAAGAAAGTCGAGGGCAGAAAGCTCAGCCAAGTGGGGAGGCAGAGGATCACGAGGAGGAAAGTAAAGAGAGGCGATATTAAGGGGCGCACGAGAGGGGAGAAGAATTTCGATAATAACAAAAGAGTTTGATTGAAGTTTAAGTGTGGATTTAATATCAGGGTTAATAATTAAAATGGCAGCTTTATTAGAAGTGGAACTGTATTGTTTGATGCCAAAAGGGGGAGAAAGAATGTTTTCACCGGAGACGTAAGGCTCCTGTACGCAGATCAAATCGTATGAATTTTCTATGCCAAATTGTAAAAGGTTATTGTGGGCTGCCAGAGAGTGATTGGCGTTAATTTGAAGAATATTGAGAACCATGAGTGCAAGGAAATGCCAGGACACAAAGGGGGGGAAAAAGGGCAAACATAAAAATACAAGAAAAATACAAAAAGTACTTAAAAGGCATTAAATACATAAAAATACAACAACAAGGAAAAATAATGGTATCAAAGGGAGCGCTGGAGGTCCCGAATTCTGCTAAGTTCTTGTTTCCAAGCGCTACAAGAGTCTCTATCACGTGAGTTATGATTAGTCTTCCACTTAAGAGTGGGATTGTCTTTGTTAGCTTGTGCACAGTTGATACAGGTAGGGTCGGTGACCTTACAGTTTTTATAGTTATGTCCACTTTTAGTACAGTTACTACATTTCCCGGATGTCCAGGGGCAGTAAATAGCGGTATGTCCGAACCCCTGACATTTGAAACAGAGTTGGAAGCCTATATACTTTTTAACCAAAAAGTATTGAAAATGGTGGAACAGTTTTTTGGCTTCAATCAGATGTTTGGCAGAAGGTTCATCCACGAGAAAGATCCAGTTGACCGAACCGTTACGGTTTTTAAAGTTCCGGATAAGTCTGAGTTCTTTGAGAAGGTCAGTAGGAAGATTTTTGGAGATCAGTAGTCGGACATCTTCTTCACGGAAATTGTTAGGGATGTTGAAAATGATTAGATTTTGTTTTCTTGAAGGTTGTTTAGAAATTTTAAATTTTTCGCCGATGGTAGAGTTGACAAATTTTGGGAGAAGAGCGTCGACGTCTCCATTACAGCACGTGATTTTAAGAGTTCCGTTACTTAAGGCTGAGACATTTCTGATGCGGACGTCGGAGGGGCACCGGAGAGAAAGCAGGTCTGATTTTAACTGAGAATTATTCTTGGTGCGATCTTTGCCTTGTAGAAGAATGTTAGAATAAGAAGGCTTTGAAGAGTGTGGAGGAGGCTGAGATAAGGTAGAAGGCTGAGCAGATGAGTTATTGAGAGAAGTTGTGATTTCTCCCAGATGTTCCTTGACTGAGTTGTTTATCATAGCTGGAATGTTGTCAGTAAGATTTCTCGTAAAATTTTCAAGATTGGTTGATATTGAATCCTTTAAGGTCTTCAACTCATCATTCATTGTGTTTTTTAAATCCTGGAAGGTTTCAGCAGGGTTGGGTCCAAGGAAGGCAGAAGGATTCTGTGTCTGACTCTCAAAAACTGTACATGCATCTCTCAGGAAGGATAACTTTTCATCGAGATATTTGCGTTGGCAAGGAGTTGGTTTAATGTACCTTGAAATATAGTTACTTATTTGGTTGGAAAAACGCCTAACTTTGAGGAGGAAGCAGTTGTTGACGTCGGTGGAGTCTTCAATAAGATCAACAGTTGTAATGGAGGTATCATCATCTTCCTTAGAAGTTTTTTCTGATTTTCCATTTTCCTCTATGTAATCAGAAGTTAGGTCTGGAGACAGGAGTTTTTGAAGTCGGTTAGTAGAAGTTGCTGTAGGAGGTTTGGAAAAAACCGTAATGTAGAAAAGATTACGTTCTAAGTTTGTACATACCATAGAATATTTACATATACTGGCTAGATGAATTTCTTCTTTGTCCAGAGATCATAATTAAAATCTCTGGCATAGAAGACAATTTTACTAGTTTTGCTGTGGAAAGATGTCAAGCAAGTTAATACTTTATATAAATACAGAACACGTTGTAAATTTAACATATCCATGGAATGAAATTCAATAACATTAAATTGTTTTGCTAATTCTGTGAAATTTCAGTTTTCATTCAAATAAGTTTTGTACTTAAATGTACTCATTTTTATACTTGTATAATTGCTGTATGTACTGGTCAGATGAGTTTCTATCCAGAGATTATAATTGAAATCTCTGATTTAGAACAAGGTTGCTGTCAATAACAGCAATAACTGAAATATTTCATGTGACCAAATTGTTCATTGTGATTAAAAATATGAAATTTTGCATCATGTCTTTTATTTTCCTTAAAAAGGAAGCCGTTTCTTTTGTCATTTTTACATATTTTTATATGTTTTAATCTAACTTTATATTTAAAAATAAATTTAAATATTGGAATTTTAAAATATTTTGTTATTTGGTGTCGATTAGAGTATATGTGTTCAAAATTTCAAGCCTAATACAAGTGAATTAAATGATCAAGCTAAATAGTGATATCCACAAGCATAAAAATTAAAATAAAGCGATAATGCTCACCTATGTTTATTACTCACAAAAAGCAAATCTTACACCTTTTCCTTGTACATTATCTTGTGCGATTCCCTGTGACTATTTTTATTCAACTGATCTCCTGGAAAATCGATACCAACCAAGATTTTATATTAATAAATTGATTTGCAAAGTTTGTGTTGGAGTTTGCATGCGTCTGAACATAAGAGCCAAACAGTTGAGCTTAAGAATGATATTATCATGCTTATAATAAATAAACTTTTACAAGACATCTCAAACCATAAAGTTGAAATACTTCATTTTTTAAATCGAATTGCAACTAAATTCTGTATGAAACTCTAAAATATTAATACAGTCAGTCTTATTTTTGTAACTCATTTTCATCGTTATATGCAATACATTGATGGGATATCTCTCTATGACTGAAATCGGAGTCTTGCGAAAAATGTAAACATGTTGGACGTTTATATTTTCAAACCTAATAGGTTAAAATGTAAAGAAATTTTACTTCTTTTATTGGAAATATGGCAGAAGAAACTGAAAAGATTTTTCCCGAGTGAGATTTTGTATTACTTTTTTTATTTTCACTCAAATTATCTTCTAAACTATAGAAAATAGATATAAACAGCAAAAGATAAAAATATACAGTTGAAAATCCAGTTTATAGATTAGTAATTTTTTACAAAGCTTTTATAGTTTTTGAGGAAGTGTCTTGTTAAGTTGAAGACAGAAAAATTTCAAAGTTTTTAATAAAGTTAAAGATTTTTATATACGCAAAACTTAAAGTGAGAGATATACGTACTAACTGTTGTACTAAATGTTACTTACTAAAGTAATATATATATATATATATATATATATATATATATATATATATACATTTAAACATGTAAATTAACATATAACATTTATGTATTAAATATGGCATTTTAAAAGTTATACCTCAAAGTAAGTTTTTAAGAAAGATTTAACCAAGTGATGTAAGAAAGTGTTGCACAAGTCTGATTATATTATTTACTGCACTATTTCCTTTACTTGGTGCTTTCTAGAAAAATTGTCATATTCTGGTTCTTGCTGATAGTATAAGGTTATGGACCCCTGCTCTAGTGATTTCGTGAATAGAAAAAATCATGCATGTCTACAACTTAAAGCATAAGAGAAACATTAAAAAAAATTATTTATTTACAATTGACAGTTAAAAACTCTGTCCTCAGATGGTCTTCATGCTTGCAAAATTTTTGTGATTCCCGTAGCCTAATGTATATATAGTTGTTGTTGTTGAGACCCAGACTGTCCAATCTACCAGAAAGGTGTTAGGTAACTGTTTGGATGACCGGGAAGAGCCACCCAATTTAGACCGGAACCCAGTGGGGGAGGCATCCGCAGGGACCGTAACCTCCTTCTCCTACCACCAACCTCTCGGAAGGACTTATGGACCCACATATTTAACGTGATCGTACTCCGCATGAACACGGCAGCAGTTTTGGCAGCACAGGGAATCGAACCCGCGCCGAGTACAATTCCCATGTCCTAACCACTGGGCTATCGCGCCCTATAATGTAAATATAGTGATGTTTCAAATTGAAACTCTGCCACCAGAAGCACTTCTTTCTCTGCAGCATGGTTAAAACATCCCTCCACTACGTTACATGCAATTTAATGAAAGTAGTTTTTATAAATTACTTTCAAGTTAACTTTTTCAAATATATCTTAAGATATGCATTGTGCAGTGGATGAGCATGCATGTGTCCATATTACATATTTTATAATTTTTTTTCATGGCATCCTACAAGTTTATTTTAAATATTAATAAAAATAAACAAAAATTTATTATAATAGATAATGCATTTATTATTATAATTTATTATAATAAGAACCAAACGGTTTAGCTTAAAAGTGATATTCTCACACTTTTACAAAACATAAAAGTAAAATTTTACAAAACATCTCAAACTATAAAGTTAAAGCAATTCCACTTTTTTAATTCGAATTTTAACTAATTTCTGTATGAAATCTTGAAATATTATTATAGTTCATTTTTTTATTACTCATTTTCATTGTTATATTAGATCTAAAATAAATCTGTACGTTTCATATTATTAGCAGGGCATTGTTTCTAGGAAAACAGCATATCACCACTTATTGATATAACTAACATCTATGGTCGGGGTAGTCTGGCTGAAATTGGGACGTTAGGAAAAATGTAAGCAATTTGTATGCTTATATCTCCAAATCAAATAGATACAAATATAATGATGCATATATGAATGGCATCTGTGTGCATATAAATTTAGTTTGCCATGCCACTGTTCACATTGGATTGTAATAATTATATTATTAATAATATTCCTGTGCTGATGAAGTAAGAACGAAATAACTATGTTTCTTACTTTTGAGTTGGACATGATTTGCTGCTGTCTGTCTGTACACATTCTTTGCTCAACAATAACTCCTATAAAGTTTAATCATTTTTGCTATAATTTAGATATATGGTGTAAATGATTATTTCGACATTACCAGAGTGTGTTTAATAACAATTCATTTAACATAAATAAACTTTAATCATAAACTTTAATAACAACAGCCCGACCCTATGGTGCTGTTTGCTTATGAGGCATAATTCTAAAATTCAATATCATGTATAATTCATTTTATATCCTGTATTATTTTTCATGTTGGTAGCATTTTTAGTACTTATCGGTTATAGGGACCATGAAATCAAACACTGCAACACGTAGGGACCACGCCAAATTATGGTTTATACCGGTTGCTGATATTATAAATTGGATTCATATCTCGCAGAATTTATGTGGCGAAGCATTACAGGTAGTGATAAATTTAACGAAATTTTATCGGCAATAGCTGAGTTTGGACCGCCACAAATTTCAATGTAACACAATGACAATATCTTTTCGTTAAGTAAAGTTGATCAAACCGATTATATATTAAATTTTAATCATTGTGTTTGTAATGAATTTCTTGTATCAGATTATATTGCCAATGTTCGTGTTGACAACAACTCGGAAAAGCAGTCGCTAACTCATGGTCCCTATAACCGATAAGTACCGCATTTTTTTTCTATTTCATGTTTCTTCACTAACACATTTAATTTATTCAAATTCTATGTATGCAGGCATGCATGCATGTATACATACTTACACACAGTGGTTGGAAAAACTACTTTTTTCTGTAGTGAGCTACAACTACAACTACTTTATGACAAATGTAATTAACTACAACTACTTTTTCAAAAAAGTAGTGACTACAAACTACTTTTAAATATAGTCATTACTTAATTACTTTTATAAGACAAATTTTGCCACAGCTTCAATTTACACAAAAAATTGAGGATATGGATATATCGTAGTAATTTAACATGCTTATTCTTAATAAGTAAAATTTACTGATTCCCAAATTTACTGATCAACTTAGCAATCTTTACACGTTTACCCATTTCTGAAAACAATAAAGTAAAACAAAAGTAAAAGCTATTTATTTAAAAACATGTTTGTTCATTTTTAGTAGAATTTACATTTCAAAGTTGCAATTAGATTAGCAAGTTCTTTTAGGTCATAACACATCTGAATATATTCATATAAAAAATGAACATCATGACGCAGTAGCTTTTCTAATCCCTGCAGTACAGTGCTTAGATTTCTAGGCACTGTATCTGCAGCATCGAAAACCTTGTGGAGTTTCTCCTCATTCTCCTTCAGGAACCGGCATATGTGTTCGAAGGTAGAATGCATTGAGTTCCATCTCGTCGTACTTGGTATTATGAGACGGGCAATTAGCTCTGAAGATGTAACTGTGCGGAGGTAAGCGAAAGAAAGATGCGAATGGACTGTATTAACAAAACTTTATTTGCGCAAAACAAAGACCACGACAGCACAGGACGGATGCAACAGAGAAACTGAACTCTTTTTTACCTTCTTCGGCTGGGTTACAACAACCTAATTAGCGCCAAGGTGGAATGTTCAGTCGCCAAGTGGCGATCGCGTAACAGATACGGAACAGTAACCAAATGCAACTTGATGATATAGACCTAAAACATTTAAATGAAAATTTAAATGAAATTAAAAATTTGTCATTTTAAATGACATAAATTTTTAATGACTCATAAAAATAGTAAATGACTCATTTACTCATTTTACAGAAGTTCAATTTCCAAAAATCATACTACTTATATTCGAAATGAAAAGTATGAGAAACAGACGGTGTTGAATTTTGATTTTTTCCACATTTATTTATTATTTGTATGTGCGCTTTATATATATATACATATATTTTACTCTGATATCCTTCAAATACTATTGTATTTAGATATATTTGCATTTAATATGATTATAATGAACATGCTAAAAGTTAATGAGAAAGAAATGCATGATTTTGCTTCATAAACTATTTTATTGCTAACCTGAAATGTGTAAAAATACATTTATATTTCTATAGAAAATAATTAAGATCTAAAGAGGTTTAAAGTATACTAGTTATTTATTCAGAAACAATTTACATACATAATTGTTGTCATTGTACTTTCGTAATTATTGTATTTCTTAAATTGCAATTATACTAAAAATTAAGTAAACTAGTATAATTACAGCCCAAATTTTACCAGTAACACAAACACCACTAAATCAAAAACTTGCCTTTTCAAGCCATTACTACAAATTATCACCATACAGAGTGTTAATTGGAGAACTACAAGAAATATTATATTTTTAAAAGGCGTATTTGATATACATATCAAAAGCACTGACTATATGACCAACTATATGTTAAGCTCGATAGCAGTAAGTAAAGTCGTACAAATGTATAAATTAGAATGTAATGTAAAATGATGGTATATTTTTTAATTTATACAATTTGGTGTTCATGGCTGCAGCCCCCCCCCTCCCCCAATCTATTACAGAGAGTAATAGAAAATTAAATGATCGCTAAAGAGCTATGCTTTTTATAAAATATTGGTAAGCTTTTCCGTGTTCTTTTAGTTACAACCTTTAAGGACATGCTCATCCTGTAGAATAAATGATACTCTTTATATTTATATCCAGTGTGGTAATTAAGTAGTTGTACATAAAAACTGAGTATCTTCATATATGCATGCAAAATTGCATATTTAGAGAAGCTACACTAAATTTGGTGTCGAAAGCTCTTTTGGTATACTTATTTTACAGAGCGAAATAATGCCAAATGTGGAAAAAGAGTTACTCCTCAAAGAATTAAAAATAATTTTTGAACTCCTATGATGGCTAAAGTTGATTAAATTACAAGGCTCGATTGAATTTATATGTTTCTGAATTTCAAGAAAGTTAAAGTTGATTTAAATTGCATTTCTAATAACTTCTTACTATTGAAGATCCAGAAAATTTTATATTTTGTTCGTGTTTCATTAAATATTTTTATGTAACTCAGATTAAATGTTATTGAAATTTGAAGTTGGTAACGTGGTCGGACTGCATTTGTCAGTTCCCATAGAACAGAGGTCCTGAACATGTTGCTCACGAGCACCACAATGCTTATGGACCTGTATTTAGTGCTCTTTAGAGAAGTGTAAAATGTCACTAAAAGGAGCACTAAGTGTATAATGTCACTAAAAGGAGCACTAAAATCAAAATTTTCGAAAATTCTATTTTTTGTTATATAAATATTTGATGACCTTCAATATTCATAAAATTGTCTTACTATTTAGTCAAGGACTAGTAGCAGTTTCTCAGGTTCAAACTTTACGCTTCTACTAGTAACTATGAATCTGTTAAAATTTAAAATTAATTATTAGAGAAATCTGCTGCATTTCTGGTGCTTTTCGCTTTTTATCCATTATCCCTCCTTTGTAATAAGAAATTAAATTATTTGCATTAAAAAACTAGTTTCAAGGATAAGTTTAGTAAGTTTGATAGTATGTACAACTTTGATATAATATGAAGTACAGCATGCAACGTTAAAATAATGCTTTGATTGTATTCAATTATAATTAAAATTCATATTTTCGGAATGAAATGACATTTTATAGCATGAGTTTGCAAATTTGCCGCTTCACAGAAGGCGTGAATAATATACAGGAGAGGTACGGCATGCTTTCAAATCAGGGGCTGAAATGTACCAGAACAACCAAAAATGGTGCTCCAGTTCATGAAATATATTGAAATTCCATTGTAGGTATGTTATATGATTTGTAAACTTGGACTGCTTGCCACGCTAAGCAGTCATTTGGCGTTGTGCAATAATGCAACTTCTTTTTCACAGTTCGATCTTTCTTTACTGTTCACAATAATGTATCTAATACCTACATGAGCCTATTGTGCTTCGCACATAGTCAAATTTTAATACAACTTGCAATGCTTTACATACAATCATATGTCTAAGATAGCCGCTGGTGCATCAAAAATGCATGAAAACCACCTTGTGCACTTTTCCTGTGAGTATTTTTTATATTTGATATTATATTTCGTGATTATGTTTGTAACATTCTGCTGTCTTCCATTAATGTAATATTACAATAAACTTTTTTCTATGCTTTGTATATTTTTATATTGCTTGAAAATAAATGAAATTTTTGTCCATTTGTTGTCAATTTGTTTTTTATTTACTTTCCCTATGTGCATAGTATAATATATAGGGAAAGTATTGTGACGAAGTCAAAAATTAGAGTTTTCGACAGAAGAGCATGTTTTTAGCATTCATGAAATCAAATCAATTGTTTTTAAAGTGATTTGTGTGTGTGTGTGCAAGAAAACTGCAAGAGCGATGAAATGCAAAATGCAAGAGAGATGAAAAATGCAAGAGCAAAAAATGCAAGAGCGATACTGATTGTGAGAGAAACAAAAGTAAATACTAGGGAATATTAATGTTTAAAAATGACTCAAGCTCCAGAGATTGTGTAGTAAGTTACTAACAGATAGTGAGCATTAAAAGACACTAGAGCGTAGATGCTCAGCATGGATACATCTAGAGTATAAAATTTTCCGACAGCTGTTTAAAACCGCGCGTTGTTTCGTCATTTATGAAGCGCCTGGCAGGTTATGCCGTATCTTCGATGTGTGCGTTGAGTATCTTGAAGCTTTGACATCAGTTGTCTGGATTGCAGGTGTGCAGATAGAGTCCATAGGGACCCCCCACAGCGGGCAGAGCAACGGGATCTGTTTTTCCTGTTGGTCAAGAGAACTGGAGCACAACTTCGAAAAACTATCTTGCAAGGCAGAGTTAGTTTAAGTTATGGGGAAAGTTTGAGGTTTTTTGATCTGCAATTAGTGTGATTATATCAAAGGTCTTTTGCATCGGGTCTACGCCTGCTTTAATTATTTTGGTGATTTGATTTAAGAAGTTCCTGACATCATTGATATTGAAATAATCTTGAATTTCTTTAAAGAATTTAATGAATTCCAGAAAGAGGTTAGGGGTTTGATTTGAAGATTTTGGGGCATCTGAGTGCGTGTGGGCCACGTGCTCTTCAGAACTTGGTGTTCTTGTCTCGGCACGCGCCATCGCAACGTTGTCTGTAACAATTTCGAGGTTTTGTGATTTAGGGAGCTGTGGAAAGTTTTCCATGCTCAAGTTTGAATTTTCTGATCTATTGATACGAAGGTTTTGGGGTTTGGTTTTAGGTTCCTGGAACTTGTTACGGTTCCAGGGGCTTTTGGGGCAGAGCCTAAAGTTGGCGGGGTGGGCTCCACCACAATTAGCACACTTTGCCGGAAGGTCCCTAGGCTTAAGGCATTCGCGAGTTTGATGGTATTCTCCGCATTTTAAACACCTGGCGGGAAGCGAGCAATTATCCGAAGAATGGTTATAATTTTGACAATTGTAACAAATTTTTACTCCTTTTGATTTGAAGGCTTTCACTACGATTCTCATGTAGAGAATGGAGGTGAGGTTGTAAATTTTCTCCCACCCCTCAGCCGGCTCTAGGCAGACCAAGAATATGGGGAGAGGTGACCTATCACAACGATTTCTAAGCTGTGAAATCCTAACAATCCTGTGAAATCCTGTTTAAAACATTGCCTTTTTATGCTACAACATAAACTGATAGTAATTAAAGTTTCAATTTTACAATTATGCACTGAACAACATGGACACTTGGAACTTTCCTTGCTGATATATTTCAGCAATAACTTTTCTTAACAGAAAAGTTGTCCTCTACGAGCAAGAGATTTCAATTTAAAACTCTATGCAGAGAATAACATAACTAGCCAGTATGCAGTTTACAAATATGAAAAGGAGTACACTTCAAGTACAACTATAATGTTGATATAAAGAGAATTGTTGATAAAACCTCATAACTTAATATTTACAAATTAACCTAACATTTACAAATTTAACCTAATATTTAATGTAAATATTAACATAATATTTACAAATTTAAGCATAATTTAAAAACTAACAATATGTCATTCAATTTCAAGCATTGAACATATTAAAAGCTAGCAAAATTATCTTCAATGCCAAAGATTTCAATTATGATCTTTGGACAAAGAAGAAACTCAGCTGGCAAGTCTATGTAAATTATTTTGCAGTATGAACAAATTTTAAAAAGTAATCATTTCAGCACAAAACTAATGTGTAAAAATAAAATGATAAATATATTAAATTAGCAATGCATCAATCCTACGTCTAATTATTAAGAAATTTTGAAAACGTTATTCCAAAAGAAAAAATTAACGTACATATAGATAATAACGAAAAAATTTTGCTAGAATAATTAGTAACATTTTATGTAATGTTATTTGTTCTTCATAAATACTGAAAAAGTTATCAAAACCATTTCTTCATTTCCAGCACACCGACGTATACACAATGTAAACAGAACGATTAAAATAAAAAAAATAGACTTCGTACTCACTTTATACAAATTAAATTTGGCATTATCCCAAAGCCCGGTACGGTCTTGAATTTGGCGACTTTTCTGGCGCCCGATGTTGAGACAGTTGCCATAGTATCCAACCAAGTCGCAAGGTTACCATGATTATGTGAGCACGAATGTAAATAAACAAACTGCGTAGTAAAATGCGCAGAAACGTAAGTGCAAAGGGACATTATTTTTATCATAGCTCGTAACGGTAAACTGACGATGATGCCAAATAAAAATTGAAATTAATCCCATTAAACATCGAATTTATATTTGTAATGAACATTAGTTATTTAGAATACATTAATAGCAATATATATTTAAAGATTTCATTTGCTAAAGTGCATTTTAAGTGAATATACACTACTAATCATTTTTATCATATTCTCTCAGTAACGTTCTAAAGATGTATACATTTACTAGCAAATTCTGCAATGTATATACGAGTGAGGGGAAGATATGTAGCGATTTTTCGCAAAAAAACTCGTGTATATATTTTAATGAAAGTTAATATTTTATTTTCCGGTTAATTAAAAATATCCATCAAAGAAGATAAATTTAGATATATCATACAAAAATTAGAGGTTAAACGAATGTAAGTTTCTAAAGTAATGTATATGTATATATATACGTATGTATATGTATATATATACGTATGTATATATCGTAATTCAATGTATTTGTCGGAGGTCGCACGTAACAACAGCTGTTTGTGCAACAGGTGTTCTGTGACTCATAGAGTGATACAGAAATTATAACATGGATCTACGCCCGCTTCGCGAGCTAACCTCGCTACGCTCGCCCGCTAAAAAACATCACAGAATCCGGTCCCGCTGGCTGTCGGAGGTCGCACGTAGCAACAGCTGATTGTGCAACGGGTGTTCTGTGGCTCATAGAGTGATGTAGCAATTAGAACATGGATCTACGCCCGCTTCGCGAGCTAACCTCGCTACGCTCGTCTGCTAAAAAACATCACAGAATCCGGTCCCGCTGGCTGTCGGAGGTCGCACGTAGCAACAGGTGTTCTGTGGCTCATAGAGTGATGTAGCAATTAGAACATGGATCTACGCCCGCTTCGCGAGCTAACCTCGCTACGCTCCCCCGCTAAAAAACATCACAAAATCCGGTCCCGCTGGCTGTCGGAGGTCGCACGTAGCAACAGCTGATTGTGCAACGGGTGTTCTGTGGCTCATAGAGTGATGTAGCAATTAGAACATGGATCTACGCCCGATTCGCGAGCTAACTCGCTACGCTCGCCCGCTAAAAAAACATCATAGAATCCGGTTCAGCTGGCTGTCGGAGGTCGCACGTAGCAACAGCTGTTTGTGCAACAAGTGTTCTGTAGCTCATAGAGTGATTTAGCAATTAAAACATGGATCTACGCCCGCTTCGCGAGCAAACCTCGCTACTCTCGCCTGCTAAAAAACATCGCAGAATCCGGCCCCGCTGGCTGTTGGAAGTCGCACGTAGCAACAGGTGTTCTGTGGCTCATAAAGTGATGTAGCAATTAGAACATGGATCCACGCCCGCTTAGCGAGCTAACCTCGCTACACTCGCCCGCTAAAAAAACATCATAGAATCCGGTCCCGCTGGCTGTCGGAGGTCGCATGTAGCATCAGGTGTTCTGTGGCTCATAGGGTGATGTAGCAATTAGAACATGGATCTACGCCCGCTTCGCGAGCTAACCTCGCTACGCTCGCCCGCTAAAAAACCATCACAGAATCCGGTCCCGCTGACTGTCGGAGGTCGCACGTAGCAACAGGTGTTCTGTGGCTCATAGAGTAATGTAGCAATTAGAACATGGATCTACACCCGCTTCGCGAGCTAACCTCGCTACGTTCGAGCGCTAAAAAAACATCACAGAATCTGGTCCCGCTAGCTGTCGAAGATCGCACGTAGCAACAGCTGCTTGTGCAACGGGTGTTCTATGGCTTATAGAGTAATATAGTAATTAAAACATGGATCTATGACCGCTTCGCGGGCTAACCTCGATACGGTCGCCAGCTAAACAAACATCACAGTATCCTGTTCCCCTGGCCGTCAGAGATCGCACATAGCAATATCTATCTGTGCAAAAAGTGTTCCATAGCTCATAAAGTGATTTTCATGTTACTTCCGCGCTTCAAAATCTCAATCAAACTCAATCTAGAGTAAACCACGTATAATTCATTATACGTAATGCGCATTCGCTCCAAAAACACGGCAAGCCCACGTATAATCATCAAACTCTTCCGTACTATCATTTCTCTCACACAATCGCATTACCCACTTGCAATCAACCCCTGATTCACACACCATTTAATCACATTAATTTACCACTATCAACCAAACGATTAAAAAGAGCAATACTAAATCTTTCACTCTTCACAGCCATTTACTACACTCTCAAATGAAATCAAAGGAAATTTACCAATACTTGTATTTAAATCTTGTTTCCAAACATCTAATTTTAAAATATCAGTACAATAATTCATAATGAGCATAAAATAACACAAATTAAGACAGTTGCCAGAGTTATCAACTCGCAAAGTTACCATGGTTACGATGTACGATGAGTTAAGGAGTTACCAAGGTCGCAACATAGCCCTCCGCTTATCGCCGATTTGGCGCGATAGAAAAAAACAACCGTACCGGTCTTTGGGATTTAGCCCTAAATTTAATCGGATTTAGTAGCAAAATGAACTACAAAAAGCACTATTTGGTTTGATTTGTTTCGCAGAAGAAAAAAGTGGTAATGGTAAATTCTGCTGGTAAGGGTTACCGCATTGTTTTTCAACTGCTCTGCAAAAGCATCAGTACAGTGCCTAGAACGAATAGTGTGCCGATCGAGGGGAAAAATTGGTTCCCTAAAAACAGCCTCCGCCAGACGGCATTGGTCTCGAATAAGCGGTTAAAAGCGGAGAAGTTAACATTGAAACTAATGGGAATTTAATGCAAATGAAATGACTGATATCTTTGGAAATAATTGAAGAATTTGTCTGAAATTTGGTGTAATTGTAATTATTGCAAGTGGTATACACAAAAAGTCATTTGATTTTCAGAGAGATTGACATAGGGATATATTCGTATTTTAAAAATTTTACTTAACTTTATCTGTGGTCGTTCAAACATTTGAGATCCAAAATAATCAAGTTCATTCATCACAGTAGCGTGAAATTCGGTATGATATTTTTTCTTGTGGTACATTTCAGTTCTTTCGATTTTGAAGCTTATCGGGCTAGCCCGTCATGGGCCCGCCATATGACTTCACATTTTGGTATACCTCGAGAATAGGTGTATCTAAAAATTCGAAGTTTCGCATATGCTTGTCATTTGCTGTATATTTTAGCTCTTTAGATTAAAAATCTTATCGGGCTAGCCCGTCCTGAGCCCAACAAGAGGAAAATATCGTTTTTTGAGAATAACTCAAAATTCGGAGCATCTAAAATGTCTAAATTTAATATATCATTGTCCTTTGCGGAATATTATATTTCATCTCATTTCGAATGTTATCGGGCTAGCCCGTCTTGGCCCGCCATAGAAATTTTCTTACTTTCAAGAATAATTCGATAAAACGGAGTAGCTAAAAATGTAAATTTAGTATATCATTTCCTTTTGGATGGATTTTAATTAAGATTTTGAACCCCATCGGACTAGCCCGTCCAGGGCCCAACAAAGAGAAATATATCATTTTTTGAGAATAACTCAAAATTCGGAGCATCTTGAATGTCAAAATTTAATATATCATTGTCCGTTGTGGTATATTATATTTCATCGCATTTCGAACCGTATCCGGCTAGCCCGTCTTGGCCCGCCATAGAAATTTACTCTCTTTTCAAGAATAATTCGATCAAACAGAGTAGCTAAAAATGTAAATTTAGTATATCATTTCCTTTTGGATGGATTTTAATTTAGATTTTGAACCCCATTGGGCTAGCCCGTCGTGGGTCCGCTGAAGAATGCATTCGTTTTTGAAGAATAACCCGAGAACCGTAATAGCTAAAAATTCCAAGTATAACATGTCGTTGGCTTTTGTGGTATATTTAAGTTTCTTCGGATTTGAACGTTATCGGGTTAGCCCGTCCTGAGTCCAACATAGGAATGGACCAGTTTTTTTAGAATAACTGGAAAATCGAGACACTAGAAAATATAAATTTAGTACATTCTTATCTTTTGGGGAATATTTTAATTCCTTCGATTTTGAACCGTATCGGACGAACCCGTTTTGGGCCCGCCTTAGAAATTCACTTTTTGGGGGAATAACTCTAGAACCGGAGTATCTAAAAGTTCCAAGTTTAGAATGTCGTTGTCATTTGCGGTATATCTTAGCTCATTGGATTTAAAACCTTAACGGGCTAGCCCGATCTGTACTTGAACACCGTGTAACTAGAATGTCTAAATTTAGCATATTATTCTCTTTTGGGATATATTAAATTCTATATATATTTAATTCTTTGGAATTCAAACTTTATTAGATTATCCCGTCTTTGCCCAGGAATGCATTCGTTTAGAAGCATTAGAAATGCATTTAGGAATGCATTCGTTTTTGGAAAATAACTCGAAAACCGGAGAAAAATTATCATTTACCAAACAATTAAACAATTACATTAGTTCTCCTTAGGAATTATATTTGAAAAAGTATTTTGTACTGTTGTGTAAACCCACATTCGATCATCGACCCCCTTATCCTAGATCTTGGCTACGCTTTTATGCAAGAGAATTAAATAATGCGAAACCAGTCCACGGTGCACTTTAAAGATTTATAGTAATATAGTAATGTGCCAATGTGCTAATGAGATACTTCCTATTGTGTCTAGAGGCCACCCTGAAGGCAGTACAAAATGTCCTTTCTTGTTGTTCTACCCATTTCCAGAGCCCCCGCTGATTTGCGGATCTTTTGAGCATTGTTCGTCGAAAACCCAGGACGACCGGCTCGTCCGAAGACATGAGCAGCAACTTGGGCGTCCGGTGAGCATTGTTCGTGTAAGAGATGTGGCAATTTGCGGAAATGTATGTAAAGGAGACGCGCTTGTCGAAATAAAATAGCGGTCGATTACATGTCCACTCTCAATCGAAATTCTTTCACCGTACAAAAAAGACAGCACTTGTAGGCAGCCCCCACCTTGTTATCAATGTTCAAGCGGCAATGGTGTTTCATGTTTTTCTTCCAAATTCACAGGGCCACCCACAGGCATTTTCCCCAGTAGCCGAACATATGAAATAAAACAAAATATCGGCTAGACATTATCATACATTCTCTTTTTAGGGTTACATGGTAATATGTATTAAAATGCAAAACAAAAGTTTGGTTTTAAAGCATTCGTTCAAGTTATTCAATTTAAAAATTAAAGCTTTTAAAAATTTTTGAAAAATTTCAATTTCAAGTAAACAATATCAATACGTGCGGTCCAAATTTCTGCTAAAGAAATAAAATTATCTTCGTAAAAAGCAGAATACAACTCAAAATGCTAATATCGACCGGTTTCGAAGGCAAAAAGCCTTCTTCGTCAGATCACACAGAACCGCAACCTTCACTCGTATTCCCAGTGCACCGACCCAACATCCGTGGATAAATTTCGCACTTCTTAGCTCATTTGCATATGGATGCAACTATCTAGGAAAAAAGTTGTCGATCGAATGGAGCTTATAGTACAAAATTCATTTTTTTTAAATATGGACAATTTTGAGAACTAATGTAATTGTTCGGCAAATGAGGTTTTTCACCACACATACCATCTCCCATGCCTACCCCACTAATTATAATTATATATACGCCGAAAATATTAAATTTTATCCGAAAAGGAATTAATATGCTAAATTTAGATTTTCTATCTGTTCCAGTTTTCGGGTTATTCTAAAAAAATTAGTATATTCCTATGGCAGGCCCAGCACGGGCTAGGTGAATGAAGTTCAAAGTCGAAAAAATGAAATATACCGCAAAAGACAATAGCATGCTAAATTTGGAATTTTTAGCTACTCCGGTTCTCGAGTTATTCATCAAACACGATTGCATTCCTGCCCAATGAGGTTCAAATTATAAATTGTGATAAACCCCAAAAGAAATTGATATACTAAATTTAAATTTTTTAACTACTCCGATTTACGAGTCATTCTCGAAAAACGAGTACATTATCACTATGTCGGGCCCAAGACGGGCGAGTCTGATAAGGTTCAAAATCCAAATAAAGAAAATATACCCTAAAAGACAATGATATACTAAATTTAGATATTCTAGCTGCTGCAGTTTTGGGGTTATTCTTAAAAAACGAGTATATTCTTGTTGGGACCGGGACGGGCTAACCCGATCAGGTTTAAAATCCAATGAGCTAAGACATACCGCAAATGGCAGCGACATTTTAAACTTGAAACTTTTAGATACTCCGGTTCTAGAGTTATTCCCCCCAAAAAGTTAATTTCTAAGGCGGGCCCAAAACGGGTTCGCCCGATACGGTTCAAAATCGAAGGAATTAAAATATTCCCCAAAAGATAAGGATGTACTAAATTTGTATTTTCTAGTTCCCCGATTTTCCAGTTATTCTAAAAAAACGGGTCTATTTCTATGTCGGGCCCAGGACGGGTTACCCCGATAAAGTTCAATTCCGAAGAAACTTAGATATACCCCAATAGCCAACGACATGTTAAACATGGAATTTTTAGCTGCTTCGGTTCTCGCATTATTCTTCAGAAACGAATGCATTTTTCAGCGGATCCAAGACGGGCTAGCCCGATGAGGTTCAAAATCTAGATTAAAATCCATCCAAAAGGAAATGATATACAAAATTTACATTTTTTAGCGATTGATCGAGTTATTCTTGAAAAAAGAGTAAATTTCTATGGCGGGCCCAATACGGGCTAGCCCGATAATGTTTGAAATGCGATGAAATGTAATATACCCCAAAAGACAATGATATATTAAATTTAGGCATTCTAGATGCTCCGAATTTTTAGTTATTTTCAAAAAACGATATATCCCTTTTGCTGGAATCAAGACGGGCTAGCCCGAAAATAATTTTAATCCAAAGAGTTAAAATATACAGCAAATGACAAGGATATGCTAAATTTCCAATTTTTAGATGCACCTGTTCTCGAGTTATACCGCGAAAAAGAGTGAGTTCAAAGGCGGGCCTAAGACGGGCTAACCCGGTATGGTTCAAAATTGAAAGAATTAAAATATACCCCAAATAAAACGATATATAAATTTAGATTTCCTACTTTCTCTGATTTTCGAGTTATTATCAAAAACCAGGTAAAGTTCTATGGCGGAGCCAGGACGAGCTAGCCCGATAAGCTGCTTTAAAATCGAAAGAACTGAAATATACCACAAGAGGAAACGCCATAACGAATTTCACGTTACTGTGATAAATGAACTTGATTATTTTGGACCTCAAATGTTTGAACGAACATCAGATCAAGTTAAATAAAATTTTAAAAATACGAAAATATCCCTAGCTCAATCTTTCTGAAAATCAAATGACTTTTTGTGTATACCACTTACAATAATCACACCAAATTCTTCAGTTATTTTGAAAGATATCGGTCATTTCATTTGCAATAAATTCCCATTAGTTTCAATGTTAACTCCTCCGCTTTAGACCGCTTATTCGAGACCAACGCCGTCTGGCGAAGGCGGTTTTTCAGGAACATCTCCTAGCATTGGGAGGTATAGGCGGTCGGCACACTATTAGTTCTAGGCACTGTAGCATCAGTGAGTATTGGCGCATTGTTGGGATTTTCATCAAGGACCGATGTCAGTGCAACCTGGCGACCATCTTGGGTTCTGTACGCATCACCGATTCTTTTTAGGCGATCTTCCTTGCTCAACGTTAGGAACTAAGGTTTGACACCCCCAAATTTTCGAATGAAATTTAAAAAAAATCAGAACTTTCAATAATGTTACACAAATAATCATTTCGTATGTAATTTTTCATTAAAAAACTAGTGACACAAATTTAAAAATGCTAGCATGAATCATTCTTAAGATGTTATACTTTTTAAAAGGAATTTATCAAAGAATCACATAAAATTAAAAACGTATTAACTGTTGTGAAATGATTTAGCAAGGCTGCAATTTGATTCATTGATTAACTTAAAATAACATATCATGATGCAAGGAGTAATTTGTAACAGATTTTGTCTTTCTAACGTCTAAAAAATGTACGATTCACGATCTCAACAAAAAAGGCAAATATTTACTTCACAAAAGTCTGTAATAAAATTATGCTCAAAATACAACGTTCAGTGATGAATAACAAGTCATTCAGGCAATATTAAACATGAATTAAGAGTACTTTTCTCAAGATATAAGACTATTCGTACATATATAGCAACATTCGGCACTATACGTGCTATGTGTTACAAAAATGTTAAAATTGCATGCATAAAATAAGACAAAATAAAAAATAACTCACCATTTATGAAGTCCTGTTTTCAGTAGTCACTGTAATCCAAGTGGCCACGTATTTAAATTATTTTTTTTAGTTAAAAATATGAATATTTGAAAGTCACTTCTGTAACTTCCATACACTTTCGTACATTCGGAGTGATTGGTGATCCCCCCGCGGCTGACGTCACGTATGCCATGTTTTCCTAGATGCCCGAGCCTTGTTTTAGATAGCCTCGGCTCAGCCGTCCACGAACAGCTGAAAATTTCGCGCCGGAACCTATCTTTCTAGTTAGCCTTGGTCCGGGCCTTGTTTTAGATAGCTTTGTGTGGGCGCAGAGGACCGATGTCAGCGTCACCTGGCGGTCATCCTGGGTTCTGTACGCACCACCGATGCTGAATACGCTGAGAGGCAAGGCGAAGTTCCATAGTCCATACCCTCTGAGTTTTAGCTCCTTGGAGCGCAATGAATGAATGTTGCTGCAAAAAAAAGGAAAAATAGAAAAAAAAAAGAAAAGTGCAGCCTGCTATGTTATTTTAAATACTGTCAATTTGTATGATGTTATTTATTTTTGTTCTTATCTAGAATGACATGCAAAAGCATGATGATCGTACATAAAAGACTGACTACCGGGCTTGAAGTCTTGAACAAAATCCAATCGTCATCTTACAATGATGAAATCTTGGTTTTACTTTCCTTCTTCCTCATTTTAATCTGAGCTATACAACACAAGATTTTGCTTTGCAAAAATGGCTGGAGTTAGCAGCAAAGAGTTTTATTTCAATGCCGTACAACTGCTGGCTCGATCTCTTGCATGTTTAAAACCAGCTCCCAGAGATAAGGTATCTATCAAATGCTTAGTTTATTGTATATTCTAGAAAAAAGGCATCAACTATGATTCAGTATAATCAGGTGTCGTATTTTATTTTCTATTGAATTAGGCTGCAATTGTAGATGAATGTTCTCGCTGAAATTTCAAACATTAATTATGTAGTTACAAAAATATATTCAAATTTAACCTGCAATAAGTTTTTGTCGTGAGTTACTTCACTATATGTATCATTGAGTCGGACGGTCTGGGTCTTCACACTCACACACACTATATGTATCAGCACTCATAGTGAAGTAAGTCAGTAACAATAGCTGGAGTTGCAAAAAAATTTCTATGTCTTACAACTTCTGGCTTGTAGTGCCAAGTCCTGCCTACTAAATGAATGATGAGTGGACTAATACCTGTATTGAATCATTGAATAATTCAGTAGTATAGGAGGGTATATGATCTACCCTATTGGTAAAACAGCCCACAGAAAATGTTGCTAAGACAGAGTTGAGATAATCTTATAAGAAAATTCATAATCTGTTTCTATGGTATGGTATATTAAATTATATATACAACAGTCAATTTTATTGACTATACTTGGAAAAGTTCCTAATGTTATCAGGGAATAATTGAATTCAATTTTTCAAAAAGTGTGGGTATGAGTGTAATTCACATTAAGTACATATGAGTGTAATTCACATTAAGTACATATGAGTGTAATTCACATTAAGTGCCTAAATAGACCTTTGATCACTGCATGGGTGCATATGCACCTATCTACCCACTAAGTCTTCGTTGGCTACACATGCACAATAACACCACATCTTCTTTGCATATCTTGAGCCTGCAGAATACATCAATTGCTTCATTCTGATATTACATAAACATGTCGATAAAGCTTAAAATTCCTTCTTGCCAGTCATCACATGGCAATAAAACTTGAAAAACTAGTGAAGTGATTAACAAAATCTGGATTACTTGCTAAACTCTAATGACTCATCTATTTAAACAATCTGGGGACAAGTGAACTCCACAAGCAATCGTTACAGTACCCACAGATTGATACTTTTGACAGCTCTTCTGTAGTTCTCCCCTACCAGCTGCTCCTAATTTATTGCACTTGCAATCAAGAATGAAGGAATACCCCCATTCCTTTCCACATAATCATTGAAAGACATAATCGCTTTGCCTGTCTTTACTGTACTCTTATCCATTGACCCAACCAGTCAAATTTTAGATTGATCCCGATTTTACATGCTGTACTGTTATCTTTCATTATTACACCTGCCTCAAATTTTTAATTGTTCTCACAAGTGAACATGTAAGCTGTTTCAAATCATCCACGAAAATAAAAATGATGGGTGAAATTTGTCTCTGTTATTTTCAGCTTGTGAATTTATTAGTTAAATATTGAAAATAATGTGTATCATAATAAATTAAAAGGATTAATCAAACAAGAGTTTTGGGTATATGTTGGGGTCAGTGCAAACAAACTTATGGCTGGATGCATATTATGGATGCATCGATTTTGAATATGAGGGATGCTTTTATGGACTGAAATGCTGATTCTTACTTAAATGGAGTCATTTTTTTGGGTCATTCCATGTCAAATCACCTAATTAAATTTTGAAATGATACCCACCAACTTTTCATACATCTTATTTTGTTATTTTTTCATTTTCATAAAACTTATTTTGTTTGCTGCTACCATCAAGCTATTAATTCATGTATAAATTTTTTCCTTACTAGGCCACATACTTTCTGAGATATAAAATGTCAAAGTTTTGGAAAATTGCACATAAGTGACTTTTCCGAGACTCCAATTTTAGAGACAGAATTTTAGACCAATATACTTATCACTACCAAATTTTTTCCGTAAGTGTGTAGATTTCAGAAAAAAGTATTGTATTGCTTACTTCTGATAGACACTAAAGTTTAATTAATTTAATTTTATTAAAAATTTTTAATTGCCTAATAGACCTTAGACGTCTTCAATAACTGAGTATTATGGCAAAAGAGTTATCAGGGTGCTTTTTATTTAAATTAAACTTCAAAATATGATTTAAAAAACTGTGGAAAAAAAATGGTGGCATTTTGATTGCTAATTTATTTTTAGCAACCTGAAAGGTAATTGTGGAGTTAAATAGCTACCCAAATCTAGTTGTTTTAACTTTTGAATTAATGCCTTTTAAAAAGCATTAAATATTTGAATTAAATGTGAATAATTTAAAACATATTCTTTGCAGACACTATGCATTTCTTGGCTGAGTATTTATTTATTAAGTGCTAATAGCAAAACTTTAGAATATTGTCTTTGACATCACATACAAAGCTTGTAACTGTTTCATCATCTGTTCCAATCTGGAATTGTTCTCTTTCAATAAATTCACAAGAGGCTTGAAATCATTTAAGAAGCAGATGAAGATCCCAAGCATACGTAAAAAAATTGCCCTTATAACTACTTAATATGATGTGATGACTACATGTTAAATACAGAAACTCTTTTCCAAGCTTTTTTTCAAGATGAACACAGGTGCCGTTGTTTTGACGTGTGTGTGAGCTTTTTGTGTTGAAACACATTGCAAGAACCTTGTATACAATTCCCTATTCTTTCAAACTTCACTAATCACTGATGTTTGGGCTTATCCAGTTTCAGATGGAAGTCTAGTAACAGTGAGTAGTTGATAAACTTTTTTCCAGAAACAGCCAGCTTTCTCCTTTCCAATTAATTCTGGTATAAGTTTCCTATCCCACAGTTAAAGGAAATTTTTCTTCAAACTCTCTTTTGAGTATGAAATTTTTCTGCTTCATTTTTATATGACCCCCCTTTAAATTTTTATACGACCCCCTTAGACAAATTTGGTCAATCAGAAAAAATGTATTTTTAATGCAACAAGATCATTAAAAAACCCAACATATCTGTATCTTTAAAATTGAGCGAGTTATATTTAATTGAACATTGTGAATAGGGACCATATATCAATTCATTAATTACATTTATTAGCATTTCTGTATATCCAGTTCACCTGTTCTGTTTGATCAGAATAAATCAAAATTTTACTGTATTCTGATCTTTTAATACATTGTAGTAAACTGGTGTTATTTTTAAGGTAAGTTTTTTTTTTATTGTGCTTTTGTTATGATTATTTGATAAGGTTAAAAATGCAGATATATTTTGAGATCATCTATTTTATTTAGTTTCATCACTGTTATCTAGTTTTATTGTTTAGTTTGGTATAGCTATTTATTTGTGTATTCATAAATCTTGTCAGGTGCTTCATTTGTTAAACATGTGTCCACAAGAATCTGCCCAGGGTATATTTAAATTTGATCAAAGAAATCAAGATGCTGTATTTGCACTGGGAATATATTTTCTGCAATCAAATTATCAGGTAATTTGTTTTTTACTCGACTTTTAACTTATGTTTGAGAATGAAATATTTTATTATTGAGATATATAGATGCATATGTTAATTAATATTTGTTAGAATTCACATTTTCTTTTACTTTTATTGATATCTATGCAGGGTTCCCACTAAGTCAGGAAAAGAGGGGGAGAATTTCTCTCCTTCCAGAAAATTTTGAGAGATTTTCTGCCAAAAGGAGAGAAACTTAAGATTTCATTTTTTTTTACCACGCTAATTTAGAAAGTAATAAAAAAGAAAGCATTAATTATAACTCATATTCTTCGACATTTAAATTTTATCGGGTGAAAATTACTTTAATGAAAACAAATATTTATGTTTGGTAAAAGACAAGTTTTCTCTAAAGAGAGTAACAAATATTGATCTTTAACAAAAAAAAATATAGCAATGAATTATATTGCTGCCAAAATGGTTTCCTTTTAATTTGCCTAAATCATTCCTTTAATACCACTTTTTGGAAAATATCTCTTCATAGAGTTCATACCCATTTTTCAAAATAAAAAGATTTGTATTATGCAAATATAATTAAAAAATTAACCTTAATAATTAGCCATAATATGAAAATAAGCTAGTTTAGTCGATCTAATATGTAACATTTAAATGATGGAGATTGATGGAAAAAGATACTAACGTACTCTCGGCAATTCCCGCGAAGCAATTGAATTGCGCAATCGCACTATTTATGCGAAAATCATTAAAAAATTAACTGTAATACTTAATTAGAATATGAAAATAAGCTAGTTTAATCGATTTAATATGCAATATTTAAATGATGGAGATGGATGGAAAAATATACTAATGTATTTTCGGCAATTCAGGCGAAGTAATTAAATTGCGCAATTGCACTGTTTATACGAAAATAATTAAGATATTAACCGTAATAATTAATCAGAATATGAAAATAAGCTAGTTTAGTCAATCAAAAATGCAATATTTATAAGATTGAGATGGATGGAAAAAGATACTATTGTACTCTCGGCGATTCATGAGAACAAACTGAATTGCACAATCACACTGTTTATGCGAAATTAATAAAGAAAATAACATTTTAGTGATTTATGCTGAATTATACAACTTTTGAAAAAGTATATTTATTACTTTCATAAAATAAGAGATCACAATCTTAATTTACATTACACGTGGCCGTAAATCTCCGTTAATTTGATTGGCATTATCGTGTATTTTATTATGTATTTGCTACGATTCAGGGAATGGTAGAAATCAGTGCTAAAAAAGCGTAAAATCAGTGTTTCCGAGGAATTATACCATGTCTAGGTAATTGATAAATTTCAAACAAAAAAAAGCTGGAGAATTTCGTTAATAATCCGGAGGCCGGAGAATTAATGAAAAATCCGGAGAGTTGGCACGTTAGCATCGGATTTCGCTGTATCCAATTTGAAGGAAAAAATAATTTTAGATCGGAACTGGAGAGAGAGAAATTCTCACGCAGCCTAAATTTTTGCGCGAGATTTTTTATGGATTTCGCGAGAATCTCGCAGGTTCGCTCTGAAATGGGACCCCTGTATCTATGTATTTTTAAAATTAATTCTAATGACAATTTGAGTGTTCTACTGATTTGCTACTATTTGGTACGTCAATTGATGAAAATATGAATTAGTAAATGTTTTTATTACAGTGTTTTACACTTATTAAGACATGGGTGAATATCTGATAATTGTCAATTTTCAGATTCTAAACATTTATTTTTAACCTTATAGCTTCTAGAAGCTTTTGCTCTGAATAGGTTCTTGAAAATGTTTCAAGATTTCTAATGAATGACTGAGCTGTTTAATATGATTAATGGAATTTCAATTTTTTAAAATGAAAATACAAAACAACAAATTAAAAAAAGACCTTAGTTTCATTTCAAAGATGCTAAAACATATATATACCTGATATGTATGTATGCCTGAGTGCTTTTGAGCATAAAACGTCCATCATCAGAGGCATGACAAAGGGAAAAAAGTACATTAGGCAATTTATATTCAGCCAAACCATGATTAAAATTTACATATCATCAAGGGCCAAAAAGTACAAGTAAATACAAGTAAAATGGAAAATAATATAGAAAATGTGCTTTTGACCCAATACACACCTCAAGGAGTTTTCCTATTATGTCTTTTATAACATGAGTGACCATTCACAACCACACCTTCTCACTTTTTCCCCACAGAAAAAACAAAGCCAAAAAAACATAGAAATATAGTAATGTCTTTACACCAGCAATCCTGTCGCACTTTGTAAAAACTTTCCACTGAAATTGTTTACTCTGATTTCTCATTCAAAATAAAAGTAAAACTTAAAAGAGCCTGGAAAGTGAACTAAGTTGAAAGCTGCAGAAGTAAGTTTTGTCAAATGAATTTGATAGTTGTAATAAATAAAATAGCAGATTTTTTCAGTTTAAGAGTAAATTGTAAAAACACAACATTTAGTTATTTTTACCTCTAAACATAATGAATATGATAAAAATCACGTAATAATCAGTATTTCTTTAATTACAAAAATTTAAAAACAAATAAACAGTGAATTATATGCAAAAAATTATGGTATCTGGAATCCTGTTTGAAGTATCGAAAGAAAAACATTCTTTTGGAATGTTTTTATTCCCCTGTTCTGAAAAATTGGGATTTAAAAATCATCAATTTTGGTAAATTGCTAGAATAGTTTAAAATAATCATAATATGAGAAAATGCAAAAATAAGAAAAAAAAAAGGCATTTTCTTCAACTATTTCAAATTTTGTTCTCACCCAGAAATAGAAATGTAAGTATTAAAGTGATCATAAGTGATCATCATTAAAAAATACAAACCTTTAAAATATAACTTTAATTTTGTTAATAAATTAAAACGTAGTAGTCAGTTTCGTAAGTAATTTTTTCTTATGAAAAGGCTCAATTCTCACAAAAGGCCTGTCTGTTTTCATGTAAAAAATGGATAGGCTTTTCTTATAAAGTGCCTTTTTTAATTCAGTTTTACTGGTAGAGGATGTGCGCCCTATGAATTACTTAAAAAGGGTAATGAAACTGAAAATCTACCACAATCAAGCATTTACTGCACTTCCACTGCATATTGCATAATTAAATTATGAAGATCACAGAAAAGATCGTTCTTAATTTTTAATTCTGCCCATGCATATGCCTCGTTCATATGCTACATTGCGGTTAGCGGGTTTCTGGTAGCATGCATTAACATGCATTTGGATCCGTGCTTTTCAGGACTGAAATGCCAATATCATGACATTATCCACTTTGACCTACATGCGTACGGTCCATAAACAGTCATATAAAAATACAGAGGATATCCATAGCTAAAATAGTATATTTAATGACTTTAATTCCAGCCAACGGCTCTACCGTGCTGAAAACACCGGTTCCCGTTAGATCACCGAAGTTAAGCAGCATCTGGCGCGGATAGTACTTGGGTGGGTGACCACCTGGGAACACTCTGTGCTGTTGGCTCATTTAAGTCAACGTGGTGGCCGAACGGTCAAGACGAGCATTTCCAGCGATCGATCGGCCGCCACATTGTGGGTTCGAGTCCCACGTAAGACATGGATGTTGTGTGTTGTGGGCGCAGTGTGTTCCGCCCCCCTCTGGTGCGCCTGGGGCAACGTCCTAGGACGTCAAAATGGTTCACGATTTCGGCCGTAGATAGGGCAAACGATGTAAGTCGACGTAGAGTCTAGTGCTAGAGTCTAGTACCTGGCCATTGGGAGAAAAAAAAATAAAATGACTTTAATTCCAAGTATATTTTCTATTAATTTCAAAGTTAAATTGTGAGAATTTCACCATTTTTTCTGAAGTCTTAATGCACAACTATTTCTCTCGTAGATCATCCTCAGTTTTCGGTTGTTTATCTGTCATCGGCAGTATACACAAAGAAAAAATCTAAGAATTCTTAAAATATTTATAGATGAGCGCTGTTCTCAGAAGTGCTCAGAACTTCTCACTATCAATTCAACATTAATCTGAGTTCAAGATTCGACTTAGATATCTATATCTGTAAGATATCTAATGCTATCTGTAAGACTCTTTTTTTTTGTTCCTGGGCACCTACCTTGACTTTCTTCTAAGCATGAAAAATATAGAATAAAAAACATAGAATGGGATTGATCCTAAAAGATGAATTCCTCTATTCTTCAAATAGGAAACAGGTTCTTTTTTACAAAACTGAAAAATGTGTGCGATTCATTTGCCATGAATTAAATGGTAAATGAATGAATGTTATTTCAAGAAAGGACATGTAATGGCGATTACATTTCGCTTTTAAGATGTTTTAAATGGGTAGAATTGTCTTCTGTAGGTTGTCTATAGCGTGAACACTCCATAGGATGATTTTTCACATTTGTAGTGTTCTACAATTTAATCATAGTATAGACAGTCTTCTGTGTTGGCAGTCTGTATTGCCCTGAATTTGGATATTTGGTCCCTATAGTGAAAACATTTTATTCATATGATTCAGAGAATTGATAAATCTAAACTCTTAATAACACTCAATATAAGCTTCTGGTTCATCCAAATAAATCTTTTATTTCTTGAGTTTGTTTTTCATAAAATGATATATAATTTTGTTATTTCCTAGTATCAAGATTTAATACTTCCTTACCTGATGAAGCTTCTGCGGGGTCTTGCTAAAGCAATCTGGGTAGAAGAAGCTAGAATATATGAATCAGATAGTGAGTTTTCATTTTCTATTTACTAACATTTTTTTTTATTAATAATGAAAGCTGAAAAGCACATTTTCATAATGTGGGAAAGTTTTTGTATGATTTAAGGAAAGAGAAAGTTAAAGATCCTGTTTTATTTTGTTCATAATCTGGGTTTCATTTAATAAACATATAAGTATTAAAAATGCTTAAGATCTATTAAAAAAAATTAAGAAAGAAAGAAAATCTTTTTTTCAAAAAACAAATTTTGTAGACATCTATATTAAGATTTGGTGAGGGTAATTTTTTTCTCTTTAGTCAATAGCCAAATGGCTAAAGACTCAAAATATTTTAACATTATTTTAGCTACTTTTGGCATAAACATTTATCATGTTTTTTAATTACCACTTGCATTAAAATTGGGATTTTGTTGTTATTCATTTTATTTGTTCGTCTTTTGTAATTTTTTAATACTTTTTAAGCTTATTCCTTATTTCAGAATGTTTCATACTTTTAAAAAATTTTTAATTGAGTTTAGAAATATCTTTATTACTTACTTCTTTATTGTATTTTCTTTAGAATCTTTGTTTTTTGGACTCACAATTTTTTTCCAGGATGTTTTAAAATTTTCATACTTTCCATAAACCAATGGAAGTGATGATGATCATGATAAATTTTGTAATATTTAATTAAATATTTATAATACAAATTCATTACAGTAAATGCTATTTTTTTCCAGGATATTTTAAAATTTTCATACTTTCCATGAATCAATGGAAATGATGATCATGATAAATTTTATAATATTTAATTTATTAAATATTTATAATAAAAATTCATTACAGTAAATGTTATTTTTTTCTAGGATGTTTTAAAATTTTCATACTTTCCATGAACCAGTGAAAATGATGATCATGATAAATTTTGTAATATTTAATTTATTAAATATTTATAATAAAAATTCATTACAGTAAATGCTATTTTTTTCCAGGATGTTTTAAAATTTTCGTACTTTCCATGAACCAATGGAAATGATGATCATGATAAATTTTATAATATTTAATTTATTAAATATTTATAATAAAAATTCATTACAGTAAATGTTATTTTTTTCTAGGATGTTTTAAAATTTTCATACTTTCCATGAACCAGTGAAAATGATGATCATGATAAATTTTGTAATATTTAATTTATTAAATATTTATAATAAAAATTCATTACAGTATATGCTAGTTTTTCTGAATTTCTTAGGATTGACCATTAATTTCTTCAGCAGTTATAAGTATTCTGAATTGTTTTTCAAATATTTTGTATCAGTAATTCGCAGCAATTTTTATTTATTTATTTTTTAATCTTGACTTTTTCTGCATTTGTTAATCTTTCCAATTAGAGAAATTTGGTATTTTAATGCTTTTATCTGATATGACAAATTTAGTAACATTTAATTTTCTGGGTAAATATTGTCATGAAATTTGTTTATTATATTTATTACTAAGTAGTTATAGCAATTTGTCAATCTTTTTTATTTTCCTATTATTTCAAACTTTTTGATTTTAAAAGTTCATAAAAATTCTTGTTTTGTCCAAAAAATTCTTGTTAAATAGTAATAAAATCAGAAATTTATAGGCTATCGAAGCTAACCAATCCTCGATATTATTCTGATAAAGAGTGAGTGAGGAGGGTCGGGGATTTATCTTCAAAAATACTGTTACTCATTGCAGTTGTGCATCAATGCTATGTACACAAGTCTATTGAAAACCGAAATAAGATGACCTTAAATTTATTACCAGAATTTTTTACAGTTAGTCATCCCATGAACACTAATAAATGTGTTCATTTGTGACAACAGAATTTGCACATGATCCTTGGTATATCTTGTTTAATTGTGAAAATATTTTCCATTTATGCAATCTGTTTATATCGACTAAAATGTTTTATAATTATGAGTTGTATACAAAAAAGCTGCTTTTTGGTCATATTAATGAAATGAAGGGCTATTTTACCGTAGTATCACAGATTATAGTTGCATAGAAGACTTAAGGTTTGTAACTTGTCTAGATCTTAGTATTTATGTGGAAGAATTATTGAAGATGAGATTTTAAGTTGGTATCATAGAAAAATTAAAATTTCATTAAATATGTATTTAAATTTGGATGTTTCTATTTTGATAGATGTAATTATTATATAGATGTAATGATGATAGATGTAATTATTATATTTAGATGATTCATTTTTAATTCCATTTTACAATTAACGAGATAATGTAAATGGGTGTTCTTCACACACATTCAAACTTTCCTCTTTTTTGATCGTTTTGCAATCTCATGCTTGATTGAAGTGTGTGTTGGATTGAAAAAAAACAAAAAAAAACCCTGTTGCTTTAAATCATGAATTCTCACCAAAAATGGTGGATTGGGTGTTTTCTAAATTTTGTAATGGTGTTATTACACAGGACAATTTTTATTGCCGAACTTCGACAATTTCGTTCATCAATCATACTTTAGACCTCTTTAATGCCATCAATATCATTCCAGAAAGCATTCTTTAGTGTGTTTTTCATACAATTTGAATCTTTTATATCCCAAAGATGTCTGTAATTTGGTAAAAGTTCTATTGTTATTTTTCCATCTCCAGACTTCAGCAATTTCGCCCGGCAATGATACTCTAGGCTCAGCCTTTCTAACACCCCCCTCTTCTCTAATGCTGCTGATTTCATTCCAAGAAGCATTCTTTAGTGGGGTTTTTCCCCCGTATAATTTGGATCTTTTATATCCCACAGGTGTCTGTAATTTGGTAAAAGTTCTATTATTTTTTTCCTTCTCCAGATTCTAACATAGTTGAGCTGCATCGATTTGCTTGTATTGCTGTCGTCATCGCCGTCTTGAATGCAAATGAGGAGAGAAAAGGCGGAGCGGAGTGATATCCGATCTTGTTCTCTGATTGGTTTGCCTCTCAGAAATTGAGTCATTTTTATTGTCGAGTACGAAAGAATTGCAGCAGTTCAGTCTCTTCCCATTAAAATGTGTAGTGTTGCTGAAATATTGCTGGAAGGAATTGCTCAGTATAATAACACCATAACCCACCCTACAGCAAGAAGGGTTCAGTTAAAATAATTAGCAATATAGTGTTTCTCTTCTATTTAATCCAACAATTAATCAGAAACTGGCAGAAATGCAGAATCCTCAATAAGTTGGATGTCTCTCTCATCAACAAACATTTTCTCTTAAGGATCCCATTGAAAAGTTCAATAATGTGGGTATGTATCAAATTCTTTGTCATAATGGACTTTCCATAGTGTTCAAACTAAACATGCCTTAAAAAATACTTGAAAGCCATTTTAAAGAATATCAAAATTGTGTCAAAAATCAAGAAATTAATAAATTGTTAATCATTAATAATGGATACATTGCTAGAGTCACCAGTTTGATTTTCCTTCAGTCTCCATTATTCAGAAGTGCTCTTCAGTTTTCAATTTGGATTTCTTATAAGCTTTTCATATCAGTAAAAATTCCAGCAATCTGATTAATAATTTATCACAGACGCCCTAATTAATTTCTTCTAAATCTAATTATTTTTTCCCTGTCTCACTGTCTCATTCTTTTTCTGTTTTCCACTTTGAGTTCATATACTCTGCTTTTTATTTTTTCTCATTTTGCTTCTCTTTCATCACATTAAGTGGTACTACCATAGTGGGTTCTGTTCAGCTATTTTACTGCTTGCCCCAAGCTTTCATTTGACAATCAGGTCCAGGCTTGCTTGCATTGAAGAAGGGAATCTAAAGATTTCCAAAATGTACATCTGTATACTACGCTTTATTTGTACAGCTGCTTGCAATGTTATTTATAATTTGTGTACAAAGTCACATTCTATACTTCTACGATAAAAATTGTATTATACTTGTTGGTGTTAAATCTTGCTACGATTTGAGACTGGTTACATTTTAGTTTTACATTTTAGGAATTCCTGTCAGTGAACGATTTGCATTTTGCTTAAATACGTTGCTGTCCGATATTGCATGCTTTTGTGAAGATTTGAGAGAAGAGGTAAGTACAGAAATATTTGTGTATAGTTTAAACTAATAATTTCTATAAAAATTTTCATTTGATTTGATATACATCGTATATACCAAAATGAAATGAATGTTTCGAGCCTAGAATGAAATTTTGAGGCCTAGGCTAACCCAAATCCTCACTTCACTGGAAATTTTAGGCATGGTCTGAAACTGAAGTGAATTAACAAATTAAGTTCTACTTGGCTTGAGTCCAGTAAGGACCAGTGTTTTTTTCAAGCATATTTCCGGGAGGGGGGGGGGAGGAAGTCCCCTAGAAACATTTTATATTAACCTAGTTTCTATTTATGACAGCTTTTAGATATATTTATATAGAGCAGATAGAACCTTCCCTAATTTCATTCCTCCCACCCACCCTCCGGCCAAAAACTCATGGAAGAGACACTGGTAAGGCCTCACCTGATCCCGGAGTAAATAAAAAAGTAAGTACACGCTCATATTAAATTAGAAAATTAAATACTGCTTGTACCAGAGCAGACTGCTCTCAATTTAGTTAAATCACATTGACTAGGATTGTTACTTTCTTATATTGTATACAAGAGAGTGATGTTTTCCTAACATTTTCAGATTCGAATGGGGGTGTTCTGATATCCGATACCTATTATTGATTTCTCCGGTATATTGTTATTTTCTTGATACCAGCGATAAACTGATAGATCCAATATATATATTTTTTATTTTTCAGCCTTGAGGAAATGGGTCTTTTCTATAACTGAACAAAGCGATGTACAGAAAGACAATAAATTACAGAAATACCTTACTAACCTAAAAGGTAGACATTGGAGGATAAGTCTGTCATCCTGTGCATCTGCAGGATAGGAAACCTCTGAATTCGAAGGTCATTCGACACTAAGTTCAAATGTTTGTAATCTGTGGTCCCATCCATCTGTAATTTATTTATTTTTAGAATCTTTAACTCTTGGTACATAAATGGAATCTTTTTTTAAAAGTGAATCAGCCACAAGCAAGCCACAAAGGAGTTAAACAAAACAAAAACATTCCTAGTCAGATATATAGCAGACAGGGATATATTCAAGGGGTTCAAACTCCCCAAATTAAAAAATATCAAAATAAACACACATGTGATAAAAAAAAAAATGTACTCAATCCCTATTCAGTTTGTCTTTCTGTATTGGCCTATTTTTACCTCCAATATTAAAATAAAATAAAATAGTATAATGTGAATAAGTGAGTGTCCCAGAACCAGTAGCAGAATATTTCTAGCTGATCTGCAATCTTTGGATTGAACATATATGAACATATGATGCAGCTTGCACTTGGCCTTAGCTTCTGTGTTTTTGATAGGTTGTTTCCAAAATGGATCGTTTTTTGTATACTTCTTATATACTTTACATACTTTTGTTTTACATGCTGTTTATTATTTTAGTGACTATTTACATTGTATTTATTAAAGTGAAAATAGAATTATGAACATGTAAGTACAGATGCACATATATCATATTTTAGTTTATGCTTCCTAAATAACTATATTTATAAGTAGGTATACATTGTTTTAATTACATTAAGAGAATAACCCTTTATTTCTTTAATTATAGTTTATATATTTCTAGTAATATTAATTAATAATATGCATTTATAATTGCTATGTCCTTATTTTTGGTATTTATTAAATTTTAAAAACTTATTTCTCACCTTTTTCTTAACTTTTTCTAATTTAAAGTTTGTCTTTAAGCCATTGTCAGTTTTCTCCGTTTATTCCATTTCTTAAAGGTTTACCAAAATGACAGATTTTTTTTAAATATTTATAGTCACTCATTATTTTCCAACCTTGTTTAAAATTGTACCAATGTTTTTTCATTATAGGGCATTCAGGTGCTTTGCACACAAGAAATTAATCATTTAAGATGTTTCAGATTTTTTTTTAGTAATATTACTGATTATTTCCGATATTGTCTGCCCCATTTGTTTTTATTTTTTAATCACTTATTCCATAATATTTTCAATCATTGTGATCGCGAGTATTCCAATAATTTTTTCTGTCATTTTATCGGACCTTGTGAATATAGTTTTGAAAAGTTATTGTCTTTCAAGCAGCAGTTTTATTTTTTGTAATTTTAGCTAATGTCATTCTATCTTCCATATGATCATTTATCGACTGTACATATGTAGGTCAAAGTGGAACAACAATTAACGATATCGGCCCTTCAGCTGAAAAAAGTTCGATTTTCAAATCTCCCATCCCCTCTTCGCAGTGAGAATGGCACTTCTCGCGGGCTCACTCTTGTCATATCTGCAGCGTATTTGGGAGGTGGGGGCTGGAAAAGAAAGGAGTATAAGTGGATGAAAAGTCAGAAGAGGGGTCAAAGAAAAAAGGTCGCTCACAAACGTCTTTATTTTCTTTCTGTTTTTAGCAAATCGGATTTGAAGATCGTTTTTTTCTTTTTTTTAATCAGTTTTTTTTGTAAAATAATCTGCAGGCTGCTGAAAAATCTGCGACGTCCGTCTCCCGTCTTGCAATTTCTGCTACCCGGGGGGTCATAGTCAGATGAAAATCTCCTTCCTTTTTCTTGAACCAACTTCATCCAGCGTAAGGACAGAGAAGATGTTCACAGTTCCCGTGTTCTCTCAATTTATTACTTTTAAGTGCCTATTTTATTTTTGCTCCTATTACTTTTATATTAATTATGGATTAGTTAAAAGAAATAGACTTAAGTAGTCGAGACTAAAAATCTATTTTTAGTATATATGTTATACCACATTGATTATTGATTACACAATATAACCCTCCCAGGTGGTGTAGTGGATAGCGTGTTCGGCTGCTGTCTAGAGGGCTCGGGTTCGAATCTCGAATAAGACATGGAGGCATGTGTGGCTATTGTAACTGAATTTCGATCTGTTGTTGCCACGTTAATTGAATTAAAAAAAAAAAAAAAAAAATATGATTTAAATTTATTTTCATGAGTTTTATAAAGTTTGTTATGAACATGCCAAGTTCATGTGCTGCTGCAGCATGTAAAAATCAATCTGCGAAAACAAAAAAATTTGTGGGGCCCCCCCCCAAAGCATTAGGATATTAGGAAAAAATGGATTCATGTTTGTAAATGAAACAGTCCTTTAAATCCAGATACCAGAAGAATTTGTTCAATTCTTTTTAGTGACATGGATTATGTCAGACTTAGATCTTTCGATCTATTTAAATTATTAACAAATTGTTAATTGTATAGCTATATTTGTTAGCCAATTAATTAATTGTGAAAATTAATACATCAGAGCTAATAAACTACAGAAACATAAATTAAACTTATTCCAATTGCAAGGCAAAATGAGTATAAGGGATCAACTAAAATAAAAGTGAAGAAACACTTTAGAGAGGTAACATTGTTTAATTTATTACAGGTATGTTTGTAATGGGTTAGATGTATATTTTCATTCAGTTTTGTAACTTCTTAATAATGTTGTACTCTTTCAGATAATTGCTGCTCAAGTGGAACTTTTGTGTACTCTGGCTAACCTTTGCAGAAACTATAAAGAGAAAGAGTCACTGAATTCTAGGTGTAGTGCTGCAAGAGGTTAGTTGAAATATTGGCTATTTTTGTATTTGAAATTTGAATTACACAAACAAACAATGGAGATTTTTTAACAGCAAACGGAAACTAAAAATGCCACTCATGAATTTATAACCTCGTATATTGAGAAAAGTTTAGAAAAGTGGCAACAATAAAAAACAGCTTATAGAAATTCACATTGCCACAAAGAATGAACAAAAACTCCACTTTTAGACGATTCATAAAAGTGTGAGCTAATCGGAATAATTCAGGAATTTTGAAAGGTGGAAAAATCGTCTAGGTGGCACAACAATTGCACTGAAAACCACACAAAGTTAAGAAAATCAAAATAACGGCAACTGAAATTTTTTAAATGCACTACATACTGAAATAATACAAAACTATAGGACAAACACAAATTTTAACCAAAATGGGAAAATGAGGCATTTAATTTAATTAAAGGGCATATTAAGGGGAGTCAAATAAACAATCGTTTTTATAAATTCATAGATCAAAAGTAATATTATTTTAGAAAATGGAACAACTTTAATTAAGAAATTAATTTAGAAGATTAAAGAAATCTAATTAATGAATAAATAATAAAATAAATAAATATAATTTAAATACAGTGGAACCCTCCTGATATGCGACACCGTCAGAACCAGAGCTTTTGTCTGTTAAAAGAGAGTGTCCGCTATTGGCGAATTATTCTTAAACTAATTTTTCAAACTTAATTATTCAACCCTTCTAATACAAACTTTGAAATAATATATTTAAGTGAAACTATACAAACGGCCTCATAGTAGCATGGGAGGAGTTTTGCATATACACTTTAAATTAAATAAATAAGTTGGTATCACGTCTGATTTCAATAGCAAAAATATCAAGCACACAACTTTGATAGAAGGTCTTTATTGCACTTCTTATAAGACGTACGAAAATTATAAAGGTCCGTGTGCTTTCGAGTATAAATATGCTCTTCATCAGTGGCTACATGGAAATTAAAATGATCGTTCATATATAGACCAGAAAAGATGACAAATTTGCATAAATACAATTGTAAAGAAACTTTTGATTATCAAAGGAAAAATTACACAAAAAAGCATAAAATATTTTTAACAGATTCAAAAACGAGTATATCTCAGGAAAAGTAAAATTAAAAATACTATTTTATTACAGGAATGCAAATTCAAAAATGACCGTCAGGCCCAATCCCCAAGAGGATGACGTCAAAGATAACTATGAAGAGACTTGAATTGCATGGAGTCGAGAATGAGTCACCAAGTATAACTTAAAATTTGAAAGGGGTCAAAATTACAAATCGACTTGCGGTAGATATAAATAAAAAGGGTTTTAAAAAGGAGAATATTACAGGGGTTATTACAATGCATTAAAAGGAAAGTTTTTTCAAAAATAGGCAGAAAATTATCTTTAACAACATAATGAGCAAGGGCTGTAGAAAGTTTACCACCTTTGACATCCCGAGCATGTTCTGCTAAATGGATGTCAACATTGCTCTTGGTAGTGCCAATATAAATGTTATAGTTACCATCGGTGGACAACAGGGGAACCACATACACCCCAGCAAAGCTTTTAAAGTCATCCATATTCCCAAGTTTAACAGACCGAACACGGTTAAGTAAAGAAGTAATATTAGAGTGAGCAAACCTGAAACCAAACTCATGACAGAACTGAATAAAGGGGCGGAAAATCTTAGGATGGTATGGAAAACTAGATTTATAAGTTAAACGATCTTTTAAAGCAACAAGTTTAGTATCAATTTGAGTAAAATTACGGTGAACATGGGCGAAAATCTTATGTATAAACTCAAAAGAATAGGCAGCCTCATGGTCAAGATTAAAGATAAAATCAATTTCATCACTCAAAGCAGAGATAGAAGAACAAACATTAAAGGCACGATTAAAATAAGCATTAAAAGAAGACCCTACTATCGACGCAATCACTTCTGCTTTGAATATTGTTGCGGAGACAAATTATATTGGCTTCCCCGATGCTATTTACAGAGGTCGAAGTCGTCCTATATTTCCTATAATTCCTATATTTTAAAAAATTTCATAGAAAACGGCCTATTTTGTCCTATATTTTGCACTTGTCCCATATTTTGGACATAAATCCTATATTTCCAAATTACAAGCAATAAAATCCTTATTTCTATCATTTTGTTTTCAGTCTATCTGCTAAATCTTCCCAGAATTTCAAAAACGTGGAACTACGGGATGTTGAACGTCTGCAATTGGTTTCCAATTGCACGTGACGTAATACTACTCTAAACATGACGCCCGCCGGCTGGACGGAAAGCGTGGGAACGGTAGCGGTACTGCCGGTACTGTAGATTAGGGGCGGGGAAATATCGGTAATTGCAGCAATCAATAGTTTCCGGAGGAACTATCTATAGTTACTAATTTTCAGTGCTAATAGTAAAATTAAATACAAACGTGTAGAAGCAGTTTTGTTGTACTTAAAAGCAATTTAAATTAAAAACATTCCTGCTTTTTTTTTTCCAAAATTTAGAATTTTGCTTTGGTTCGAAAATGCAGGTTTTCAAAAAGGAGTGGGGATTTTTATTGTGTGCCATGCCGAATCGACAAACGAAATTTCGTGATGATTGGTTGAAAGTCGTCGATAAAAATGGAACTATTATCAGTGATTGGTGCACGAAAGGAAATGATGATTTTTCTGCATATTGTGTGTTATGCAAAAAGACTTTCGCAATCGGCAACAGTGGGAAAATTTAGCTTCTGCAACATGCGAGCACTGCAAAACATAAGATTTTGGATACTCAAAACAAAGATCATACGCAGTGCCGGTTGAAAGAAAAAGTAAATAGCGATGGTCGTAAATGTGTGTGTTTTGATACAAACCAGAGCAGCCCATCTAATCAACCAAGGCTTCTGTGGAGTATTAATGAAGAAGAAAGAATTTGTTGATATGAAATTATTTTGGTTATCCATGTAGCACTGAATAATTATTCATACCTATCATGTGACAACATTAACAGTGTTTTCAAAGAAATGTTTCCAGATTCTTCTATCCCCAAAGGCATTAAGATGTGTTCTAGAAAAATATCTTATGATGTGTCTCATGGACTTGGACCATTGTTAGCATTAATCCCTCCTCCCCCCCTTATTCAAGTCACAACTCTTGATGAATTATTTCGTATAAAATATACATCGTTATTTAAATACGGAATTTTTATTATCAAAATTTCCTTTTCTCATTATTGAAAAAGACATTTTTCTGAAACAATGTAATTTTTAATATTAAACACTTTAAAACGTTATCGTAACATTTTATCACAGATGTTCAATTAAATCTAAAAATCCCGAGAATTCATATTAACGCTCATGGAAATTTATTTTGTTCACTTTGGAGTACGATTTCCATTCTTCAATGTATTCTGTGTTTTCTTCAGAATCTCCTCCCCCTCTCGATATCTGATAATTTTTTCGTTCTCGTCGAATGTGTCAGCTTGAAATCGACTGTATATTTTGCCTTTTTTGTTTAGAAAGCCATATTTACGTACTATAAATAGTAATTAAATAACTAAATAATATCGTATCGCACAGAACCGAGCAACAAGGTCATTAACACACAGACCTCTCAAAGGGGTCGGCTTGCCACCGGTGACAGTCGGCTGCGTTTACGATTAGGAACTAAGCAAATTCCTTTCTTCGCTTTCCCTACCCCACCACGTCTGGGTGCTGCTGTAACCTAGTAATGACTCATTGTAATTTAGAAAAATCATTGAGAGGAGAGATATTTTTCTTTTTTGGAAAAGATATTTATTTTATCTACTGCGATGTTTTTAACATATTTGACTATTACTAATAAAGTTTTTACTTTTTTCAGAGTCATAAGTCTTTTTAAACATAACATTATGTAGATGCTAGATAATAAATAAAACTTTTAAGTTCTTATTTTTTGTTTTTCGTTCGTTAATAGCGAAAACGGTTTAAACACATTTACACCTTTAAATATATCATTAAAAGTGTTAATCCTCGATCTTTATTAAATCTCGGCACTGCATTAAATCTTCCGGCGCTTCATTAAATCTCGACAAAGCCGATATAACGGAAGTTCTGCACTTTGATGATGATGCGCCAATCGTAAATAAATTGAATGATGGCGAAATTCGCGATATGGTATTAAATAAAAAAAGATCGAAGTAGTGACGATAAATGTGGAGAAGGAAAAATACCCATTGATAATCTTATGCAAAAAATTGATCCTGCAATTAAAGGTCTTGAAGCATTATAACCGAGCAGAAGTAATCTCCATCTACAGGATAAAGAAAGCTGCTTTCCCATAAACCAAAATTAATGAAATAACAAATGTTAATTCAAATATTTAAACGAAATGATAAAATGGAATTTTATCATTTCATTTCGTTCACACATTCTAAATTATTAATATGTATATTTTTTCTTAGAAATTTCTTTTGCCCTATTTTTTAGATTAAATAATACGTTTTAATTGATTAACTTAACTTTTGCCATTATTTTTACTAAAAATAGTGCTTTATAGTGTATTTAGTTAATATCAAATCTGAATTTTATTCAAATTCTATAATCCGGAAAAATTGAAAATTCGGAATCGGCAAAGTCCGGACGAGTCCGGATTTTCAAGGTTGTACTGTATTGAACTTTTCAGAACTTTTAAGGTAAGATGAGTAAACTTTTCTTAGTCATTTTGTTATCTGATAGAATACTTTTTCAAAAATGAAAATAGCAAAATTTGTAAGATATTTATAATGATTTCTTTTGTCCTATATTTTTTATGAAAATGTCCTATATTTTTCCAAGTTACGACTTCTAACCCTGTATTTACTTGCAAACTTGTGGTGCACCTATGGATTAACATTATCTGGTATTTTGGCCAAGGCGGTTTTGCAGGAGCTCGAGAATGAGATATTGCCTTTTTTGCCCATCCCCCCCATTCTTTGGTGCCGTTTCATTGATGATGTTTTTATTATTTGGGATAGTGATTTAAATAATCTCTTTCTTCTTTTGTCTAAGGTTAATGATTTTTACCCTTCGATTAATTTTACTGTTGAGTATGAATCTTAATTGTTCCTTGCCTTTTCTTGATGATCTGGTTACCCTTTCTGCTGTTGGTTTTCACACTTCTGTTTTCCGTAAACCCTCTTTTACTAATTCCTGTATACCCGCTAATTCTTACCATCCTATTTCCTCTAAAAAAGCTTCTTTTAACACTTATTTTAATTGCGCCTTTAATGTTTGTTCTTCTATCTCTGCTTTGAGTGATGAAATTGATTTTATCTTTAATCTTGGCCACGAAACTGCCTATTCTTTTGAGTTTATACATAAGATTTTCGCCCATGTTCGCTGTAAATTTACTCAAATCGATACTAAACTTGTTGCTTTAAAAGATCGCTTGACTTATAAATCATCTAGTTTTCTGTACCATCCTAAGATTATCCGCCCCTTTATTCAGTTCTGTCATGAGTTTGGTTTCTGGCCTGTTCACTCTAATATTACTTCTTTATTTAACCATGTTTGGTCTGATAAACTTGGGAATATGGATGACTTTAAAAGCTTTGCTGGGGTGTATGTGGTTCCCCTGTTGTCCATTGATGGTAACTTTAAATTTTATATTGTCAGTACAAAACATACTATTGGTATCCATTTGGCAGAACATGCTAGGGATGTTAAAGGTGGTAAACTTTCTATGACCCTTGCTCATTTTGTTGTTAAAGAAAATTTCCGGTCCATTTTTGAAAGAACTTGCCTTCTTATGCGTTGTAATAACCCCTTAATATTCTCCTTTTTGAATCCCTTTTTATTTATATCTACCGCAAGTCGATTTGTAATTTTGACCCCTTTCAAATTTTAAGTTATGCTTGGCGACTCATTCTCGACTCCATGCAATTCAAGTCTCTTCATAGTTATCTTTGACATCATCCTCTTGGGGATTGGGCCTGACTGTCCTTTTAGAATTTGCATTCCTGTAATAAAATAGTATTTTTAATTTTACTTTTCCTGAGATATACTCGTTTTTGAATCTGTTAAAAATATTTTATGCTTTTTTGTGTAATTTTTCCTTTGATAATTAAAAGTTTCTTTACAATTGTATTTATGCAAATTTGTCATCTTTTCTGGTCTATATATGAACGATCATTTTAATTTCCATGTGGCCACTGATGAAGAACTTATTTACGCTTCAAAGCGCTCTGCCCTTTACCATTTTTATACGTCTTATAAGAAGTGTAATAAAGACCTTCTATCAAAGTTGTGTGCTTGATCTTTTTACTTTAAATTAAATTTAAAATCTTTACACAAATTTTATATGCGTAGTATAGTACATTGCGTTGAAATATTTAAATTTAATAAATAAAAATCCTTCCCATTTGCAATTAATATTGAACAGAACAGAAATGAATTTTAATGCTGTTTAGTGATTCACTGAAAGAAATCAGTTAAAACCGTTTGTTTAGTGAGTTTTCCAACATACCATTTTCGCAAGATGAATTTTCAATTAACTGACAATAGTGAGCACTTCGTGATCTCCAGTGTCCTGGTACTTTTGTACCAGGTAATTTTTCTTTTTGTAGTGCCTCTTTACTCCTCAGCATATAGTTACTATTTAGCACAATGTCTTTCTTTTCTATTTTTATTTCGTTTTCACCATCACACTCTCAATTATCATCGGTTTTGTCTTATTGGTTCTTTTTCATGAAACTGTCGATGTCCATTCTTTTATCTGCAGTGCATAAACTGTTGTTGTCCACAGCAATGTAAGGGGAAGAAGAAACTTCTCTTTTACTGCGCAGAAGAAATCCCCCCCCCCCCCCCCCCCCACCTTTCACAAACTAGATGAGAAAACATCATTGGGAATAATCCGGTCACATTTTTCTACCCTAAGAATACCTGGCATTTTTCTTTACCTGTACTTCAATTGCTATGAAGTCATAATTATATTTTTAAAATATCATGAAAGATTATTTTTCTGACTAAAATTTGGACTTGTAGTAGGAAATAAATACACTTCCTAAAGAAAGCTACTAAACCATGCAAATTTACTAATATATTTTATAAGTCTGCAAGATTTACTCTAAATAATCTTAAATTTCTGAACATATCAAAATCCTGACAAGAATGTATTGGCCAGCCCGAACCCTGTTTGCTATCGGGAGTGTCCACTTTTGGGGAGCTTAATACATTAGCGTCCTTTCAAGGGCCTGGGGATTTTGAAATTGCTCGGGGTGTGTTGTGTCTGCTAAAGGTGAGTGTCCATTAGTGAAGGTTCGACTGTACTACTAAATTGGGACTATTGAGACCAGGAAAAATAGATAAAAATAAATTGTAAATTCTCAAATTACAAAACAATCCTAAGTAAGACAATAGTGACTTATTATAAAAGTAAGCTGATCAACATGCTGTAAATTAGGAGTGGAATTAACTGTGATGCCGCAGTACTTCTTTAATTTCAAGATTAATTCTGCAACATAGTCTCCTATCCACTGAATAAATTCATCCCATATTGTTGACGATAAATAAGAAACTTTTCCTCATCCACAATTTCCAAACTTTTCAATATGACAAAACAAACACAAAAACATCAAATTTTGCTAAAAGCTCTAAAATACTTCAATAATTAAATTACCATTGCATGGTAATCCAAATGTTTTGGCCTTTCCTCTTAATGCATGTCCATGTGGACACACCCCAAAAAAATAATGTCAATAATTTTTTAAAGTACTTGTATTTGGTTTCGAATGTTCTGAAAAAGGTCACTTCTAAACACCCCTTTTTTGCTCGAGTACCCCAAATAATAAATAAATTATAATGAACATTGCTGTCTTTGCAAGATAAAAGTCCTGTTACGGTGCTCTTCCAATCGTTGAAACCTGTTATAAATGAGTCTGAACTCAAGAAAATAGCTTACAAACCTTACACTATACCATTTTTTTTTCAGTGAAAATATTAACCAAGAATAATCTATTTTTTCGCTGTTTATGGTTAAACATAGATTTGGAAATAAAGTGTTGAATTCCTCCGCTTGCTTGTGATGCAGATTTTATAATCTCTTTATCTTCAAAATCGATATTTTGAGGTAGGTATCCTTTTTGTGTAAAATATAGAATAAGTTCTTCATAGGCACTCCATTCAGCAGGATCGTTGCTAAATATACCGCAATGTGTACTTGATAATGTTCCTGTTCACCAACCAAGCTCCTTTCGTTGTTTAACATGAAACATAACATGCTGATGATTCAATTTCTTTATTATTGAGTTCAATGGATGCTGTTGGTGCTGGATCAGCACTGTTCACTGGTAACTCTAACAAGCCAAAATTTACTTTCGCTTTTCAGCTTCACTGAAATGCTGCCGCTTCATGGTTCTTATAATCTAAAATAAATAAACCGAATTTTGTAATTAATAACAAGTTTTACACAGATTTTTCCATTCCGAGAAGTATTGTTTAAACATTATTAATATTTTTTGAATCATAAGTAAATACAATTATTTAGGGTTAATTTTTGACCAAAAAATTAAAAGAGGGGTCACTTTTAAGTTGGGGGGCTTCTTGTGCTTTATGGGTAATCTGCTACTAGTAATGATGTAATGCAAGACTCATTTTCCGAATAACTGTCTCATCCCTGGATTAAAATTATAAATACAGAAGCCATTTCAGAATTTTAGATTTGAGTAAGACCAAACTTCTTTAAACAATAAGAAGAAGAATCTCTGTCCTAAATGGTTTTGGCTTTTAAATTCACTGATTTGAACTAAGGAAATTAAAAGATTTGAAAGAAAGTACATTAGAAAAATTGAATTTCAGAGAAACCTTTAGCAGTAATGTTGAAAAGTTTGTGGGTTGTAATAAGAAGTGTTGAAGACCCAGACCGTCCGACTCGTCCAGAGGACTAAGAGCAGGTAATAAGAAGTGTGCAAAATTTTATTTTTTTTTCAATTAATATCTTCTACAGCTTAAAGTTTTAGAAAAACATCAACATTACATGTTTTCTAAATATATTGTTTTTACCCAATAAAATTTTGGGGAATCGTTATTTATATTTAGAACAAATAATTAATCAAAATGTTATTTTAATTTATTAAATTCTTTATTATTTATTATGTTTTTTGTCAAACAGCATGCATTTTGGATAACATTTTAATTAAAACCTTGTTATTTTTTGCCTCAAAGTTGAAAAATGTAATTTTTTTTTTTCTTTTTTTAATTTCAGCAAAAGAAATTTTTTTTAAGATGAGCTTCATATTTAAACTTCCTGATAATTTTTTTACATGTTCTTTATACAGTAACCTTCTTACCATAAAAACAAAAAAAATTAGAGTTTTTTGGAAAATGTGAGAAATTTTTTTTTTCTGTAAAATATAAAAATGTTACTTAGCTGCATTTTCATAAGTCAAGAGTAAAAATAACTTACCTATTTAATAAATTTTTGTATAATTAACTAAATGTATTAATTTATTTATTAAAAATTAACAATTTTTACATATTAATGATTGTTATCAGTTTTATATAAAGAATTAAAATACAAAGAAATATTTTTAAATATTCCTCTTGTTACTGTATTGATAACTAAATTACATAATTTTAAACCATATAAAAGAAGTTTAATTAGGTATGTTTTGGTTACCATTCCTGTTGAAGAAACAAACCCCGTTTTCCTTTCTTTCCGAAATATGAGATTATTCCCACAAAGTATAGGGAAAGTCCAGAACAAAGAAAATAAATTTTGATACCCTCTCAGATACTGAGATATTCCTCTGCAGTAATAAATAATGTGAACTTAACTTTTAAGGTCATGACTACAGTGCAATTAGGAAAGGATTTTCCTCTAGGATGTGCCACTAGGGTTTCTTTGTAGAATTCAAAGCTATTAATGAATGTAGTTAAGAGTGTGCAGTTTTCCCTCTTTCAATATAATCTTCTTGCTAGTTAAAAGTATTAGGGCAAATTTTATCTCATTGTTTTTTAAATAATGGCCTCATTCAGTTTTCAGTGTACAATAAGTATATGTTTTTCAATATTATATAATAAAAATCTAAAGGACATTTTTTAGTTATTTTGTAATGACCAGCAGCGTCGTATGTAGGGAACATATGATAATAAACACCAACATGTAACTGTGTGCCTTCATCATAGAAAAGAAAGTAAAACACCAACATGTAACTGTGTGCCTTCATCATAGAAAAGAAAGTAAAACACCAACATGTAACTGTGTGCCTTCATCATAGAAAAGAAAGTAAAACACCAACATGTAACTGTGTGCCTTCATCATAGAAAAGAAAGTAAAACACCAACATGTAACTGTGTGCCTTCATCATAGAAAAGAAAGTAAAACACCAACATGTAACTGTGGGCCTTCATAGAAAAGAAAGTAAAACACCAACATGTAACTGTGTGCCTTCATCATAGAAAAGAAATTTAGAAAAAGGTTTCCTATTCTGTATTCTTTTAATTACCACAAGAATGATATAAAATCAAAACTAAAATGTATTATAACTTGCAAAAAAAGTTAAAAGAATGTTTATTTTCATTAAAAAAATTTACATTGTATGCCAAAGGAACAGAAGAAAAAGAAAGCAAAACAAAAATAAATGAAGACAAGTTTGATGTTGGCGATTCTTCTAAATCTACTACTGAAAAATATGAAGGAAGCCCCAGTTATATATCGGATGAAGAGAAGCAAGGTGCTGAAGCACAAAATTGTGTTCAGTTACTTCTGCTTTAAAATCTAAACTAGTTCTGTAATGAGTGAGCTGCCAGCGCCGCGACACTTGGGAAAGAAAGAGAGAGAGACGGAGGACTTATGACATCGGCTTGAGGCTGAAGCCCACCAGTTTTGTGGTGTTGAAGGCCCAGACCACACAGCCAACCCTAAGGCTTGCGGCAATCAAGCGTGTGGCCGGCAGTTTTGTGGTGTTGAAGGACAGAGCCGTGCCGCTTCCACCTCAGTTCATGCCTCCAGGTAGGTTTTGTGGTAGGTTTTGTGGTGTGAAACTTCTTAACTTTTGTGATGTTTGTGTTGTATTTGTGAATAGTTTAATACTGTCATTAAACTTCAAAATATGTATAAGTATATCCGTGTCAATCCTGTACAACTAGTGGATATAGTTCTTGTTTATGTAGAACAAAAGAAATTTTACAATTTCAAGTACAATATTCAAAGTTCAGTAAAACGCAAAGGTTAAGAAAATAGAAGTATATGTTAATCAGAAAAGGAAAACAAATTTTACAAGTGATTATGCAATGCTGATAAACTTTTTAGAATAATGTCAGAACAGATGGATAAAGTCAGTGTTAGTAGGAAAAGCAACAATATCCATAAAATGTTAGTTATAAATTAGAGTTTGTGATTTTAAATTATAATTTTTGCGTACAGTATTTCTTTTATTTATCATTAATAATTTTCATAATCCTTAGTTATATATATATATAATACAAGTAAAATAAAAATTCTTTAATTATTTATATATATATTCAACCAATGTTAGCCATTCATAATTTCTATTTATTCATAGAACAAACTCTAACAGTTTTGAAATCTTAGCCAGTAATTGTGGAAATTATTTTGTATAAAGTTTCTTTCTTTTTATTTTTAGGCTTTTAGGACTTTTCTATTTTATTTTTTTTTATTAAACATTTTTTCCCACTCACAATCCCACTCACTGACAATTTTGGATGTTTTATTTTTCAATTTCAGAAAAATTTCTTGGAATTCTATTTTTTTATATATATATTTTTTATGATTATGAACAAATTTCACAGCCTTGCAAAAAATTATATAGTAATTCTGGCTAACCAAAAATGAATTTTAGTAGCTCAGTTAATGGAATAATTGCCCAATGTGATTGAATTTTATTTTGAACTGCCATGTTTACCTATATCAAAAAGCCGAACTCAAACCACCACCTGTGAAACAGTGACCATAAAAGCCTACTAATGTAATGCTAATTAAAAAATAACTTAAATCAATTTGAAAATTATCAGTTGGAAATATTGAAATTAAGTAACATTCCCCCCCTCCCCCTTCAAATGCGATAAAACATTTCTTCAAATCAAGAATTTCATTCTTTCTGACATTTACAGGTAAATAAAATGTTCTTTCTTATCAATTTAATATTTAATATTTACCCTGTCTTAAACATATAGTATTTAGTTATCGATTTTATAGGAAGATTGAATACAAGGAAATATTTATCTTTTAATTTTCTGCATTGATAACTAAACTGCCATATTTTGATCTTATATATGATCAAAATAGAGTAGTTTAGTATCAATACGGTAAATTAAAGAGAAATATTTCCTTGAATTTATAACTGCATTCCTCCTATAAACTGGACATGAATTAATATTTTTTTAAAGTTTCAATATATAAACTAGTGTGATCAATTATTAATAAATTATGTACTCTGCCAATTATTTTTACTGTTGACTTAATAAAAATATAGCCATTTTGCATCTTTAAAAACAAAAACAAAAATCTCACATTTTCTAAAAAACACTAGAAAAATGATAACTAAAACGTATCTAATTAATCTTTTATATAGTTTAAAATTATGCAATTAAATTATCAATATAGTCACGAGAAATATTTAAAAAATTTCTTTATAATTCAATTCGTTATATAAAACTGATAACAATCAATAATATTATGTAAAAATTGTCAATTTTTAATAAATAAATTAATACATTTAGTTAATTATACCTAAATTTATTAAATAGGTAAATTATTTTTACTCTTGACTTATAAAAATGCAACCAAATAAAATGTTTATATTTTACACAAAAAAAATTTTTTTGTTCACATTTTCCAAAAAACATCTCTCTCTAATTTTTTTTCATGGTAAGAAGGTTACTGTTAAAAAAATATGCAAAAAATTATCAAGAAAGCTATGGAGCTCATTTTGAAAAAAAAATGTGTGTGCTGAAATTAAAAAAAAAAAAAAATTACATTTTAATGAGGTTTCATGGTTCAACAAGGTTACATTTAACAAGGTTTGACAAGGTTACATTAACAAGGTTTACAAGGTTACTTTTAACAAGGTTTTAAACAAAAGAACAAGGTTTTAATTAAAATGTTATCAAAATGCATGCTGTTTGACAATAAGCATATATTCTAGAATATCCACAGAGAAAATAATGTGTTTCTGACAATTAGGTGCAGAGCAAGAACGGATTTTATTAAACACAAGGTTTTCATTTCATACATCCACAGAGCAGCACCTAATGAATTCTCCATTTCTTTGAAAATTTTTTGCTAAAAAACTAAAATTTTGCATGGTATTATAACTGCTATATGTAACTTTAAAAAAAAAAATTGAGAAAAATCTAAGAAGGTTTTCACATTTTTTTGGTTGAATTGACCCTCAGGAAACTCACAGAAAAATATACTTGTGGAAAAAGACAGATAAACCAAGTTTTGTCAAATGCTAAAGATTTATTAAAATCCTGGAAAGAAAATAATGTGAAGAAAAATACTCTAAAATGAATGATCACATCTATGAGGGTTTTAGGGACACGATCTAAAGGTCTTTTAAGTAGCCCAATGATAAAAATAAAGGCTTTGGAAATTTCAAAGAAATTGGGAGTAGATGAATTCTGTGCAAGTAATAAGTAATGGTTGGCTGGATGGATAAGTTTTGTTCATAAAACAGTATTGCTTTTAAGGTTATAAACAGTGAAAGTGATGACGTTGATGATACAGCTTTGGAAGCATGAAAGCCAAGATGGGCTTTAATTATAAAAGAATATTCACTCACTGGATTACATTTTTAATATGGATGAAAATAGACTTTTTTCCCCCTGTCTTCTTTGAAAATGGTTGGATTCGCATTTCAATGTGACTCGAGATTCACTTTTGTGAAACATTGAGAGTCAGGATTCTGCTTATTTTATTCCTTTTCAGTTTTAAATTGATAATTATTGTGATAATTTTTTTTTCATTTATAAATAAAAGATTGTTCCATATACTTCTTTAAGTAATGTTCCTAAATCAGGGTAACCACAGACCTGGAAAACCTGGAATTATCAGGGAATTCTATGCTTCTGAAAAATCAGGGAATTTCGTTGAAAGTCTGAAAAAATTGCAAATTTCTGTGATTTTCTTTTCATTTTCCGACTTTATAGTTTTCTTTAAGCTGAATGAACAATGCTTGTTCATTCCATGATGTCACATTTTTCATTTTGCATTACAAGACCTATCACTCATCTCCTTTAAATATACTTCTGAACAAGTGACTGGAGGGAGAGTTTTCATTAAGAGGCGACGTAACCACGATAAACATCTTTGGAGGGGGTCCGTTTCAGGGAATTTCTTGTAACCACCCTGTAAAGGTACCTTTTCCAATGTATACAGTGTAATGCTAGAATGCTTTTTTTCTTCCAGTTACCCTATGCAAGTCAGTCGTGCCTGTTTTCATCGGTACAGCACGTGCAGTTGGAAGGGCGAGCAAATGTGGACCTCTGTTGTTCTGTCGGATATTTCCTCAACCTGTCACTCCCCCTCCCAGCTCCCCAGAGTCTGCAAAGTTGCATAAAGTGGCAAGTGCCAGCTCTTTCAAGCAGCGTACATTCCATAACTTTCGACCTATATTACACCGTTCCATGTCGGCTGTTTCTCGCAATGTCTCCAGCAATGCCCTGATCAGCCATGATTCTGGGGCTGATATGTCGATCATCGGAAGTAGTGGACTGTCCAGCAAAAGGGCCTCTTTGTACAGTCAGTCATCTTTGACCTATGACCCAACAAGTTATTATTTCTATAAGTTCGGATCCAGTTTTGGTCGATTACCAGCTTTAGGACTTATGGAGAATAATGACCACCCATTGTTGTTTACAGTAGCTCATCTCCAAGCTGTTTTAGCCATTGTAAGTATGAAACACTTTTCTGACACTTTAGCTATGTATATGTTTATATACAACTTTCCTCTTTGGAACTTTATCATACTATATTTAGTATGTAGAGAATATTGTTTTTCAGAAAACATTTTCGAGATTTTGATACATTTTGGTATATTTCTGTCAAATACTTGAAAAACTCAACTTTTCATACTCTTTTTTTCTATCAAGCAGCTCAAAAGCAAATATTTTCACGTGATCTAGAAGTGGCTGATGGGTAATGGTAATGAATAATTTTGTAGCTTAAAAAAGAGAAAAAATAATAATAAATGAGAGATGAATTTTTGCCATGTTTGTTTAGAATGCAATTTGTTCTACATACTTTTTCAATATTATTATATTTAATTTTGACTTTATAAATATGCAAATTTTTCATTTTAAATCACTGTCATCTAATGGTAGGTAATTTGAATTACATCAGTGGAACTCCTAAATAATCAAAATAGATTGGTGTATTTTAAAAAATTATGATTTCAACTTGTAAAAAGTGATAACATTAATAAAATAGTATGGAAACACATCAACTCATTAATACTTTAAAATCATTTTAAAATCAGCTTGGCACCTCGTTCTCGACTCACTATGTGTCAAACCTTTATTTGATTTTCTGAAAATTTAGTAGTTGCTTTATTTCATTTTTTGACTATATTCCTATTGGTTGTCATTTAATTTATGAACCTTTTCCTTTTATTGTAATTTGTATTTTATAAAATAAATTATATTTTAATGCCTCATATTTAAAAATGTAAAGACGTAAATGGGTTGATATGTAAATTTTGCCTGGTGGTTATGGCTTATATTTAAGCACATGTTCGCAACTTTCACTTCACCACTGATGAAGGGCATAATAGTACCCCAAAGTGCTATGGCTATGTGATTTTATACGTCGTAAAAAGGTGATTTTAATAAAAGACTTTTAAACCTATTTTTTGGTTGTCTTTGATTTTAAAGCATGATAACATTAACTTTATTTTTTGCTAGAATTGCTCATGAGCATTTGTCTCTAAGAATCAATTTTGTTATAACAATGTTTGAAAAACACCCATTTTATCCTCATATTGGGACAAGAGCGATCTCAAGCCGTTTAGAATTGGCTTCACTCCAGTGTGGAGTTTTGATTAAGAAGGGAGTTCTACAGCGAAATAATAGAGAAACATTGAAGAAAGTGCACTACGAAAAAGGAACCTTTAATGAATAATCTTTATAATATTATTCAATATTAATTTAAGAACAATTATTTTTTCATATTATTATGTGTTTTGGTGTTCTTACTTAATGTTATGTTTTCTTTCAGGCTAAAAAGCTGCTTACCAAAGAGATGTTGCAATTTTTAGATGAGCAAGCTACAGAAATGTATAATGTAAGTAACAATTCTCTCTGTGTTATTGTAAATGCAAGTAACAATATTCTCTATGTTTCTAAAGCCCTTGTAAAATCAGAAATTGTATAAATGAAACTGAATTTTCGTTAATTAAATAGGTGTAAGGAGTGTTACATCTATTACCATAAAATAGGACACATCCAGTAACATTGAATGAATTTTTTAATGAAAGCATAAAAAGCACCTGCTGTTGAATTTTTATGAAATAATTAAAATTTTATGATCTAGTGATGGATTGTTAGCAGAGGTAGGGTCATCTAATATGTAAACTAAGGCCATCTAGTATGTAAGAACCAGTTGACAAATATCAGAAAGTTCCCTTTTTTCCAATCTCTGTTTTAATTCATGCAAGTAAAACATGTGATCCAATATACCAAGATCAAAATGGTCAGGAAAAGAGAATGGATTGTCCCTAAGACATCAATCTTCAGTGCACATAGAAAAAGTCCTGCACCGAAAGGGTTGTTTATGGTTTGTAAAATTGTAGATCCCATTGCATCATTGTTATTAGTAAATTGCAAATTCTAGGATTTAAAAGCTTCTTAAAGTTGTTATATATCAATAAGATAAAAATGTATGACTTTAGTTATTCCGAAGTGATGTTAGTCATTATCTCATTCTGCATCTTTTCTTTCCAGTCTGGCCAATTGAAAATATTTCCTTACAAGACATTCAGTGAAACGGTGAACCTGGTTTTGGTTACATTGCTGAGGGAACTTCTGCAACCCCAGAAAAGTATGGCATGTTTTTCTCAATCCCACTTAGCATTGCTCTGTGTTTATGTGCATGGGAATAAGTCAGTTTCCTTTGAAAAGCATTATCCTTAGCAGTGCTGCCACATCCCTGAAAAAAGAACACTTCTCTTCCCCTTGAATGTAAAACAAAACGAGGCGTGATTGTTAGTGGGCTTGATTACCTTTTTGCATTGGATTGGACATTAAAAGTACATACTCTAAATTATAATGTATGGAGTTGAATTTCTTTTAACTTGATGGACTCAATGTCATAAATGAAACAAACTAGATATAATATTTCCAAGAAATGGATAAGTTTTGTATATAAAGAGTTTGTTAGCAGAAACTTCTCTTGAGATATTAAAAATTTTAAATTGGACTCGTATTTCACATGAAAACATAATTTCTATTCTGAAGTTTACATTATGTCTTTTGAAATGGATCTCGGACCTTGAAATATAATTTTGTTTTGTAAAACTGGACCAATACAAATGTATGGGTTAACCGCATTATACCAGTTAAGTAATCATTACTTATTTAGTTTTACATTGATAGTCATTAAGTATTGTACCTTTCCAATATATGGATGATGCAAACAAGTGAAATGAAAATTTCACTTGAATGAAAATGAAGTCTTTTAAGAAATAACAACTTTTAACTATTTAAACCTTTCAAAATAATATTCATTTAATTAAAAATTCTTTTGCCTATTCTTTTAAAAAGATTTTTTCTAGAATATTTAATGAACTTGATATCACAACCATTAGCTTAATAAAACAGATTTTGTCCGCAGGTCCACAAAGTACTACAGTGCAACTTGGATAAAACGAACATCTCTAATTTGAAATCTTCGTTAATTCGAAGATTTCTCTTGGTCCCTTGAACTTTGTATTAAATCAATGTTAAAAAATCGTGGATAATTCGAAGTTCAACTTCCTTAATTCAAAGTTTTTTATAAAAACTTTCGAACCATAACAACTTTTTGGCCTTTCATCGTTAAGAAATCATCGCCGGAATACCCCCACCTGTTCGACACGTGACAGCTAAAACCCCCCTTCCCACTACCTGTTCGACCTGTTTGAGCGTTCAACCTACAGAGGGTTTTGGTTCAACCAGCTTCAGACGTCATTTGAACTTCCTACTGTCAGTGTGTATGTAGTGTTGTCAGAGTTTCGCTAGTGAGCATTCACGATGTCTTGAGTAAACCACGCATTCAATACAAGAATTTAACGTTTGCTGAAAAGGTCTCTGTCATTCGCAATGTGGAAAAGTGTGTGAAGAGGAAATGCCAAATCGCCAACGAGTATGGGATAGCACCAAACACTTTGTCTACTTTTTTAAAAAATAGGGACAAAATTCTAAGTAGCGCTGTTGCTACGTGTGGAAATGGAAAGGATTGCAAAAGAGCTAGAGAACCGGACAATCCTGAAGTCGACGAGTGCATGTTGAAGTGGTTTAAACAAGCATGGGACAAAAACATTCCTCTGAGTGGCCCCCTTATTCGAGTAAAAGCAGAAGAATTTTCTGCCGGTTTTAGAAAAAGTGATTTCAAGGCTAGCACTGGTTGGTTGGATGGATTTAAGGGAAGAAATGTAATCTCCTGTAGGCGTATGTGTAGTGAAAGTGTGAATCAAGAACAAGTCACTTTATTGCTTGGGGCTAACATGGATGGCAGTGAAAAGCAGTTGTCTTTGCTCATGATAGGCAAATATGCTAATCCAAGATGTTTCAAAAATGTCAAATCAAAACCAATAGAGTATAGATCAAATAAAAAAGCTTGGATGACTGCAAAAATTTTTAAAGATTGGCTGCTGAAACTTGATAAAACGTATCGACAAAAGAACAGGAAAATTCTCTTGTTTATTGACAATTGCATTGCGTATAACTCTATTCCACATATGGACAATGTAAAAGTTATTTTTTCCCCACCAAATATGACTTCAGTTGTGCAAACGATGGATCAGGGCATCATAAAAAATCTCAAGCATTTTTACATATGTATTTTCGTTCGAAACCTCTTGACAGATTTTTTCAAGGACAAAAACAAAAAAACAGTAATAAGTGTCCTTGATGCAGCATGATTGTGTCACAATGCATGGTCTCAAGTAACGGAAACAATAGCAAATTGTTTTCGAAAGGCAGGATTTACCAATATAACTGACCCAGCTGAGTTCATAGAAGAAAATGTCCCCACACCGGACGCATGGGTAACAATATGGGCGTGACATTCGAAGAATATGTCAATTTGGACAAAAACGTGGAAGTTTGTGGACAACTGTCAGATCAAGACATTTTATCAGAAGTGTTAAATAAGACGAGTGCAGCAGAGTACGATATCGAGGATGATATTCTGGATGAAGAAGAGACGCCAATCCCTACATCATCGGAGGCGCTGTTTCATCTAGGTGAATTTCGTCGGTACATTGAAGGACAAACAAACATTAGTGATGCTGTTTTCCGTTCACTAAACATGCTTGATGATTTTGCTAACCTTAAACAAATGAACTCTACAAAACAATCAGACATTGCACAATTTTTTCTAAAACTATAATTTTCTGTATTGAATGTAATACGTACATGTATGTAGCTTATGTAAATCTTATTTTGTTTACATACATATAGTGTTTAAGTCCTTCATACCATGATATTTCTCAATAAATATTTACTTATTGACAGAATAACCTTTTCAAGCATTCAGTGGACCTGAAACTAAAGTTAAAAGGTGTAACTTTTTTAAGTTGAAGTTTTGGATAATTCGAATTTTTTTAGTGGTCCCTTCACTTCGAATTATCCAAGTTGCACTGTATTATAAAATCAATTTAAAAATATTAAAATATTTTATTACTATGTGACGGGTGTTTACCTTGCAATTATGCTTTCAGCCCTTTTGGGTGCCATATGTCCATCATCATCCAAAGGCAAATAAATGAAAGCACCATGCATACAATTACCGAGACATTATTGCCGAGACAATTACCGAGACACAATTCTGCACAGGAAGGAATAAGAAAACAGGATTCATAAATGTGTTTTACATTTTATTCATCATGAAAAACATTTGGATTAAGATAAGAATCTCTCTCTCTCTCTCTCTCTCTCTCTCTCTCTCTCTCTCTCTCACACACACACACACCACACACACACACACACACACACACACACACACCACACACACACACACACACACACACACACAGCTCTTCAATGAATTTTCCTTTGAATTGTAATGTGATAAAGCAAAAGGCAACAAAGATTTACAGCATGTACAAGAGCTTGAATCTGTTTCTTTTAATGAATCACATCGACACGAATTTAAAGTCAGTAAATATTGGTTTAACAGATTTAGAAATCGATTTTACTTGCGCAATGTCAAAATTGTGGGAGAAAGCGCATCAGCCAACATAGAAGCAGCCCAGGGATTCTTAGGGAATTTTCCCATAATTGTAGAAGACATACATTACACTGCAAATCAGGTTTATAACACTGATGAAACCGCGTTATATTGGAAGAAAATGCCCGAACGCACTTACATCTCGAGAAATGAAAAGTCTGCTTCGGGATTTAAGGTTTCCAAGGATAGGATCACTTTACTTTTATGTTTAAACACATCTGGAGATAATGTTACAAAGCCCATATTAATTAACCGTTCATTCAACTCAAGAGCAATGAAAGGGGATGACAAGCCAGCTCTTCCTCTTTTCTGGCGAGCAAATAAAAAAGCATGGGTAACGAGTGTTTTATTATTTCGTGATTGGTTTTATAATTGCTTTGTGCCGGAGGTGGAAGATTACTCAAAAAGAAAAAATATCAGTTTCAAGGCTTTGTTACTGATCGATAAAGTGCCAGGACACCCAGAAGATTTAAATCATCCGGCTGTTAAATTCATATTTTTACCACCCAATACGACATCAATCCTACAACCACAAGACCAGGGAATAATTAAATCATTTAAATCATTGTATATACGGCACACATTTGAACACATTTTAGAAAATATTGATTGGAATCCAAATACTACTACAGTAACTGACTTGTGGAAAGATTTTTCAATTTTAAATAGCATTGAAATTATTTCGTTATCTCTGAAGGAACTAAAATCTTCGTCTCTGAATGTCTGTTGGGGAAATGTATTTGTATAATCTAAGTGACTCGTACAACACGGATTCATATAACACAGAACGTATCTACCGTGTTATAGGGGGTCTACTGTAGTTAATACTATTTTAATTTTATATAATTTTTCTTTTATAAATTTATTTGAAAATGTGTAATATCCCATGTGCAATATCAGGTTTAAGGTCATGTGCAATATCAGGTTAATCATGAAAATGTGCAATATCAGGTTTAAGGTAGCATTCTAAAGTTTGTGTTATTTATTTGATAATGAAAAATTCGGAAATTTCATTTATCAGCAGATTCATTGTTTATATCAAAAAGTAGATCCCATGCAGCAAATTGTCAGTGGGTTTCCGTCAAGACAAATAGGAATTTAAATATTTCAGAAAATCATGTTGTACTACATTGCAAAGGAGGAATTTGGGAGATAAATGAATTAACATTTAGAATGATATAGAACATTTAGAACAGAAGATAAATGACATTTAGAACAGAAGATAAATGAATTAACATTTAAAATGAATTAAATACAAAAAATGAGCAATAGCCTTGTTGCATTCAATTTATGATTAAATTTTTGTCAATCTATTTGATTTTAATGGCACAATGAATTATGGGGGGTCTTTAACTTGGATGATAAATTGAAGTAGTGATTCAACGGATAGGATGGTAAGTTAGTACGGAATGAAATAGAACACACTTGCATTGCATTTATTTTTGAAATTAAGATAAATTAAAGCCAATTTATTTTTCATGCTCACCATAGATTTGCCATCTCCTTTCACGAAGGATGTCGAGGAGTTTGTGAAGGATCTGTTCCTTGCCGGGCAGACGGAGCTGCAGACCAGGCAGCACGATGCCAGTGAGCGGGAGGATAAAGAATCCAACTTCACTGTAGTCAACAAGTTCAAAGTGAACGTCCAGGCGAATGCTGCATGCGTAGATCTCCTTGTGTGGGCCGTCGCAGATGATATGGGTAATGGATTCCAACTGTAAAAACTATAAATGATTACTTTTCAACTAAATAAAAATTTTAAGTATATTAATAATTACTTAGCTTATTGAAAATTACTTAATAAAGTATTATAATAGTCTTTTAAATGTTATAATATTTTATATATAAAATAATAATAAGCTGATTGACCATATATATATATATGTGTGTGTGTGTGTGCACGCGCATGTATATATGTATAGCTGTCTTCTCTTTTTCCGAAGTCCCTACTTAGCCTAGAAGCTTACATTTTTTTATTAATATAGCTAACTATCTGAGAACATGCACAGTGAAATAGAATGTAAAAAATAGAATGTAAAAATAGAATGTTTTTAGAATGTAAAGGAAAAGAGGTAGGATAAAGCTATCTCCACCTACTAAAATAAAGTTAGGCTCTTCATTTTTTGTTTGAATGGGAGACAAATTTCCAAAAGCCTGTAGAAGCCCGAATTTCCAAAAATGCGATAATTTATTTTATACAGATTTTTAATAGCGAGTAAAATCAATGTGGTATATGCAAATCTATTATGTCACCGAAATGACGTCAGCCTAGTATGCAAGACTGAACTCTTCTATGAAGGCAACTATAAATATGCTGCACTTGTAAGTAAGGTGTGTGAATAAAGGTAGTTGAGTTCTGAGAGTGTCTTATGCCTTATTCCTTGGTGTAAATACACAACAGTAGTGACGAGGATGGGACGAGCCAGTTCGATACATGTTGTTCCTCAGAAGAATTTCCGTCGTATATTGAAAGGATAGAAGCATCGTTCCGAGTGAAAGAAGTTAAAGAAGAAATAAAAGTTGCAGCTCTGCTCAGTTCGATGGGAGCCTCTACTTATAAAATACTGAAGAACCTTGCCACACCGAGGAAACCTTCTGATATGAAGTATGAAGAAGTCGTGAAGTTACTTACCAACCATTTAAGTCTGGCTCCACTTGAAATGACAGAACGTTACAGATTCTACAAACGCAACCAATTAGAAAGTGAGTCAGTTTCAAATTATATATCTGAATTAGAAAATCTTTCTAATACTGAAACTGTAATAGTAGTACTGTAATATTAGAACTAATATCGGTACTAATTTAGCAGTGATATTGAGGGATACATTAGTAATGAGTCTTAAAGACGAGACCATACAGAAAAATCTACTGATAATTCAAAATCTAACTATTGAGTTAGTGAAATCCACTACTTTAGGATTAGAAACAACCAACCGGGATGTGCATGAAATGCATCGAACATTTTCTGTTAATAAATTAAGTAGTACAAGTTCTACATTATGTAAAGTACAAAAATCAAAGAAGGAAACCAGTTCAGTTGAAAAACTTGGGCGATATTGCTACCGATGCCTGGATACGAATCATTTAGCACACAAATGTAAATACTCAGATTATGTTTGCGAAATCTACTCTAAAAAAGGTCAACATGCACGTATTCTACTGAAGAGATGGAACCTATGAAGATACCTGATTTGGATCCTACAATGGAGGATATTTCTGAAAATCTCAAAGCCCCTGCAGTATCAACCGTGACAGATTTTGACTAGACTTCTAAGAAGCTCCTCGCTAACTGTACCAAAGCGTGTCAAGACTCTTGATCCGGAATCGGAAACCCTAATTCCAAGTCCAGGAGCCCCAGTCAAATCAAAGGAATCCATTGCACCTGTGATACCAGAAATGCCATTATGACGATCTGTGAGAATCCGGAAGCCTCCTGATAGACTGCACTATTACAAGTAACCCCTAAGGACTATAATTGAAGATGGAGAAGTGTGGCATATGCAAATCTATTATGTCACCGAAATTATATCAGCCTAATATGTGGGACTGAACTCTTCTATGAAGGCAGCTATAAATACGCTGCACTTATGCAGCATATTTATAGCAAGGACTAGTGGACTTAGTAACCTTTATTCACACACGTAAGTAAGGTGTATGAATAAAGGTAGTTGAGTTCTGGGAGTGTCTTATGCTTTATTCCTCTGTGTTAATACACAACAATCAAGTCGTATATTATTGAGTATTATCCGTATTTGCCATTTTAAAATTGGCACCAAGCATAGGACTTTGAGGTATGATCCTAGAAATGTATCACCATAAACTGTTATTCCTTAGCTCTTAAAATATGCAATTGTTTCTTTTTTTGTTTTAAATTTTTATAATTAAATTAGGGTGTTAATAACGTTTATTTAAAAGCAACATAGCATATTCCCGGTATCATGTCTGAAAAGAAAGTGCTCATAAAACCTGACTTTGATTTGCTCCGATTACTAAAAAGGGGTGGATAGGATTTCAAAAGATGATCGAGTGTAGAGAGTGTTTTCTGTGTGAGTATATGTGTTGTTTGTTCCACAGTAGGGGGTTTCTATCTTTTCAATTGCAATTTTCATTCTTATTTCGAGATTTTTGGAAGAGGAGGGCAGCCCTCATTTTTTAAATTTTCATTTGTATCTATTTTAACTACATTTGCTCTGATTTTGATGCAATTTTCATATTGTATTTTCTATTCTGCAATGAATGACTCGACCTGCTCACATGGAATTTCGACACGTTGCTTTACAGCATCTGCACTCGCTATAGGGTCACAGAACTTGCTAAAAAACTGATTGCTATATTTAGTGACCATAACTAGTTATACTATAAAATGGAGTATTGAATTATTTTGTAGCAATAAGTTAGAGAAGTATAAAAGTTCAATATTTATTTTCCTTTATATATATTTATTATGTAAATATAGTCATTTAATTTAAATATTTTTACTTTTTTTATCACAATAATTAAATACGAAATGTTTTAAAACATTTCTTTTTCAATAATGACTGTTTTTAAACTTTTTTCTTCTTTGTAGTAAATTTTTTAAACTGCTTTCTTCTTAATACTGAATTTTTAACTTTTTCTTCTCCGTAACTGAAATTAAAAACAAAATCTTCTCATCAGGAGCTGATGGTCTTTGCAGCCGCCTTCAAGTGAAGATACACTCGACCCACTCTGCCAAGATTGCCCTCGCCCACATGCCATTACTCATGGTTTGCCTAGAAGTGAGAAATTCAGCCTCAGTTTAAATCATTTATTTCCATATTTTTGTACACTGAATTTGAGTCAAAATTTGCTCTTTGAATCTTGAAATATCTTAATGGATAAAAGGGACTGCCTAGATTTCAAGCAGAATTTTATGATTGAACGTAAACTGAAAATAATGAAATGTGTGTTTAGGCATTTTTTTGCAAAAAGAGAGTAAAATAAGTCCATTTTCTAAATAGGGTATTGGATGTTAGATAGTATGTATGTTTTCCTTTGTATCTTTGTAAACTTAAATTAAAATTGAGACTAGACATTCATTTCCATCATTGAGTATTGTTTTTAGGAGTTTCTCAGAGGATTGGATATCCTTACATAAAGCTGAATGATAAATAGAGTTCAATTATTATTTTGAATTTCAGGGGTATGAGAGAGAGAGAGAGCCTGATCACTTTTTTCATTAAATTCACCAAAGTCACCATTTTCATCAAAAAGTCACTTAATGTCATTATTTTCATTAAAAGGTCACTCATTTTGAATTATTTCTCTGTGACAGCTCATGTGCGATTGTTGTTGAGGCATGCCAATGCGAGTCTAATGTAATTTCCAATTTTCATGGTGTTAAATCAGTCATCAGGATGGGGAACAATTTTATGCCGAAGTGTGCCAAGCTATATGGAAGCTTCTTCTTTCCTTTTCTGGGAAGCATTTTCTGATTGGAGAATAAAGACAGTGTTTGTAAATGTCCAATATTAATGCATTTGGTGGGAAATAAGTATAGTCGACATTACTGAGACGTCCATCTGTGGATCTTGACTGTGTATGGGAGATAGTGTTTTATAGGGTGATATTTTGCTTCTAAAGGTTTAATACTGAAGGTGAGTTCTTTTATGCTCCTGTAAAGGGTACGAAGCTGTCCTTCAGCATTACACAGTAAAAGACACAAGCAAAATGTGAAAAATGTATTGGACATTTCACAGTGTCATTTAGTTTTCAACGAAGGCAGTGCTGTTGTAAATAAAGCATCATCTTAGTACTTAGCTAAACATCTCTCCAGTATCTTTGCCAGTTTCAGTGATGAGTGGGGGCCAAGTTTTATCCCCAAAGAAGCTGCTACTGGAACAAAAATTATAGGGACAAAGGCGACGATAGAATTGATGTTTTTGTTATTTTTAAACCAATGTTTTCAGAATCAGTGCCAGAGGGATGTGCACTTTCTCCCCAAAATTTTTTGTATAACGGATTCTCAAAAAAAAAAAAGAGCGAGTATGAAATTTTGTACTTCTGCTTATGGCCTCTCATGCGTCTCACAGACAAACCTGACAAAATAAAAAATAAAGAGAATAAATGCACCAGTGTGAACTACAAGTGAATTATTTAACAAATTTTGGAAAATTTCATAGTAGTAAATAACTTTTGTTTATGATGTGTTAAAACAAGTTAGTTACCAAGAACATGTTTTTAGTGTAAGTAATTATTTTCTGTTGGACAATCTATATAATATAAATAAAATTGAAAATCTGTCTGTTTATATGTCTGTCTGTCCCATCATCACGAGAGAACAGCTGAACCGAATTTGGTGAAATTTTGTAGGTAGCTTGGAAATAGTCCCACTTAAAATTTAGTCCATATTTTGAGTTTCTATGACCAGTGGTTCTCGAGATATTAGTAAAAAATGAAACTTTCATTTGTCTCATCATCATGGGAAAATGACTGAACCGAATTTAATGAAATTTTGTGGATAGCCTTGAAATAGCCCCCATAAATTTAGTCCAAGTTTTGCATTTCTGTTGGGAAGGGATTCCCTTCCCTTACTATTAAACTTCTTATTTATTTAATTTACACAAGTTATTTATATTTATATTATATCATTAAATTTAGATTGTGATTTAGATTTATTTTAATTACATTATTTTATTTTTAACCTGTGATCGTATAGATTTAAACAATAAAGTTTACTTTTATAATTATTATTTGTTTCTTTATTTACTTAGTTTATTACTTACAGCTTGGTCTGTCCTAAACTATGTTACACCTTTAATAACACTTCAACACCATATAACTTCTAAAAATTCCACTTACCTTTAAATGAATAATTTGCACAGTCAACACACAACTAAAGAATGACAACCAATATTAAATTAAAATTTAACTTTTATTTTTCAACAATTAAAAATTTAAACATCTAATCCATTTAAGGTTTCATTACATGTATAGTGGCATAAATTTAAGTTAGTACATTGCGAAAATTAAGTCTATTAAATTTAGAATTCAATTAAAGAAAAACCCAGATAACCAATTAAAATAACCCAGGAAACAGAATCCACTCTGGTCTGCCTGAGAGGAGCTGTCCACCAAAACTTGAATTTGAAATAAAAGGAAAATATTAAAAATCACATTTCTTCATTACTTTACAGCAATATAGCTTTGTTAAAAATAATCAAGTAAACTCATTCTCAAACATTTTTCTTTCTAGATACTAAAACTTTCTCGGTGCTAACACTTAAACAAATTATTTATAACTCCCCTTTTCCTCTTTTTTTTTTTCTCTTCTTTGAATTTAATCACTTTAAAAATTAAATGACACTGCTTGCACGCACCCCGATCACTGAGGGCTTGCACACAGATCTCTGAACACTAGCCCTGTTCGCTCAGGGCCCCCCAAGACTTGAACACTCACAAATCGATAGCACTAAGATGGTAGATCACAACTCTTAAAAATTAAATTCAAAATTAGATGCCTTTTACTTCCTTGCATGATGTAACTTTTGTTTTCATTGATTTTATTCACTCTTAAAATTAACGCACTGCTTGCATGCACTCGATCACTGAGGACTTGCACACTGATCTTTGAACACTAGCCCTGTTCACTCAGGGCCCCCCAAGACTTGAACACTCACAATTGATGGCATGAAAATAGGTGATAACCTGTGATGACCATAGAGCGGGGACACTGAGGTAGATAGATGATAGAGCAATTGATACTGCCAGCGCAATTAAGAGCGCTTCCCGAGGAGGGTAGTCCGTGGGTCATAGATTCAGACCACCTTTTTACATTCTGTTGGTACCCCGTGGAAGTTGTTCAAATATGAGGCACGCCCCTGCGATGTCAGGCAATTCTGCACAAATTTAAAACATACTCCTGGCGACCATGGGATACGGGCGCCCTTGCATGGGGCCCGTTCCACTGATCTCAGCAGCCATTGAAAAAAACACCACATAGCCTAATGCTGGTCAGCAATCAAATGCCTCGGCAACACGCTCATCTTCCCAGGAGACGCCAAACTTGGCGAGTGAAAACCTGCGCTTCGCGCCGAGCGCTCACGCATATATTGCGGAAATAAAAACGCTGTTATGCCAAGAACCATTAAACAGATAACCTCCGCCAAGCGGCAACCCGCCGCGCAGCAACTCCACCGCATGTTCTAGCACCCCTTTTGCAGGTGTCCAACAGAAAAGCCGTGTGAAGGCCAAACTTTTCCTAAAAATGCATCTTTTTTCCTCGCTCTCATGAATGAAGTGAAGTTAACACAAGAGAGCGGGAAGCCGAAAGATTAACAAAGGATATGATATTTTAACGTTTTTGAGATGCATTGTGTATAATTTTGAATAATAAAACAAAGAAAAAGGATAACAAATTACGTTAAAGGGGAAATAAATCGCCGAAATATTAAAAAACAACAAATAAATTTTGAATTTTGAAGGGAAAGGGGAAAAATAACGAATTTTAAACTATTACATAATTTTGAACTATTAATTAAATTTAGAACCAAAAATCTCGGCATAACATTTCTAGGACTAGGGATTGTTGAGATATTAATGAAAAACGAAACTTTTTCCTAGGAGTTCTACTCTCTAACTCCATAGTTTATCCAAATGAAAGGGTTGAAAATTGTTTGTTTCAATCTGAAAGTGAATTAAAACTTTATTTCTGAGGTTGGTGGAATATTTTTGCACTAATTAATCACTATCTGAAAGCATGAATTGTTTGAAACATGAATTTAAATGGAAAACCTATCTCCATGGTTTATTTTTCACAAGCTTTTACTCAATGATAAAAAGTATAAAGAAATCAAAATGGTTATTTAATTTCACATTTTATGAGGAAGATTCTATTGTATATCATGTTGCTCAGCAACGCAATTAAATTAAATGTGTTTGTTAATGTTTATTATTATTTTTTCAATTTGAATAATAAATAAATGAATGTAAAAATATATTTTATAAATGAACAGTTAGATTTTTCTTTTAATTGCATTAGTTGCGGACTGTGTACATCACTTTAATTTATTTTGGCAAAGAGTTTTCAAGTTTATATATTGTGTTTAACTAATAAACTCATTGTGTTTGCCCAATAAATTCATTTATCTGATTGTTGAAACAGAAAAGAGTAGAACGGGTATATCTTCTAATACAATTTTAGTGTTTTCATTTAGTATATACAAACAGGATCAGGATGTTTTATTTTTCAGATCTGCAAATTCAGAGCTACGAATTTGGTGGGATATCACTAACTTGGCAACTTTTCTTAAACTTTGCCAAATTGACGGAAATGTCGCCAAATTGATAAAAAGATGCAAATCAATGAAATGAAATTTTTTTTAGAAGAGAGTACTGAAATGATGTTTCAGTAGTATTTGTTGGTCAGTCCATCCATCCTACTTAGTAACACATATAGCGAATTTTTAAAATGTCACCAAATTGATAAAAATATTTTTAAATTCATAAAAATATCATGGAATTGATAAAATTGTGCTTAATAAATTAAATTAATTGTGTTTTGTTAAGGGATAGTATTGTGATGATGTTTCTTCAATTTATCGCAAAATGGGACTATCAATTCTACAGTTCCATTTAGCGATAAATTTGGCGATTTTTTAAATTGTTGTTAAATTGAAAAAAATGTCACCAAATCTCCCATGGAGATAGCATTATTCAGACGATATGATTTCCATCAATTTATTTGGAGCAAATGATATGTCAGCTGCAATGGATGTAAATCCAATGTGTTATGCGGCATACAGTTTTTATTAAATCTTTTCCGATTTGAATAATAAAGATATGTATATAAAATAAATTGCATTAACATAGCATTTTTGACTATATAATATCAATTACGGTCTTCCGGTTTAAACATTATTATTATTGATATTTTAGGGGATTATTGATTCAGACATTATTGATATTTTCAAGTTATGCCATTGTTTTATTATGTTAAAAATTGTTGAAACTCATATATAGTATGTTGAAGACCCAGACCGTCCGACTCGTCCAGAGGACTAAGAGCAACTATTTGGACGGCCGGCATATATAGTATGTTGTACAAGTAATCTTTTACAAATGCACGGATATATCTTCTAATCTACGAGAATAAAATAATAGAAGTAGTACAGGTATATTGCATATATTTTGATATATATTGGAATCAATTATGACCTTCTGGTATAAAGATTACGGGGATTATTGATAATTTCAATTTATTACGTCGTCTGTTTTATTTTGGCAAAGATTTTTGAGATTCCTATTGTAATACGGGTAATCTTTTACTAACACACTGGCATATTTCCTAATCTGCGATAATATAAGTAGTACAGGGATATATATACTCCCATATAATTTTAGTGCTTTCATTCTGGCATATATTGGAATCAATTACGGGTTTATTGATATTTTCAATTTATGCATGCAATATACTAATACAGGTTATATTTTCTAATATTTTCATATGTAAGTAGTATGGGTCCCATACAATTTTAATGCTTTCATTTTGCATATATTGATTCAATTCCTTTTTTTTTGTAAATTTGCTTACAAAAGGGGCCAGGATGTTTTATTCTTCAGATCTGCCCATGAAGATAATTTTGTATAGCGAAAACAGAGATTTTTAAACTTATTTTTAGGAGCATTGTATTAAATATTTTAACAGAATATTTTGATTAAAAATGTCATTTAGTATACTATAGAAATTTGCATATGATTGTGAATTTTAAGTTTCTTTATATTATATACTCTGTACGAAGAACAGGTATGCTGCTAGTGAGGTTATAAAATGAAACATTTTATGCGGCCCTTAAAATGTATTTTATTGTGAGAAATGAATCAGCTTACTAGAAGCAGGATCCCCCCCCCCCCCCCCGGGCCCCCCCAGTTTTTAAATTTAATACTGTCCAATAAAGCAATTGCCAACCAAAATTATATATATATTTTTTTCTTGTAGTTTATGGTTGTTCATTTACATCATTATTATTATTATTATTATTATTATTATTACTTACATTCTATTGCATTATTCAAGTAATACTGTTTTTATGGAGAATTATATAGTAGAATTTAAATTCTTGATTACAGTAATGGAAACTGTTTGTTATTTATGTAAAATATGTTCAATCGAAAGGTTCATAATAATGTGAAAAATATTTGCATTTATTATTTCACCTTTATATAGTGTTTTCACTAGAGTTTATTAGTCATGAAAAGGGATCTATTTGTTTGATATATAGTATATTTTTCACAACTTTCACCCCCCCCCCCTTCCAAAAAAAAAGTTCTGAAACATGTCACTTTATTTGCTTATATTGTTCCTTTGATATAAAAATATTAAAATACCAAATTTCACACATCTACGATAAAAACCATACATTGGCAATCAAAGTATGGATCCTGAAATATTGCCAGAAGACATTTCTATCTGTATCTTTAAACCATTGAATGTTTTCTGCGTTAAAATACATAGATGGATACTCCAAAAGAAGTGGGTAATAAGAATTTTCCTTAAAGTTGCAAAAAGTATTGTAAATCAGCAAATGTGGAGCAGTGGTTTGTCATTCAAGAAGGATGGCTATTCTAAATAAGCAAATATTAAGGCCAAATTATATTTACCGGACATGCTCAAAACTGAGGTTTTATTTAAGGTTTTATTTTTGAGATTTTATTTGTACAAAGTCAATTTATGCTTCAAAACTCAAACGTCATGCATTTGAGCCAAAAATAATCCCTGTAAATTGGATTATTAGACTGAGATATTGAAAGTGTTACTATTTAATCTCTGCATTATTGAATTGTCCATAAAATGACTGCAGAGAACCCAAAGTGTCACTTTTGAATTAAAAAATGAAATGGATTAGATAGTGAGTTATGTTTGTGTTTGCAGGGTTTAGGTCAGCTGGCTGAAAAATTTCCAAGTATTGCTCACAGTTGCATAGATGCTTTGCGGGATTTTCTTGTCAATCCTTCACCCATCCTCTTGCGTCTTAATCGACAATCGATGGATCCAGGTGTGAGGAGTGGGAACCTGAGTATAATGGTCACCAGTGAATGTCCCTCTACCGTGTATTCTGCTACAACCACCAGCTCTGGAACGGCATTTGAGAATCTGAGAGACACTGCAATCGAGAACTTATGCAGGTAAAAGTAAATACTTTGTCCAAAAATTGCTTTTTATGGGGGGGGTGAGGGGCTATATCACTCTGTTTTAGAAATAGATAAAAAAAGTCTGTCTGACTGACTGATTTGCTTTAAGAATGTTCCGCTATTTATATCCTAAGATGGGATCGTTCCAGAACGCCCCCGGATATGCGTATGCGTTGAGTACTTGATTTGCATGAAAATGCATGCGTAAAAACATCACCGTTCATGCTTGAAAACTGAGTGAGTCGTTTACTAAGCATTATATAAACGCACTTTCACGGAAAATGTGAATCGCAATATTTACCTGCGTTTTGTCCAATAACTTTTACAAACCTTTTTAAATTGGTTCATTTTCATTTTTCTCATGAAAAATACTAAATATAAATGTTTTTATACAACACAATTTTGGAATGATAAGTTTATATTAAAGAAATAAGTTGTTCAGTAGTTGAGAGTAATACTTTAGTTGGGCCCCAGGTACGGATTCAGAATGAGGGCCCCTTTCAAAAACCATAAAGTTTTATTTTTTGCTTGCTTAATGCAACATGCTTTCAAAATATAATAGTTGCAATCTGATAAAATATCTAATTAGATATTTTATTACATTATATATCTAATATCATATTATATATATATATAGATACATACATTATATATAATGTAATATATATATTACAGTATAATAGATTACATGCATTGCATTAATGCAAATGCAATGCATGTAAAATCTAACTAATGTATATATTTCAAAAATACATTCACATGCATATATATATATATATATATATATTGCATGCATATATATATTGCATGCATATATATATATATATATATATATTCACATGCATATATATATATATATATATATAATTATTTTAAGAATTGTAATTACTTGTATTTCAATACCAGTGACTTATTTTTAATGGAAAATAATCGGAAGAGTATATATGAAAATAAAATAGACTCAACGTTATGTTGGAGAAAAATTCTTTTAGGCTGGAGAAATATTCTCTTATATATAACAAGCACTAAATAGGTATTAAATTCCCCTCTTTTTCTGTTCCATATATAATGTAAGCAATTGAAAATTGGATTTCATGGTAAAAATAAAAATGTAACACCCAAAAATTAAGTATTTTATATTATATATTTAATACAGGTACTAAAGGTGTTATACCGCTTGTTCCCTGCATCAACATACATGGTGTAAGTGCATGTATAGTTGAAGACCCAGACCGTCCGACTCGTCCAGAGGACTAAGAGCAACTATTTGGACGGCCGGGAAGTGCATGTATAGTGTATAAGTGCATGTAAGTGCATGTATAGTGTAATAGATGAAAAGTTTCTGGCTCCCAATATATATATATATATATATATATTTATATATATATACAGGGATGTATCTACAGTGGTCGGCGGTGGTCGGGGTTTCCACCACTCAGAATTGCCGACCACCACTCAATTGCCGACCACCACTCATCCAAAAAAATATACATATTATAATTACATTTAAAAAAAGTTATATTCAATTATATCAAATGTTTTTCTTTAATATAAAAGTATACAATACTAATACTGTTTGTGTGTGCAAATTAATGCGAAGCTCGTTTCGAAATTTTGTATTCGCAATTATAATTGTTCTGGAAAATCAACCACCACTCACATTTCTCTAGATACATCCTTGTATATATAAATAAATTAAAATAGCAAATATGAAAGTGCAGGAGTGCAAATCAGTAAGCACAGTATCAAACCGCGGGCAATGTAATAGCGTGTATTTAATAGCAAAAAGCAATGAGAAAGGGCCTGAAAAGCAGAGCACGGAGAGGCCAGGACAAGCAAAATACATTAAAGAATAGTATATCTGCTAGAAACGTCTTCAGGGGCACATTCTAGACAGATATACTAAAATCCGTTGTTTCTATGATTGCATAAAAACATGTGGTTAAATTTTATGTAATCTGTGCCCAACAACAGAATAAATGAGAATAACAGAAAAAATATCAAATAGGACAAAATTTAACTTTAAAACATAAAATACCACATAATCATGAAAAATGCAGCGCACAAATGCACAAACATGCAAAAAAGAAGGGCAACTCACAAGTCTGAAGGTCGCCAGCATGAATAATGTTCATGAGAGTCCACCACGTGCTCCAGCCTGAATGCTCACCACTCGAAATACTGTGTTGGAATAAACCAGACCAGAGAAAGTGGAAGTAGTTGTACATAATTTCGGTGAGACAAACCCAAGTGTTCAGAAACTAACCGAGAAGTGACCACTATTATTGAAAACATTTAAAGTATGGATAACACTGTTTCTGTTTTATTTGCTTTTTAGATATCTGCCTTAACAGTTTTATGAGTGTTTTAAACTTTTTTCTTTACCCTTCCGAGGTGGTTTTTTTAAAATGTTGCACGTTTTTTGTGTAATCGAAATTACTGTTTTTTTAATATTTTCACATTTTTATTTTTGCCCACCGGGGCGGTGTTTATTTTATGGTGTTTCCACTACTATTGAATATTGTACTTATACTGCGATCTACAAATAAGGTGGGAAAATTGTACATATAGCACAGAGATTTTTGAGACGATTAATATGTGATAGTGTACACTTATTACTATCCAGGCGTTTGATGCGGAGCAAATAGCTAATGATTAGATTTTTAAAAACTTGGTTACTAAGGCAAGAAGAATAATGAGGGAAGAATTTTACATTAAATTTAAATGGATGTCTCTTATCATAAATAGCAGTATTATATATATATACACACACATATATACACACATATATATACAGGGTGTCCCAAAAAAATTGAAACACACTTTAATTCTTTACCTGTTGGAGATGAGTGGGCAATGTAAATTGCAAAAATGTTGAAAGTAAGGTAGGAAATATGGCTACGTTAATGAAATAGTACTCTCATTAATTTTCAAAAGGTTACACTTTTTAAATTTTTATACAACCCCCTTAGACAAATTGGATCACTCAGAAAATTTTTTTTTAATGCAACAAGATCATTAAAACAAGAAAGATCAATCATGCATAAGCATTGATTATGAAACACTTTCCAACTGAAATGTAATTTCATTTAAAAATTTCTAAAATGTGATTCATTCAGTGGTAATATCTTTTACATTATCACAGTACTACAGTAATTTATTATACTTAAATATTTAAAACTGTATCGAAATATAAATCATCTGATTCTTTATGCAAAATCAATGAATATTTCATTCATATAACTTGTATTCCAGACTCCAGAGCTAAATAATTTTGTGTGAAAAAAATTCAGCAATTCTTATGTAATTCATCTTACAATCGCTTGAGATATTTGCATTCTGCATATGTTAAAATTAGGCTTCCTTGAAGAAATAATAAAAGTTTAGGGATCATTTAAAATCACAACTATTGTAATTGCATAGGCACGGAATTTAGATACACAGATAATACACAGATAATATATATGTGTATGTGTATGTACTCAAAGTATTGGAATCGTGCCGAAGATCGGAAATCGAATTTTCAAAGTATCTACACGTTTTGGGACTTCTAGAACACGAAAAAACTACTTTTAGGAAGACGTCTGTGTGTGTAAGGGTGTATCTGTGTATGTTTCTGTGTGTCTGTGTGGATATTACATCCACTCTAATTAAAAAACTAATGGACCGAATTTCATACAATTTGGTAGGTATGTTTTTTGTGGGAAATCCTGATGTTCATTAGATTATAGTACGATTCGTAATAAAAGAATCTGCCTTCTTTGCGAAATGGCCGCAGAAATTGCCTTTATCCACTCTAGCTAAAAACTAATGAACCAAATTTAACAAAATTTGGAGTATAATATTTCAATAACCTACAAGTGATTTATATACCAAATTTAACAAAATTTTGTATATAAATCATTTGTAGGTTATTCTACTACGATTCGGGAAAAAGGAACGGGCTATTTTTGCGAAATGGCCAGCAAAAATCGTTATATATAAAAATAAAAGACTACGTGTGCTCAATTATATCAATTAAATTCCTATTTTATATGTGATTTTTGACAACAAAAAGAATAAGACTAACCCCATTACTCTAGGACTAGCCGTTCTTGAGATATTCTAGTTTTTTCGCGTTTTCGCTACGCCACCTTTGACAATAAGTCCAGTTATCAAATGAGAACCAAATTTAAGTTTAACGTGTAAATTCAATGTCATTTAAAATACTTATGTTGTGCAGATAAACTCAAATTATCATTGAATAAATAAAGAGAAAGAATATGAGGCTGCAGGGAAAGACATGTGCTGTCCACATCAGAATTTTTAACAATATTACAACAATGATTTATAAAAGTGAACGGGGATTAATTGCGGGTCATTTCGAAAAAAATGTATGATCTATATTTAAAGATCCACCAAATTGCTGTAGAATAAAATGTTCTACAAATTTAAGCTGTGTACCAAATTTTAACTCTCTAGGACGTAGGAAAGTGCATTTAAAATGCCATCAATTAAATTTATCATGAAGAGTTATATAAAATTTTAAAAAAATGAAAAATTGTTATCTACCAAATTATTTTAAAATATGAAGCCACTCCCATATGCAAAACGTTTTAACAAATGGAGAGATATTTATTATATAATATCTCTCTCTTTTCTTTCTGGAAGATATCCCAAAGTCAGAATTTAATTGAATTTGTTTTTTTCCCTATATTAAATAATTTTTTTAATTAAAAAACTACTTAACATATTTTACTGAATTTTTTTTTATATATTCTATGGGATAATGTGAATATTTCCTAAAAATTTCGAAGCAATTCGTGAATTTTAAATTTACTTAAAAAATGTTTGAAAAATTAGGTCCCATAGGGTTCAATGTATTTCATTTTTTCAACCCGGGTTCAATAAAAAACTAATTGGGTGATATTATTTATTTATATTCCCATAGGTCCTACAGACCGTCTGAACAACATACTAAAATTTCATTTTGATAAACTCATTTTTACGGCAGTTATCGTGCTAACGGACAGACAGACAGACAGACAGACAGACAGAATGAACAAAGTCATAAACACTTTTCAACTTTGTTGTAAAGTGTTAAAAAGCCTCATATCTGTATCTTTAAAATCAATTAAATTATGATAAAGGAAAAAATCTGACTTATGCTACTTTTCCGTACCATGTGAATGGCTGTTTCATCGGTGAAAATAGGGATCATAAACAAATTGACGATGGAAATTATTTAGATCAAAAATATTTTAATATGTGTCAAAATTTTTTATTACAAATGCATCGAAATAAAGCATTACACAGACAGAGATCATATAAAGCAGTGGTACTCACTACGTGGTTGGGTATCCTATATATTATCATCCAGTTTTATCTTTTTTTGTGATATGTCACAAATTTACATTTCTAATTTGATATAGGGTCCCCATTCACAATGTTCAATTTTCAATTAAATATTACTCTCTCAATTTGAAGGATACAGATATGCAGGTTTTTTAATGATCTTGTTGCATTAAAAATAAAAATTTTCTGATTCAATTTGTCTAAGGGGGTCGTATAAAAATTTAAAAAGTGTAACTTTTTGAAAATAAATAGGAGGACTACTTCATTAATGTAGTCTTATTTTCTACCTTACTTTTAATATTTTTGCAATTTACATTGCCCGCTTACCTCCAACAGATAAAGAATTAAAGCGTGTTCCAATCTTTGTGGGACACCCTGTATACATATATACACACACATACAAGGAATGGATTTCAAGGAACAGTCTATCCTTTCACCCAATTTGAAATTGCACATCATCGTAAAGTATATTTTTCGATGACTTTGCCTTTTGGACATTTTGATGTAGAGTACCTCCGCTAGTGAACAGTTTGAAAAATTTTATTTTTTCTAGTGGTTTTATCAAATGATTGACTGTGTACCTGAAGCCCGCTGCGTAGTAGGACTGATTTTGCTGGTTTCTGAAAGGAGGGCACATAGTAGGTTCTCTTCTTGGTATCGACTATTCCGTGCTGGCATGAAGATGGTGATGGTGTATTGGGGATTCTGCTATCTGTAATGGAAGCACAATCATCATTTTGGGAATTCTGTTTGAATCTTTATGAAGTACATACCAAGTGCAAATAATTGATATGCCATTTTACATATCAGAATTATGTATAAAAGAAGGACCCTGTTGTAATGTGGGGTGTTATATTGACAGAGAAATGTTGTAAAATGATTCATTAGAACAAATAATGTACAAAATTAAAATTATGAAAAGCTAGAACAATCCCAGCTACAAATTGTGATTTGGAGCTTAATAGGGCCGAAATGGGATTGATTGAGTGATTATTTTTTTACTTGAATTCTCCGGATATAATTAAGTGAACTTATTCATTCTGTGTCATATGGAATTAAGCTGTTTTACATGGATGCTGGCATTCTAAATAATTGCACATTTAAATTTAATATATAACACAATAAATATGACAAGGTGGGAAATGAGAAAATCAGCAAAAATGTTGGCAGAATTTGTACAATTTATTGGGCACAAAGCAACAAAATAAGAATATACTTAAAAATATCATGAGTTTAATTTAAATTTTCTATTTATAAAGAAGGATGTTATTCCGAATGTAATATTAAAAATTCTAGTTCAATTGAGTCTTTAATTAAAATTATCTTTAATTAGAAAATTGGTCCAAGATATGTTTATATCACTTCTCATTCAGGTTGGAGGATTCAATGCATTTAATAACAAATAAAAGGTACTTACAACTTCATTAAAATCATCTGGAATATAGATAATTCTCATAATACTAAGATCACAATACTGAGGCTTAATGACATGCACTTCACACAAAATTTGGGAGTGACTGAGAGTGTTACAATGATACTTTGCTTCGTTGAATACTTGACGAGTTTTATCCAACTGAAGAGATTATTCATGTAAAAATCTTTCTGAAATCTAATCTGAAATTCTTTCATTATTAGATTCATTAAGAAGTTTTGTTGAGATTTGCATATTGAACAACAAAACACATCTTGTTGACATAATTTATAAATTGATTATAAATCCATAGAATTATTATTCAGTATTTGTTAGGATCTTTCACAGCAAAGGGCCCTCCTATCCAAGTTTCACAAAATGGTACATTATGTGAAGGAGCCTTCTCAGCACCTCCATCCATGACTTTAGTTCCAGGGCATCTTCCAAAAAATGGCACAAGATACTGAATTTGAAATTCACATCTCAGCCAGGAACACGTTCATTGGATGGGCTGAACAAAATGGTCAAAATCATCCAGGATTTCAAAACCGTCTCGAACATTTTTTCACAATTCTCACATAGCGAAGGAAAATCTCTTTCACCATGGTGCCCAGTGCACAGCAACAAGCAAACCATGTAGAAATTCCAATTGAAAGAAGGGTGTGGCTCACATGAGAGATACAGCAAAAGGAAAAATTTTAGAATCATAACTGTTAAGCGTATAATTTTGACCTGATAAATAATAACATTGGGTATATTTACTTGAATTAGGATGGGCAAACTCCTTTTTTAGGTAGCTTCTGTGAGTATGGATTTAGCCATTTTAACCTTGTGCAACCCGAGCTCAGTCTGGAATCGATAGGAAACCTGCTGTTGGGTTGATCTGAATGTGTTGCTCTCCATAGAGGTTTACAAAATGGTAACATGTGGTAAGTTTCCTTGCTGCTATTACAGGTATCGACTATTCCATGCTGATGAGTGCATAATAAGAATGAAACCTATCCATGGCTGTTGTTATCTGCATAAAAGCACAGTCCTATTATTAAGCTGCTAATTTATTTCTTAAATATTAAAAAGAAAATTTGTTTGTTTTTTTAGGGCACTGAAAGCTGGTCTCACAAATGATACCCACTGTGTACAAGCATTTCTTGCATCTGTTTCAAATAGACTTTATCAGGCAGAGAAAAGTGACATGTAAGTGCTCAGACTTTTAACTCTTACCTCTACTGTTCTACACAGCTGTTTCCATATATCTTCTACTTGCATATAACTAAGCATTTGCATATAACTAGGCATTCGTATATAACTAGGCATTCGCATATTAGTTACATACATTCAGAATTTCATTTGAATATGCAAGGGAACAAAACATAAATATTTTAAATGGGCTGATACAATGGATGTTCCTTATGATCTCTCATGTATTTATTCAATATATTCTTTAACTCTTGGAATCGGAGTGAATTTTGAGTTGTTGGAAAGGACTCCCCAACAAACCACACTTCTATGGAAACATTTTTCCTCTTTTGTACTCACATTTGACAATGACTGTTATATGGTTTTCATGGTGCTGTTTAATATTATGGCTAAATGTGAAAACACAATCTTATGCATGTGTTTTTATTTCAAATGATTCACTAGTCATTTAGAATAATTACGATTTGTTTTGTAATATGCGAGTAGTATGTGTGAAAGAATAGAATGCAGTATTAAATGCACTCAACTAGATATATATGTTGCTCAATGCCGTAACGTTTGCTGCTTCAGACGCAGATGATCCTAGGTGCACCTGAGCATCAAAAATATGTTTATGATAAAATGTTTGTGAGTTCACTCGACAGAACAGAGCTTTCTGTGAGCCAGGCTTTCTGCTGTAATATCGGGATCGTGACCTCCTTAAATTTGGAATTTGGAAGATACACAAGCACCATTACAAACTCGTGATCGAATAGGCCGGGTTCACCCTCCTGTCCGGAGAAGTAAATTTCCAAGTTGACCTGACCAAAAACGCAGAAGAACCAAAACACTTAAAGCTTAAACCCTTACCTTGAGAAACTTCATCTTCTTCAGTAAAATATAAATAATAAAACCAATATCACAGTAAAGCAAAATAAATACACCAGATTTTGGTATTAATTAAATATTATTTATTCTTGAAATTAAATTATGGAGTTAATAAAACATCATCAGCTGAATCTTTATCAGCAATAACCTACTGGACTCAGGCGCACAAGGACCTTAGTTAAAATGCCACAAGCTTTCCATAAGCTCAAACAGTAGTAATCAAATATGATCAGATCAGTGGCAAAACATTATAATTATAAATTTCATAAATTGTGAAATTTATGATGTGGCATGGTCAAATAAACAGGGGCGAGCACTTAAAAGGGATCCAATCAGAATTTACTGATTTCAATTATAAATCTTTGTAGATAATCAATTTTTCTTTAAAGCTTACAAGTAATTATTAAGACAAATGTAATTAAATTGGCGAGCCGGCAATAGTTGCAAATGAAGTAGGGCTAACAGTCTGTCTGTTCAGGAGTCATCATCAGGTAGTAATACAGCCTGAGTTGCCAGGGAACATCAGGATTCTGAAATAGGAACGAAAAGGTGGCTTACCTTGAGCCACAGGTGACGAAATTAAAGGAGGTCAAACTTTTTCGATGAAGGGTGAAGAGCCGTCGTCAGACGTAATCAGGGAGAGGAGTCAAACCAGCCATCTTCAGGCAAAACTCCATAGTCTCCTCTCCAGAAGAAGAATCTGGCACAATTGAGTAGTCGCTATAGGTGACTTTTGGCCCGGACAGGACATTGCGTCATCATCCGACATTGCTGCATCATCATTCATATAACTCAAATGATCAGCATCTCAGGTGAGAAAGGGATCTCACCTCCTCATGAAAAAAGTAGTCAACACACCGCTCTGCACTTACAAATTCATTCGGTGGCCAAACTGGGAAGACTTGTGATCATAGCACAGTGCTTGCTCTTTACAATTATCGGCCACCGACCTGGACAAGCTTCGGGTCCTCTATTGGCTATCAGAATTCCGCTCGGGTCGAAGCCCTGCGGTAGTGTGCTTACCCTAGCACTTCAGGAAAAAAGCTGGCAAAAAGGTTCAGAAGCTTTTATACCAACCACACTGACATCACAAAAGCTTTAGAATATCGTGGAATATTCCAGAACAAAATCCTCAACGGCTAAAATGGTTCCCACGCTAATCAAACAAAAGTGAGACATCATGCCGAGACTTAAAGGCGAGGAAAACAACTGCATAGATAGATGAGCTTCACATTTATATTTCAGCATGATACGTATTAATAATGAGAAACAAATTTGAACTTCCTGTTTCATCAGCCATTGATGACCTCGATTCAGCGGAAAGAAAATGATTCTTCGAGTGCTCGCAGAAACAATACTTTTAAAATGAATTCCGATTAATTACGGGTTATGGTTTAAAGAGTTAAATGTTTCTAAAATATATAAATTACATAAAGGCATGACTAGAGAGAGTTTCTAACAGAATTAAATAGTTAAATGAAACCTGAAATACATTAGATGAGTTTACAACTTATACACAGAAGTAATGTGGGTTCGAATCCCAGCATTACACTGCTGTAACAGGAGCCAGGCTGTCATGTTTATGGCAGGGAGCATTTGTTTGTGGATTTCTCCTGGTTTGATAGTTTTGAGGTTGCTAAATATTAAATATTAGCTTCAATAGCCATAGCTAGCTAGCAATCGCTTTACCAATCACTTTTTTGAACAAATTTACAAAAAATAGGCAGTTTCATAGCCTTGTAGCAATATATGTGTCGTCTTCATAATGCCAACCTCTGCTACACATTAAATAAGTGAATACTATATGTATGTACAGTATATGCAGAGTCTGATAAACGCATGGGCCCCTAAATGTTATGTGTTAAAACATTTTAATCAGAAATAATTATTTATTTAATTATTTGAATAATATAAACTGATAATGTTAGTTTTTATTTTAAATTTTGAAAATATGTTAATAGTTTTAAATATTATACATCTTTTAAAGTTTTACTTTTAAATAAAAAGTTCTACGTGTACAAAAGTGTCTTCGGGGCAGTGGTCCTAAACTCCTGAATTTGCTTAGTGATGCTTTTTTTGCATGTATTTGGTATGTCATGAGTGCATGGGAGCCCCCAATTTACACCAGGCACTGGGCCCCACATTTGCTTAATCAGGCCCTGAGTATATGCACCCTCTAATCAGCCACGTAGCTCATTTTAACTACCACAAATTTAAAGCTGTTCCTAATATGCCGGCATAGCAGTGTTTCATTAAAGGGTTTGTTTGTTTTGCCCCCAAATGTTTTGAGCACTTTAGTGAAAAACATAATTTTGTAGAATAGAAATTTGCATTTTATTTCAGTTACAAAGATATCAATAAACATGCATATATACTGGCATAGTCGAACAGGTTTTAATAGTATCGATTTGTTTTCTATTTCAATAAAAATAGTTTTATTTAAAAAACGGATTTTGACTTTTATTGAATTGTAAATTATGAGAAACCACAGATAAAAGGATGACATACCACATTATGAAAAAAATTATATATATATTGAAAATTATTTAAATCACTTACGGGCGAATGTTTATGATCTGAATTAATAAAGTGTTTAAAATGCAGTAATGTCTAGTAGATTTTAAAGACGCTTTCATTTCTAAATTGAGAGAATTATCAGAGAATAAAGGAATAATAGGGAAATGAATTTATTCATCTGCCCACACAGAGCTTTTCACACCTACGTATTTTCCGCAGAATATAAATGATGCTATGCTAAGAACCACAATTTGCAAAATTTCTGCCAAGCAGGCAACCACAAACCCACGCTGTGACGCATGCCATGGAATGCCATGAGGCAACCATACCTGCAGGTGTTCGCAAATAAGCCGAGAAGAGTCAAATTTCACTTAAAATGCATCTTTTTTTTTCGCAAACACGTAAATGAAGTGAAGTCAGATTAAAAGGCCAAAATGAAAAACAGGAGGATTAGCAAAAGATATTTAGCATTTGAAGACACATCGTGTATAATTTTGAATAATGAAAAACATGAAAAGGATAACAAATTAACGTTAAAAGGGGATAAATCGCCGAAATATTCAATAACAACAAATTAATTTAGAATTCTGAAGGGAAAGGGGAAAATAGCGAATTTTGAACTATTAAATAAATTTTGAACTACTAAATAAGGTAGCATCATAAAAACTCAGCATAACAGTGACGAGGTGTCATTTCAACCGAACTGTTGAAAAGTTCTTTTTGTTGATCAGCTGGGAATTTTAAGAGTGCAATTTTAATAATACAGCAACAGACCAATCATCTTGAATCTTCCAGACCGATGACTTTCCTGATTTCTGATCCATTGCAAAAACGGCCGCTAAATAGGCTATTATGTTGATTTCACATCAATGTCTAATCTCCCTAATATATTAAAGACACTATAAAACTATATATTTCAATTTATAAATATTTTATTTATTTTCAAGCATCTATACATCGTTATATTTTAAAAGTTGATGCCTCTGTAAAAAGGTAAAACGTTATTAAGAATAGTCAAATATGTAAAAAATACCTAAGTAGATGAAACAAATAACCACACCTCAATGATTTTCCTAAAATGTGTCATTATTGAGCAGTGGCACTGAGAGGGAGTGAGGTATTGAATGCAAAGAAAAGAAAGGTATGTGCTCGGCTCCTGAAAACAGCTTACCTCTGTGAGAAGTCAGTGTGTTAATAACCTTGTTGCTCCGTGACGATATTCTGTAGTTATTTGTAGTAAATATTACTTTCCAAGCAAAAGGAGTAAAATATACAGTTGATTTTAAGCTGAAAATTGATACTTTCACTAATGAAACTAACAGCTGTGCTGTTTTCGAAGTTTGATTTAAGTGTAAAACTCATCAAGATATTTGGGGGGGGGGGGGGGGAGGAGAATGCTGCAGACGAAACAGAGATTATTAAAGAATGGTATCCATGTTATAATGAGGCAAGGGCAGTTATTCAGAGGGGCCATGGGGCCGAGCTGACTCCCTTGATCAAACATTTCAAATTATTTTAGTTATATAGGTTAATTACAATTTTTAAGGAAATTGTCTGAATTTTATTTCAACTGAAAGTCGAATTATTGGAAATAAGTGATGAAATTGTCACTAGATGGCAGCACTAAAGCTTTGACTCTCAAAAAAAGTCTCTTATGCCCTTTTCATACCATATTAAATCTATAGGGAAAAAAACTGCATTACAGGGAAAGACGAGGGATTTTTAGTGAGGGCCGCATCCATTTATCGCTTCTGGCTGATAGAACAAATGGTATGTTAATATAATGGCAATAAAAATTTGAGTTAAAAAAACAGACATTGCAATATTGCAATCCGATGTGAGCCGCATCGGTTTCCGCACTTTTCGCCAAACAAGAAACGAATACTGTGAACGACTGACTTGAATTGGCTAAGTTTCATTAATTTGGCCTAGAATTTTTCTTGATAAATGTGTGTTCTCTCTCTCTCTCTTCTTTTTAAAATAATAAATTTGGATGTTTAAATAAATATTTGAAAATAAATTTCTGTATTTATGTATAATTTTGATTTATTTTATTGATTCTATTGACCTAGTGACGAGACAGCTTGGCATTAGATAACAGAAAATAAAAATTCAAAAAAGTTTTGATACATATTTTATGCTTTTTACTTAATTGAATAAGTGGGGGTTATTTATGGTATTTTGGGGGTTTCTGTTCCCCTTCTTCGGTAGAAAAATGCATTGTTTGGGGCACTCAGTTTTGTTTTGACCCACCCAACCGTATTACTTAATGAAACTGTTTCGCTCCATAAGCGCCCGATGGTGTGTGTGTGTGTGTGTGTGTGTGTGTGTGTGTGTGTGTGTGTCATTTCTGATGTAGGGAGGTTTTGTCCTTCGGAAAGGGGATCATTTTTGATTTAGGGTAGTTCTATGCTTTGTTTGTGACGAATTTCAACAATGCATTTGACCTCATAATTCCTTAAAAGTCCCGAGAATTGTATTTGTTACATACCCGTGGATATTTTTAGTGACACTTTCAGAAATGTGTTGTCTGAGGGGGTGGGTCTCTTGACTTACTCAGCTGTTTTACTTTTTCAGCTATTTAACATTAAAGATTGAAAAAATTATAAATATTTGTTAAAGAATGTTAAAAATAAATTTTCAACCTGATACTTGATTCTTTGATCTGACGTTGTTTTCCTTAAAATCCCCTCCCCCTCCCCTTCACCGGCGACTACTCAACCCCCCTGGTTTCGTTTCTAATTTCATTGAAGATCAATATTGCTCCGATACTCCCTGGGCCTAAATTTTGCTTGAGGTAGTCCTAAAATTTCTCATCTCGCTTTCTAATTAAGCGATTTTGAATCTACTGGTGGCTATAGTCTCTGCACTATCTATACGTGTATTGCCTGGACATGCATATTTTTTTATTCAAACCCCCCTGAGCGTAACTTTTAGTTTAACTGGCCCTGCATGGTTTTACATCTCGGTCCCTAAATTGAGCAATTTTGAATCTTCTGGTAGCTACAGTCTTTGTACTATCTGAATATACATCTCTTTCATATCAATCCCCTGGGTGCAACTTTTACTTTAAGTAGTGACCCTCTAATTTCACATCTCTGCTCCTAATTGAGAGATTTTGATTCCGCTTGTGGCTATAGTCCTGGCACCATTTGTACATGTGAACTGGATATACATATTTATTGTGTCAGCTCCCTGGGCATAACTTTCAGTTCAGTTAGACCCCTCAAATTTCTTATTTCACCTTCTAATTGAGCGATTTAGATTTTGCTGGTGGCAATCCTTTAAATATACAACCTTATTATGTCAATCCCTTGGGCATAACTTTTACTTTAAGTAGCCTCAATTTCATATTTCGGTTTTACAAAAAATGAATTGCCTTGATTCCTGAAATATCCATGTACGGCATTTAAAGGCCGTACAATGTTTACATTTTCTGCTACAGACTTTACACACGCACGTTGACACACAAACATCGTCTGTTATTATGTTATATGAAACAACCGTGGTGGAAGAGGGGAGACCCTCCTCTTTTTTATATTTACATTTTTATCTATCTTAGTGTATATATATTTAGTATCTATATATTAAATCTGTGACTTTGGCAGTCTGATAGTTAAAAAAACTGAAAAATTAAAAAAATGTCCAAATTTTCCTGGTTATCGTGTATTTGTTTAAAATTAACATTTAACCATGAAACTACTATATGCATTTGAAAAAAAAAAAAAAAAGTATTTTATTTTTAATCTTATTTAAAGGAAATTAGCAACTTTTATTGAAGATACACACACACACACACACACAAAGAAAAATAATTTTTAGTTTTCTGGATTCCGGATAATTGTTCCATTACTGTATATATATATATATATTTTTTTTTTATATTTCTCATATTTAGGCTTCTCATTTTATTTTGAAAGGTTTATAAAATTAATATTTAAATATTTTGCTAGTATTTCACAGTTGTTTATATCTATTTATAAATGAATTTTTTTTGTAATGTCCTGGAAAAAATCCTTGAAAATCCTTGATTTGTTTTCCTCTAAAAGTGTACGAACCGTGTTATTCGCCAGAAAGTATTCGCCATGTTGTCAACAACATCATCACAACTCAGTTGTGTTCCATCTTTCGCAAAGAAAGGACATCAAAAATTACCAAAATTTTGGTAAGTCACACTTACTCTGAAAACTTCACATATAGAACATATAGAAATTTTAATTTTTGAGAAAATTTGTATCATCTCTATTGAAAAATCTGACTTTTTGATTTGAGGTATTTTTCTTTCGGATCAGCGATATGTGAATTTAAAATAAATTGGAATAAAGACATATCTTGGTCCACATCCCATTAAAAGTATTATCTTTAATGTGATATTTGTCCACAGTGCTAATTCTTCCCTCTTAATTGTGCAGGGAGTCCACCTTGGTTTCCACCAACACCATTGTTGCCCTGGGGCATGTTGCAGTGGCACTGAAGAACACCCCCCGAACAATGGAATCCATCCTGCAGTTTTTCCAGCAACGGTTTTGTCAACCTCCTTCTAGGTTAGACTCTCTTATCGTTGACCAGCTTGGATGCATGGTTATAGCCAAAGGGGATGTAAGACAACTTTTACTACTTTTCAGTATACAGTTACCTCTATTAGATTTTCACCTTTTTTTTGACTGAGAAAGATCAGTTTGAAATTAGACTTGATCGGTTAATAAATGCGGCATCTATCCAAAATTTTGACATTTTAAAGTTTGGGTCCTTTAATGCAGTTATTAAACTTGTCCTATTCACAGGAAAAACTAGAGCAACCCAAGAGAGTCCAAATAAACGAATAATGCAGCTGTTTTGATGACATGCTGGATCCCCTTTGTCAGTGCAAAAGGGAAATTCTGCCTTATTGGTGAAGAGGATCCAGTGCAATCTCGAAACAGCTGCATTGCTCTAGTTTTTCTTATTCTGTGCACAAAGTTGTATTTTACATGTTGATTGCTCTATTCATATTGCTTTTTTTTAATTATGTATTTATTGTGTTCTTACAAAAGTGTGGCATTTAATAACTTCAAAATATAATGGCATAATTTTCTTAACTCACTTTTATAATATGTAACACTTTAAAATTGTTGAATTGTAAAAAAATATAATAATGATAATACTGATTACTAATGTTGGACAGTCTGTTTGGATCAAATGTTCTGTTTTTCTTTTTCCTGATAAAGGAACCCAATGTTGTTCCCGAGAGCAGTTGAGATAGTTCATTTGTGTGTTTTATCTTGCCTAAAAATGGAATGGAATATTCCCAGATGCAAAGAATACTAAAACTTCATAGTCATGTAAATTGATATTGTAACTGAAGACGTCAGCTTTAAAACAAGCATGGTTGCAGTGAGTTTTATAGGCATTTATGCTTGTCTGTATAAATGTGCAGGTATTCGTGCTGACATTAGGATAGGTTTAAAACGGTGATTACGAAGCATTTTTCAGTCCCTTAGGTATAAAACATTTAAAAAATAGAGTAAATTAAGAATGAATGATATTTATTAAACATAAAAACTGAACATGCACAGTTCCTTTCATTTACTTCCATCATGCACTGTAAGGAATTTTTTGATCTCAAGAATGGTGATAAAGGTAGTCTTAAAAATGCTTTTAATTCGTACACACTCGACCTTAAATAATCCAGACTTTTTATATTTTTTTATCGTTTCAATCTTTTGATTCAATGTCCATCTAAAAAGTTTATTTGCCCTTTTTTTTTTAAACTTAATTGAAAATCTCTTTTCTCATACTAATTAACAAATTCTTCTTAAATAAAAAGTAGTTGTGTTGTAACAATACAGGAATCCACCTAATGGACCCCGAACAATGTGATTGAAACATGTTCTTCCAAGTTCTCAAGTGAATAGTCAGTTCAAAAAGTGAAATCTGTTCCATTCCTCTTGTCTTATAATATGGAATTATTAGGTCACCTGTGTGTGAATCTTTCAATTTGCTGAACTTGTCCACACAGTCCAATATAACAATACACATAAACTGCCGTCCTTTTTGTACGACTAAGTGACCAAGTATCTAGATTTCGCCCTCTTGTGTGTTGCTGTGTTGCATACCCTCCAAACTAAGGAGCTCTCGAATCTCTTTGGGACAGATTGAGAAGTTTAAATATAAACCATCAAAAGTGACATGATTGTCTTGAAGACTGGAACAAATTGACATTAAAAGCAAATAACATTCAGAACTGAAAAAGTGATTTGATAGTCAGGAATGGTCAGACATACTACTTATCCAATTATTGGGATCACGAGGGCTGACTGTGGTAGAAGTTTTTGATCAACCAATGCTAGAATATAAAAATAAGTTTTGTTTAAAAATATGCCTTCTTTATTTTTCCAAAATCGAGAATTGTGTTAACAAAGTTGTTTAAAAGTTTATTATAAAAAGCATTCACCTTACTTTAATAGTGGTGTTGTGTTAATAGTGGTTTAAGAGTTGAATCTCTTCATTCATTTTCCAAATAGCCAGAAATAGCTTAGTGTTAAAATGCCTAAAAATTCCACTTAAACATTAAATACGTAAATAACTAAATCAATTTTAAAAAAATTGCTTGCAAAGTGTCTTAGGATTATTCAGAAGTATCTCTGTACTGAATTTTGTAGAGCATTACAGCACACACACAGACATTGTTACTTTCCTTATATACATAATGTATAAGGAAAGTATTGTGACGGGGTCGAAAATTCGAATTCGAGTTTTCGACGGGAGAGCACATTTCAAGCATCCCTGATCACGAATCAAACATTTTTGAAGTGATGTCTGTGTGTGTGTGTGTGTGTGTGTGTGTGTGTGAAAGTATGTGTGTGTGTGTGTGTGTGTGTCAGTGAGTCTGTGGAGACGATAACTGACGAACGAATGGTCCGATTCGAACCAAATTTGGTACAAAAATCACAATCCGTAAACACTGGAAGCCTATTGTTTTTATACGTGATCGAATGTTCAGAACCCCCCTAAATTTTCGAATGAAATTTTGAAAAAATCATTAAAAAATCAAAACCGCTAATAAAGTTACGCAAATAGACATTTCTTATGTAATTTTTCATTAGAAAACGATTTGCATAAATTTTAGAATGCTAACATGAACCGTTCTCGTGATATTGTACATTTGTCAAAAAAATTATGAAAAAGTTACATAAAAGAAAAAAAATTCCTATTGAGAAACATGTTCACTTTTCATATGTAATACCATGCGATAAATTGAGTGAACATCATTCTCGTGGATCTAGCTCGTTCCATTCATGAAAAAATATACTTTGAATAATATTTTTGTATTAGAACGCCAATAGTCATTTATCTGCTGTAAGAATAACTTTTTTCTTAGAGCATAACGCTTGGCGAGATTTTGGCGACGAATTTGGCGGAATGTCGCCAACTTGGCGACTTTCTTGAAATGTTGCCAAATTAATTAAAATTTCGCCAAATGGATAAAAATGATGCTAAATCAATGAAAATGACGACTAATTGTCGAAAATTCAATATCTTGGAAAGAATATTAGTATCTACTATAAGAAAATCCTATTACTTTCCTTATATACATAATGTATAAGGAAAGTATTGTGATGGGGTCGAAAATTCGAAATCGAGTTTTTGACGGGAGAGCACATTTCAATCATCCCTGATCACGAATCAAACATTTTTGAAGTGATGTCTGTGTGTGTTTGTGTGTGTGAAAGTATGTGTGTGTGTGTGTGAGAGTCTGTGAAGACGATAACTGACAAACGAATGGACCGATTCGATCCAAATTTGGTACAAAAATCACAATCCGTAAACACTGGAAGCCTATTGTTTTTATACACAATCGAATGTTAAGAACACTCCTAAATTTTCAAATGAAATTTGGAAAAAATAGTCAAAAAATCAAAACCACTAATAAAGTTACGTTTATAGACATTTCTTATGTAATTTTTCATTAGAAAACGATTGACATAAATTTTAGAACGCTAACATGAACCGTTCTCGAGATATTGCACATTTTTCAAAAAGATTATCAGAAAGTCATAAAAAAAAAAAAAAAAAATTCCTCTTGAGAGACATGTTCACTTTTCAGTAATACCATGCGATATATTGGATGACATCATTCTCGTGGATCTAGCTCGTTCCATTCACGAAAAAAGATACTTTGAGTAATACTTTTGTATTTGAACGCCAATATTCATTTATCTGCTGTAAGAATAACTTATTTCTTTGTCCATTATGCTTGGCGAGATTTTGGCGACGAATTTTGGCGGAATGTCGCCAACTTAGCGACTTTTTGAAATGTTGACAAATTAACGAAAAACTCGCCAAATGGATAAAAATGACGCTAAATCAATGAAATGACGACTAATTGTCGAAAATTCAATATCTAGGAAAGAATATTAGTATCTACTATAAGAAAAACCTATTTATTTTACTGTAAAAGTGGTAAATTCATTACGTTATATAAGGAAAGTCATGTGTTGCCCACATCAGATTTTTTTTTATTATGTAAGAATCTGTACTTCGCATTGCCTGAAATTTAAATCAGGGATTAATTGAATTCTTTCATTAATTGAATTCTTTCATTAAGGTTATCGAAATTCTTAGTTGCACGAGCACACACTCGAATTACAAAATACTTGCAAGTATATATTTCGACATCTTTTATTATTACATAAGATAGAAGAAGTTGAAGGCCCAGGCCACTCGGCTGGCCCAAAGGCTTTCAGCAGATAGTTGAGTGGCCGGGGAAGAAGATAGAACATGTAGAAAACCCAGACCACACGACCAACCCATAGGCTAATGGTAGCTTTCTGTGTGGCCGGAAGATAGAACATGTGTAAATGTTAATAAAATAGTTGAAATAATTGTGATGTCCTTTAAGGCTCATGTACACGAAGAGGTTATGAAGATGTTCACCATGATCACTGTGGAATCAAGCTCTGCCTATCATGTGGGGAGTGCTGATGAAAGGAAGCAAGGCTATAGGTAAATATCTCTCCCTACAACACATGCTAATGTGTAGGAAGACTTTTTTACATGCTTGTAAATGTCTCTTTAATTTGGATCTCACTTTCCCTACAACACATGGTAATACTGAAACAGGGTCGAAAATGGGAGTTTTCGACATGCCTTGGGACTCTCTAGAACATGAGTTGCCCCTTTTTAACAGGATGTCTGTGTTGAAGACCTAGACCGTCCGACTCATCCGAAGACTCCATTTGGACGTCTGTATATACTTGCTCTATCTCAAAATTTCACAAAATTTAGTATTAATAAGCCATTTATGGGTTACCCTGGTGCTGATTAGGTTTTGGCACTATAACTTACTTTTTCTTGTGAAATTTTGTGCTTGCCTCTTTTTGAAAATAGATTAAGTGGGCTCACATGTATTCATTAAATGCACAATTTTCGATAGCAAAATTAATAAGACCCATTCCATTACCCTAGAAGGAATCATCATTCTCGAGATATTTCAGTTTTTTCGAATTTTATGGAGCGGGCAACATTGTAAAATTTGCCAAATGGAAAAGTAGATGTATTAAAGCAGCAGAGTGAATGCAATCTCAAATAAGTATCTGCGTGATAGGGAAAACTGGAGCAACCTATGTAAACCCAAATAACACAGTAATGCAATATACAGCTGGATCCCCTTCATCAGTGTATGAGAACCAAGTCCAAAATAGGAATGTATACACTTCTCTTCTTTTGGACATTCCTCTTCTGTTGGTTCTCTTACACGGACGAAAGGGATCGAAATAGTTGTATGCTGCATTTTTGTGCTATGCGTGCTTATATACATTGCTCAAGTTTTCCGTATCTTTCCCACATTGCCTATTGATATGTGTCATTTTGTAGCATTAAACTTAATGGATTATGAAAAAGAAAAGGAATTTGAGCCCGTAGGGCATGTCATGTGCTGTCCACATCTATAAGCAAATGTTATGTAATGGAAGTTAATGCTGTAATTGACAAAGATGTTATTACTTGTGAATGTTGTAGTTTTATTGACAAGTATTTAAATATATTTTATGGAGGTTACTGAGCTGTAGTGTGAATGTGGAAGCATGTATGTGAGACTCAATGTGAAAATTGCTTACATCTACATTAGCACTTGTATGTATACCTATTCAATTACAATATCAGGCAAATTATTACCTGTTATAAAATTCTTCTAAATTATTATCTCATTTTCTTGATCATTTTTAAGTATTAAAAGGCAAAAATAGGGTTGGATTAGATACATGATAATGCATACTCACTTTTATCATCTTTGAAATATATAATGTTCAAATGAATAATTGTTTAGAAATTTATCCTTTTTTGTTATGCCGTGCAGACGATTTATTTTGATGGCGATTCATTTTATTTTCAACAAACAATGAAAGTGAAATATTTTTGACTTAGACTAGAGATTCATTTAAACAGAGAGTGTTGAGATATTCTGTTTTATTTTCATTCGACACACTTATGATTTGTAAAAATATTAATGTGTAACACATATTCTTTTTGCACTCTGTAGGAATGGATATTATAAATTTTGTTTGTCCATTTTACTGTTAAATGGAAGATGTTAGTCATGCTTGAAAATGACATAATTGGCATGGCTTTTGACACGCATCCAATAATAGAGCTTCTGCAATCTGTCATGCCACTTGCCTTGCATCAGTGGAGATGCTCACAGCTGTTTCATCTTCATTGATTCAGAATGAGATTCTTCTTATTTTGCCCTTTCACTTTAGTTTAGAATTGCATGTTTTTTTCTTTTATAGACAACCCAAATTGGATTATTTTATAATTGAACGACCGTAAATTTTCCTTCCAGACATGTGTCCTTGTCTGTCATCAATGCTTTAGCAAATATTGCTTCTGATCTAGAAGGTGAGGCCGAACAAAACGAACTTCTTGTCAGACTCTTGGAGCTGTTCGTTCAACTTGGTTTAGAAGGTAAACGTGCAAGCGAAAGGGCACCGGCTGCATTCAAGGTGAGTCAAAAACAAAAAAAGTCTCTTAAAAAGGAACCTATTTCAACCTAATAGAGAGATTGAGTTGCATTTTTTTCTGCAGGCATCCAGCAGTGCGGGGAATTTGGGTGTGCTCATTCCTGTCATATCTGTGGTAAGAGAAAAGTTTTGCCTATCTCTGTGCATGTTTGTTTTTTGTTAATTTCTCTGAGTAGATAGTGTCTTTAAAATGATGTACTATGATAATTACGCTTTATGCTAGATAGTTATATTCTAAAATCACTTGAAGTGCACACATTCTGTCTAGTCATAAATGTATCATCTGCCTATTTAAAGTACTTAAAAAATCGATTTGAGGTACTTTCTGCAATAGCAAGTTTGGTTCACGTTAAGCAAAAATAGGATGGGGACATCACCTGACTTTCTCTATATAATACAATGTCTTTACTCTGCACCCTTCATAGCAAAATGATGATCTACAAGATTTTTTTTTTTTTTTTTAGCTAATTGCACATTAAAATGGGTGCTTTTCTTGGTGACAATATGTAAACTTTTTTAAAGTGCCCAACTCATATAACTATCATATATTTCAACTTATATTATGTGGCACTGAGTGGTTTGGGTCTGTTAAGCAATATAGTCCCTATATTAAACTGTTTTAATAAATGCCATAGGATGGTCTGGATAAAGTTGTGAAATATGACCCAGAACTCGTGAAACATTTAAAATGTGAAAAGTAACAAACAACAATTTACAAATTTAAAGGTTTGACTCATACTTTCGAGTTATAAGAGTCCATTTGACTAACAATTTTGCAAGCTCTGATTACCTCTCTAACACATGTGGGCCACATACCTCTCCCAATTGATATCAATAATTCATATATGCCTCCCTATAGGAACCTAATGACTATACCAAATTTTACAAAATAAAACTTTATCCTGTCCCACAAACAGTCATACTTACTAAGAATATTATTTCCCCCGAAGTGACAGGGATTAACAAACAAATAGAACTGTGAATTTTTATCAATTTGTTCTTATTTTCATTAATTTACTGCCCTTTTTGTCAATTAGGGAAATTAAGAAAATTGCCAAGCTGCTAATATTTTGCCATATTTGTATTGATTTGGAAAGTGAACCCCCCTAAACCATGCAATATCTTGAGAAGGATGGATGCTAGTATTCTAAAATGTATGTCATTCATTTTCTAATAAATGATTATTTATTTAACTTTATTGAATATCCTGATATTTTAAAAAATGGGAGGTCTTCCTAATGTTCGATTGCTTTTAAAATCCATTGATTAGCAATATTTACTCATTGTAATAATTGTATTGGAAGCACTCCATTTGTGAGATATCACTTTCACAGGGCAAATGCATAAACACTAACAGATTTAAGTTCAGGAATGCTTCAAACGTACTCTTCTGTTGAAAATGTAAATTTGAATTTCTGACCCCTGTCACAATACTTTCCCTATGCATTATTCTATGTAGTAAAAGTAAAAGTAATAATTAGTAAAGTAGTAGTACTACCAAATACTGTTACTATAACATAGCTGCCAAGTGTTCCGGTTTACCTGGAGTTTCTCCGTTTTTTATAGCTTGCTTCGAAAATCCGATTTTCACGAAAAATATCCAATTTTTCAAAGTAAATAATTTTTTTAAATATATGTATATATTTCTCCTATTTTCTAGATTTCTGCCAACGCATGGTTTTGTGAAGAGAAAGAGATGGCAAAAAGATCCCACGCACTCTCCTAATGCATTCAGATTTTTTGGAGACTTCGGTATTTCTGTATATCTCTCGAGTAAATCACTCAATCTCCCAATTTTCACTCAGTTGCTCTTATTCTCCCCCTTTTTAAGCAGAAATAGCGTGAATGCAAGTCATGACTTTCAGTAGTTTTTTGCGTGTCAATTTTCTGCTACTGCGGTGTAGGAATTGGATCACAAGTGACATTTGAATTTTTGTATTTGTATCGACAAGTTACAAAAGTCAAAAAATCGGAAATACGAGTAGATCATGGATGTTCCGAAAATGTCACGAAATGAAAAACGAAGTCACACATTTTGAAATCGAAGTTTCCCCGTTCTTTCATCTAAAAATTCGTTTCCCAGCTATCTCAGACGGCAATGATTCCCACAGCATCACAAGGGAGAGAGATGAGAAATGATTATCCAATTAATATGGGGGAAACTCATTTATTAGCAGAATGCACATCAAATACAATGAAGACATCAAATGCAGTTTCTTTTTTATGCAATTAATGTAGGAGAAACTAATTTGCATCGACTAAAATTTTATTAAATTATCTTGTTTTATATACAAAACTATCTTTCAAACATATTATTAATGAAATGAAAGTTTTTCTTGCAGCAGTTTTGTTAAAAATGGCACTTGTGTGCGATCCTCCTTATATTTCGTTTTAACCTATTTGCATCATCAAAATTTTTTATAATTATTTCATATTTTATGCAGAAAAACTATTGTTCAAACTTATTATTAATGAAATGAATGTCTATTTTGCAGAAGTTCTGCGAAAAATGGCATTTGTGTGCAATTCTCCCTATATTTCATTTAATTGTGAAAATAATTTCCACTTTTGCAATCTGTCTGCATCGTCTAAAAATTTTTGTAATTATTTCATGTTTTATGCAGAAAAACTATTTTTCAAACTTATTATTAATGAAATGAAAAACTGTTTTCTGAATAACAGTATTACAATAATAATTTGGGTACTTTAGAAATACAACCATTTCAAAAGCATAAATTAGAATTTGACACATTTGTATTTACATTTACATATTTTTAGAATTTTAATTTAAAATTAGCATTTGTTTCATCATTTAGTTTGAATGAAAATAGTATAATAATGTTAGTTTAAATGATTTCTGAGAATATGAAAATTAAGAAAATATAGGTTCAAAATTTAGGTTAGAGCATACTGAGAAAAACTAAATCAGTTGCAATGAATTTTAGTACTTAATAAAAATAATTTGATAAAATTATTCCATTTCATTGTTAAGTATGTGTTAAATAAGCACAATATATGAGAGTATTAGTTGCTGTACAATTTAAGGTTTAATTGCATTAATGAACACTGTTACTGCGGCCAAAAATCTTAATTTTTGTTTCCCTCATGAAATATGTGCCTATTTTTCTTTCTGATGGGTTGGCAGCTATGTTATTTGGAAATTATCTAAAGGTAGTTAATTTGAATATACATTTTGCTCAACCTGTGCATTGGACTTCTAAAATTTCACAGTGAAGAGGGAATATTATTGCCCAAGCCAAAACCAAAAGGCATATGGACAAAAAATTTCAATTGGAGGAAATGCAGACATCAAATGCAGTTTCTTTTTTATTGGAAATGAAAGTTTCACAATCTGTGTTTGATGTAAAATGTAATGACCCCTTAAATCACAAAAATCATGATGAAATCACAATTGGTTCATAAACTGCAGAATGTGTGAAAGACTTGTCTACAAATGAAATTGAGGAATTTTTCACCTATGTGAAAAAATATTTGTAATGAATATCGGTTGTTTCGCCCTACTTCGGATATCATCGTTGATGTTATTTCAGTAGCTTTCGCTCCGTCGGTGCACATTGAATCATAATGCGCTGACATGAATATGTGACCTCTCTTCTCTGTAAGTCGTGAATTTTACGTATCTAGGAGATGATGATGAAAATAGGCAGTTTCTCGAAATGCTGAACAGACTAGGTATAGTTGGTAGTAAAATTGCAAACATTATTTATAGCATGATGAGACATATCAAAAATACAGAGCAATATTCTGCTGGTAGGGCATGTGAGTTGTGGCGCAAAGTTGTGCGACCTAACTCCTCGAAAATCGTCGGGGCATCTCCTAAATGCGCGTCTCTCTCGTGTATATATTCTGGGTCCCTATCTCAAGACCACCCGGTGCTAAGCCCCTCTGGAATTTTCCCAGGCTCTCCATATCATAGACCACCCTAGCATCTCCATCCTGGATTATCTCTTCCCTGCTCTGATGACGGCTGGAATGGGTGCATTTCGTCAAAATCAGAGTGCGTTCACAGAGCTTTATAGCCTTGTTTTTCCCAACTGTGATGCATGCTGTCCCAGGGTATATGACCTCTCAATATGCTATGAAAATGGCTCAAGAATAACAATGTTTCTCACATGCCCCTCCCAGAGAAAAACTAGGGTTAAACACCCAGCTTTTTCTAATACGTAACACTTCACTTACAATAAAAATACAAAAAAATACCATTCCACACTTTCCAATACCTGTACCGATCCATCCGGTCAGCACTGGACACTTATAGTTGGCACTTCACTAAAACAAAGTAATAAAATAGAAAACTCAAAATATTTCACTCTCCTAAGGACCATCAGATCGCAGGTCCATTGACACTTATTGTACATTTGATGTATCTTGCATAGCTTCTAACCAATGTTCCCAACAAAGGGCTTGGCCTTTGGCAACCATTCGTAACACACACCGTTTCAGCTACGCTGAGTCTTTCGGCCTTAAACACCTAAAGTTTTAAGTATCCCAGTTTACTTGCACCGTTAAATGGTGAAAATCCAGAGTCTCTGGCATTCTTTCACGGTTTTTCACCTTCTACATACATGATTGCTAGACAGTGACTATTTACCTTGACTGTCACCCAGGAACTCATATTGCATACTTTCAAAGCAATTACTACAGCTTTCCCAGAAATCCTGCCCCAAAAATATAACACCTTCAGGTAAATACAATAAAAACAATAACAATGAAAGAAAATCAACTATTACACTATCCGACATCCATATATATACAAAAACAATTCAATATTACCCCGTTTATTCCGAACAAACATATAGACCCCACTGGATATCGAAACTAAACTTTCCTTCCCGATCAGCCCCTCTCAGCAAGTCAGCTGTGTGAACTACCGGATCCAGTTTTCTAAGGCCGGAGGAGTATGGTTTGACCTACTTTCCAAACACCCCCCCCCCCCCCCTACCGTGTTCTGCTCACTCCTAGCCCATTCCCTTTCTCCACTGCTCAGAACGATTAGCCCCCTTCTGCTACCCACATCGGATCGCGTTACCCTATCTGCACCATTCCATACAAAATTTCTCTCTGGGATTCTTCCCGATCGCTCGCATTGAACTTCCCTTTCTGAAACCAAAACCCTATGGGACGGGTTCTTTTGCTCCCTTACCTTAACTTTCGTGCTTCTCCTCCCTCAGTCTGAAACCTGTTTGGGACAATTTTCCCTTTCGCCCTCCGGAACTTCTAACTGCCCAGCATCCATATTTTGATTATTGGAGGACCCTCTGGTCTCAGCTTGTATCAAGAGAATTTCCAGCGGCCACAACTTCGCTCGCCACCTTTTCTCTTCTCTGCTCCTTTTTGGAACAACTACTTGTTCCTTGCTCTCTCCTAACTTAATTTCGGGATGCATTACATTTTTCCCAATCTCGAAATCTCCGGTTTCCTCAGCTTGGGTCCCCTCCTGCGCTTCCTGTAACCCTGAACAACTTATTTGTTCCCTCGCAGAACTCTGCGATTGGGAGAACTCAGCTCCATTTACCTTTCCGCCCTCTGTGGCTCCTCCCACCTTTTTTCCGATTTCTAATTTCGAAACTGACCCTCCCTGGGGCTCGTAAACTGTTTCGCTCTCATCTACGCCCTCCGGAATCAGTTCACGCCTACCTGTGTCTATGGCATCCGCCTTCCCCTCTTGGTAATCTCTCTCTAGCAGTTCCTTCACCTGTGATGGTAACAATACCTCCTCCGCCATATCCTGAATGATTGCGTATAAAACTTCCTGTTGGGGCGCACTACAGCTCTCCCCCCTGACCATTCTTAATGGGATATTTATCAATAGACATTCTACGGCCGGCCTGAATACTCCCTGTACATGTATCGCCGCCGCCTCCTCCATCCGCAATTCATCTGGCACTAGGTCGTTTCTCACAACTGTTATCTCTGCGCCCAAATCTACAAGGGCTCATGCTGACTTACCTCCCACACTAACCAGTACCCTCTCTAACCTGCATAGTGGCCTCCTTTCTATAGTTTCTGGATACTCTGCTCTTATTGCATCCACCCTGGCTACGACTCTGTGGTCATTAGCTTATGGAGCATCCCTTTGTAATCACCTGCGCATCTACCTTCCCATCTCCGGCTCATGTCCTTTGGACCACTCGCCCTTCCCTGTCTCACTTGAGGACAGTCCCACTTTAAGTGTGTTTTCGACCTGCACACAAAACATTGCCCTTTCTGGCCATCCCTTACAGGTCCCCCATTATTTGGTTGTGATCTTTCGCCTTCGGGTCGAAATTGACCATGCTCCTCCTTTTTATGTATACTGGATCTCCCATTTTCCAGTCCCGACGCCACATACGATTTTCCCCTGGTCGTGAAATACGTATCACATTCTTTGGCCAGCTCCCTGGGCTTAAACCACTCTTCCCTTTGCCGTATACCTATATGGGCATAGGTCTCGATTTCCCTGGGTAATTTTATCCGCTACCACTAATTGGCTTACGGTCTCAAAATCCTTTGCCCCCCTTTAATTGGCAATAATATTCCCATATGGACGTCGCCCTAGTCACGAACTGCACAAAGTTCTCGTCCGTCCTACGGCTCGCTTTCCGAAATTTCTCAAGACATACCTGAGGCGAAGGTTGAAAAATTTCCAATATCACCCCCTTTACCACCTCATAATCTATGTACTGTTCCTCCAGAACCTGAGTCAGCAAATCCGCTGCTCTATCTCCCAGCAAATTCAAAAGAATTGTCGCCCTGAATTTGAGCGGTATGCTCTCCAAGATGAATGCCCTCTCCAGGCTGGAGAAAAAATAAGCCCACTGATCAGACCGTGTGGGTATTTTGACTGCTAGCAGTCTTATTATCTTGACTGTCTCTTCCATCGTCCGAAACCTCATCTGCGCCCCTGCTTCTATGCTTACCACTGGACTCTCGGTGTCACTGCATCCCCCAGCCCGAATTTTCTCTAACTCCATCCTTTCTTGTGATTCTAAATTTAATTTAAACTGCTCCTGTTCTAATTTTAATTTAATTTTAAATTGTTCCTGTTCTAATTTTGATTTAATCTCTAACTGTTCTCTCTCAAAATTTAACTGATCCCTTTCCAATTGTAATTTGTTTTGTAATTGCTCTTTTTATACTTGTAATTTGTTTTCTAACTGCTCTTTTTCTAATCTTTCCACTATGATAGTTGTCAACATCCCTTCTGCGATCTCTTCCTCATAGTTTGGGCTTTCCAGAATCAATTTCCTCAGCTCTATAATTTTTAAATTCTGAGGTACAGTTTCCACCAATTCGGATGCTAATATAGCCAAATCCGCTTTCTGCTCTCTCGCTAGAAATGCCATTTTAAATCAAAAGAAAATCTTAAATATATATATATAAAAGCAATGTATATTAAAACTGTCTACACCTGAATCTTTCTCTGCACTAATACTGTATTTCCAGTATTCAAATACAATTTAAATCTACACCTTAAATATGCATAAAACATAAAATATCTTTAAAAATCACACTAAGCATTACTATCAATAATTTTGAAATTTTGAGCTTTGATTAAAATTTTGCCTAACCCTCTCTCTAATTTACAAAAAGATCCTGAGTCACATAAAACCAAAAGTAAAAATTGTCACCCACCCTTTCGTAGATTTCTGTGGGCTCTGTTAAACGTTGGTGCTGGTGTCGGTTTCCTCGTTGGATGGTATGAGGATTGGGACTCCGGCGTCAAGTAGTTGGGAAGACCTCAGCTTTCCTCGGGTTGCAGTTGGGGAACAGCCTTTCTCTGCTGACTTTGCATCAGATCTCTGGTCGTTGACCTCTGGTGTTGTTCTGTAGTTCCACTCCAATGGTGCATCACTTCGTTCGAATGCCAATGGGGTTTGACAGTCCGGATTTCATCACATCTCAGTTGCTGCCACCATTTGTAATGAATATCGGTCACTTCGCCCTCCTTCGGATATCATCGTTGTTGTTATTTCAGTAGCTTTCTCTCCGTCGGTGCACATTGAATCATAATGCGCTGACATGAATATGTGACCTCTCCTCTCTGTAAGTCGTGAATTTTACGTATCCAGGAGATGATGATGAAAATAGGCAGTTTCTCGAAATGCTGGACAGACTAGGCATAGTTGGTAGTAAAATTACAAACTTTATTTATAGCATGATGAGACATATCAAAAATACAGAACAATATTCTGCTGCTAGGGCATATGAGTTAGGTCGCACAACTTTGCGCCACAACTCCTCGAAAATCATCTGGGCGTCTCCCGAATGTGCGTCTCTCTCATGTATATATTCCCGGTCCCTATCTCAGGACCACCCGGTGCTAAGCCCCTCTGGAATTCTCCCAGGCTCTCTATATCATAGACCACCCTAGCATCTCCATCCGGGATTATCTCTTCCCTACTCTGATGAATGCTGGAATGGGTGCATTTCGTCGAAATCAGAGTGCGTTGACAGAACTTTATAGCTTTGTTTTTCCCAACTGCGATGCATGTGGTCCCAGGGTATATAACCTCTCAATATGCTATGAAAATGGCTCGAGAATAACAGTGTTTCTCACAATATTTTTATATATATTATAGTTTCCCTAGATGTTCAGACTTACTACAGCATGCTGAAGTTGCTGATGTATCTAAAAAAAGCTTAAGTATTTCATTGATTCTTTTTTTTTTTTGCTTGTTGTTAAAGAAAGAAACAGAATATTTTTTTGATGCTGTTGAAAACCTAGAATCAGAGTTTTTACAGTATCAATTGGCTTCTGTTCCAGAAAATGTTTTGTCAGCAGAACGAGCTGATGACCAATTGGTTATGCTTTCAAAAGAAATGGGCTTATATACCCTTATATACCCATCTAGGTAGGACTATGTTGGGAATCTTAACATTTCCACACAGTAATGCTTCTTGTGAGCTTCAATTTCCAAAGCTCAATGAGTATGCAAACACTATAGGCAATTTCAGTTGCCGAAACTACATTACAGGAGCTTGTTATTTGCAAGTATTTGATAATGCTTTCTTAAAAAAGGCTAAATCTGCAACAACAGTTGCACTTAATAAAAAGGCAGACATGTAAATTGGGACAACAGACAAATTTTAAAACATTTTATTATTCAGCATCATTTTTTTTATCATCTTTGGTTATAATTTTTGTGTTAATTTGTATAAAATAGTTACACACTTAAATGTGCTTGAATAACTCAGAAGAAAGGGAAACATTACTAAAAACAACTGTTCCAGCTTAATAACAATTTGCATGCTTTATCCTTTATATAACATCAATTGTCCTGTGAATGAAAAGTGACATTTTAGTATGCATATCGATGTTACTTGAAGTGCTCCTATTTTCTTCTCCTCCATGTTGGCAGCTATGCTATAATAACCACAATACTATAAGAGGTTCAAAATCTTTCATGATCATGACTCTATTCTGTCTTTATACAGCATGTCAGTTGTTTGAAAATAAAATAAAATTCAGTGTAACTCATGAAACAAAAAAAAAAATGCCTAAACCAAGCTGATCATTTCATCCACAGTGACTTGCAGTTGCTGTAATTCCATATTAGAAGCTGCATTAAGACACTTGTGCTCCCATTTTGGAGAAAATGTAATTTTGTTATTCATTTTATGAAAATGAAATTTAAATATAAATTTTGTAAAAATGAAATTTCAATATTAAATTGTGAAAAATAAAATTAAAAATACCAGTTTTTAAACACCACTAATATATATATATATATATATATTTGGTTATATAACACCACTTTAGTGAAGTACCCCGAAATAGGGTTTAAGGTCACCACTTTGGTATAAATTTTAACTTAAAACCAGTTGTTATAAGGTTGCGTTGGTTGTGGATTACAGCTATCATATAAGAACACTCGACACGGCATAAACTTAACATTTAATAACTAAAATTTAACACAACGATAAAGGTACATGCTGTACTTCAACTATGACAGCGTCAAGTTACCCAATCCATTCATGCGTATGGTTGCGCTAGAAAATGCCTGACACGTAACTAACGTTACACCGAGGCTCAAGACTTCGAGATTCCAGGCTTCAAGAGACTGAAGATATGCACGTCGCACAGTCTTTAATACCAATTCGTAGACATGCACTGTATGCCTTCACAGGACAGCAGAGTCTGTGAAGTCCCGCAGAGAGTCTGTGAAGTCCTGCAGAAAGTCTGTGAAGTTCTGCAGAGAGTCTGTGAAGTTCCGCAGTCGTGACGTCATGCCTTCACAGTGACGTGTATGCCTTCACAGGACAGCAGAGTCTGTGAAGTCCCGCAGAGAGTCTATGAAGTCCTGCAGAAAGTCTGTGAAGTTCTGTAGAGAGTCTGTGAAGTTCCGCAGTCTTGATGTCACCACAGTACTCCCCCCCCTAGGAAAAACCTCCAGGTTAAACTCCGGCCTGAAAACGAACCACAGGTTTAGTTCTCCGGCCAGACCTAGAAACACTCTGGGCACTAGCAGTGAGAGTCTCCGATAAACTTGTGTGCTTAGTCACATCAGGAACCACCACGTAACGATTTGTTGCATGAGGAAATTCCACCAACGGTGTACTAGTATGCTTAAATATCTTGGTTTTTTGACATTCAAGGCATTGTCGACACCATTCAGTACAATCTTTTCCCATGGAACGCCACACGAAACGTTGTTGCATCAACCTCAATGTCGCCTTCAAACCAGGATGTGACAGATTGTGTCGAAAGCCCAGACCATCCGACTCGTCCGAAGACTTAGAGCACTATTGTGGGTGGCCGGGTGACAGATTGTGTGTCTTATCAAACACCTTCTTCCTCCAGATCTGTGGGATAAAAGGTCTAGGTACATCTTTAGACATATCACAATATATAAAATTATTACAGGCAGGGAAAGGCATGAGCCGCAAATCGAGACCTGTATGCGTTTCTAATAAATCCTTCAACTCCTGATCCTGTAACTGATTCAGCGCAATACCATCAAAATCAATTGAAGCAGCTAAACTTATAGAATTGATTCTAGATAAGGTATCAGCGACTACATTCTTATCCCCCGGAATATACCCGATATCGGTTGAATACTGACCAATTAATTCCAAATGTCGAATCTGTCGAGCGGAAGAGTTATTCAGCTTTTGATTAAATGCATACGTCAACGGTTTATGATCACTATAAATAACCACCTGACGACCTTCTAACATATGCCTAAAGTGTTTCACAGCCGCATAAACTCCCAATAACTCTCGATCAAACGTGCTGTATTTCATTTGTGCAGGGGTAAGCTTTTTCGAAAAAAACCCTTAAGGCTCCTGACCTTCTTCAACCTGCTGCTGCAATACCACACCCGTTGCGATCTGAGAAGCATCAACCATTAAAATCAACGATACACTTGGAGCAGGAAATGCGAGAAGCGTTGCATCGACAATAGCCTTCTTGTAACAATCAAATGCCTCCCTAGCCTCATTCGTCCGCAGAATAAGCGTTTTATCATTTTTATGTTTATTCTTGACGAGTTCGTTCAACTGCGATTGTTTTTCAGCAGCGCCTTTTAAAAACCGATGATAAAAATTTAGCATTGCCAAAAAAGTTCTCAACTCCTTCACCATAGTAGGAACAGAGTATTCAGCTAATTTCCCAATCTTATCCGGCAATGGAGCAATTCCCTTATCGGATATCAAAAACACTAAGAAAGAAATCTCTGGTACTCCGAATTCACATTTTGGCAAATTCACTGTCAAACTATGATCACTCAATTTCCTAAATAATCTACGTAAATGATCCTCATGCATTTTCTCATTTTCAAAAAAAAAAAAAACATCATCTAAATATGACAAACAAAAATCAAACTCGCGGAGGATACTATCCAACACACGTTGAAACATACTGCCCGCATTACGCAAACCGTACGGCATTTTTAGGAATTCAAACAGATCCATCGGAGTAGTTACCGCGGTTTTACAAACATCACTGGCCTCCACCGGGATTTGCTGGTACCCTCGAACCAAATCAATTTTTGAAAAAAACGTTTTCCCATCACAAAATCATGAATGTGAGGAAGCGGGTTCCTATCCTGTGTCGTTACCTTATTTACTTCTCGAAAATCACCGCAAATTCTTCATAAATCGTCCTTTTTTTTACCATATGAATTGGACTAGCCCACAGACTTTTTGATGGTCTAATAACACCTTGTTCAAGCAAACTTAAATTTCTTAGTTAATGCAGCCAACTTCTGGATTTAGTCTCCTCGGTCTAGAAAAAACCGGAGGACCAGTAGTCTCAATACAGTGTTTAACCAAACCATTTTCACTGTCTATGTACATTTGCAGATTTGAACCGAACACCTGCTGGAACTCAGAAACTATAGAATCATATCTGTTTTTCCCCCTAATAAATGACAAACCTACCGACGACCCAGAAACAATCATACCTTAAACAAATAATTTTGTCTCCCCATCGCAAATACGTCGGTTCTTTAAATCAATCAAGAGGCCAAACCTTTCTAAAAAATCCGCACCCAATATGGGCGTTGAAATATCGGCAATCATCAAGTTACAATTAAATTTCCTCCGCAGTCCGAAATCCAAATCCAATCTTATACCACCGAATGTCTTAATCACCAAGCCATTAGCCTCATGCAAAACCAAATCATTTAGGTCTTTTCGTGAAGTAAGCCTTTTAGGAAAGCAGCTAATTGCGGCTCCGCTATCAATCAGAAATTTAGTTTTTGTAGCTCGCTCATAAACAAACAATCGGCAACCAGCATACGCATTTTCCACTGTCAACAAAACAGAAATGTTCACTAGTTTCCCCGACCATTTACATGGTGAAATACACTTCCGAGCTTTTTCCTTAAATTTATCATGATACCAGCAGAAACCACTAGCGTGCGAACCTAATGAAGACCTATTCCTTCTACGCCCGAAACTGCTACGTTCAGCATGAACAGTCCCTGACCTAGAAATTTAACTCAGCTCACGGATTGCTTTTTTAACCTCGGCTAATTCTGTCCTGATTATCTCCAACTCCGAGTTATCTCTCGAAATACTTGAAATAACTGCAGTATCTGTAGGACCCTCACAAATTTTATCCGCAATTTTTGCAATCCCAGAAAACTCCATGGACTCTTCAGAACAAACACTGAGTATCTGCTGCACCCCAGCCGGTAGTCTTTGCATCCATAATAGGCGCAATGCACTCACTGTCACTGAGCTTACCGTAATTTAACCCCTCCATTTCACATAACAATTGCGAAGGGCATTGATCGCCTAAATGCAAATCATTGAGAAGCAATCTTAATTTGGAATCCTCAGTTTGCTTATAGGAAGCTAAAACCTGTGCCCTCAAAACCTGATACACTCCCTCAATCGGGGGGTTCAAAACTATATCTCGAACACATTTTAGAATCTGGGTGTCAAGCACGGAAACCACTGAATGAAACTTTGTTGAATCCACAGAAATACCTGTCGTAATAAATTGTGATTCGATTTGTGCGAACCATAATGCAGGATCTGTTTCCCAAAAAACAGGCACTTTAAAAGCTACTTTATAGAGACTCAAATGTTCCGGTTGTGTTTCCTTCTGAACCTGAACCTGTTCCTCGGATGAACTATTTCCCAGCATATTTACAAATGTGATACAAATACACACTATAACAATACTAATCCCGGAAAATAGAATATGGTTTCTAAAATCGAAAACACAGACTTTCACGACCTGTTTACGAAGGGATATGTAATTATAACCTTAGAGCATTCCCTATCATCCGAATATGTAAAAAAGACAAGGCAAGTGTAAAAACAATCTCAAAATATCACATATGTATACAATATGTAAAATCAATTGTTAATTCCATGTGAAACACCATCCGGGCCACACAAAAGCTCTTTAAAAAACATCAAATACAGTAAAATAGCTTAACTATGCCAACTCTAAAATATTAGCAACCTACACTACTGTAGTTCCCAATACCGGCACGCGTACTATATCACTTTTAATGTACATTATACAATGCTGCATCAAAAACTCTATCTAATAATTAGAACTAATTGAAATAACCCAGAAACATGTAATATACACTAACTCATGTAAAAAAGCCCACTCTAATATACACAGGTCACAAAATGCGCTCAAGCTTTCACCTATCTGAACTCAGCAGCTGCGAATAAAACTTGGTGCACTACTGTTGAACCGACATCAGAACGAGCCATTTCTGGTCACAGACAGAGCAGAATCCAAGTGAGTCATATATCCATGTCGAGTCTACTTTTGGTGTAGGCGAGTTGTTAACCACTTTAGTTGAGCAGTTTAGTTGAGCAGGTCAACCACTTTAGTTGAGCAGGTACCCCGAACGGAGGTGTGTGGGGCAAGTTACATCAGAACGAGCTGTCCACTCACGTCCGGATCAACAACTTTAGTTGAGCAGGTACCCCGAACAGGGGGTGTAGGGCGAGTTACATCAGAACGAGCTGTCCAGTCACGTCCGGGTCAACCACTTTGGCTATATAACACTACTTTAGTGAAGTACCCCGGAATAGGGTTTAAGGTCACCACTCTGGTATGAGTTTAAACTTAACCAGTTGTTATAAGGTTGCATTGGTTGTGGACTACAGCTATCGTATAAGAACACTCGAAACGGAAGAAACTTAACATTTAATAACAAACTTAACAAAACAATACAGGTACATGCTGTACTTCAAATATGACAGCGTGAAGTTACCCAATCCATGCATGCGTATGGTTGCACTAGAAAATGCCTGACACGTAACTAACGTTATGCCGAGGCTCAAGACTTCGAGACTCCAGGCTTCAAGAAACTGAAGATATGCACGTCGCACAGTCTTAAATACCAATTCGTAGACATACGCTGTATGCCTTCACAGGACAGCAGAGTCTGTGAAGTCCCGCAGAGAGTCTGTGAAGTTCTGCAGTCGTGACGTCACCACACACACATATATATATATATATATATACTAGAAAATGTATCCAGTATTGTCTGGGAGTTAAAGCGAGTAGTTATATAAAATAACAAAATAAAATAAGTTTTTCTCATACAGATAATAGTGAAAATTGCATGCAATATGTGTATATTGGCACAACAGACTGCTCGCAGCCACTCAAATAGCTGCTCATGCCCTTGGCCGAGTTGAGTGGTCTGGGTTTTCGACACCTCCTTTGCCCATTCTCCCCCAAATCACAAAATCGGAAGCAGTCACTTGCAGATACTCATTACATTAAAACCTACCAACGGACGCAATTTAAATTCTAAATCTCATCACAATTAAATCCATTTCTATATTGGCCATATCTTCCGCAAGCATTGTTATTTTTATATTTCCAATAAATAATTACAAATAAACGTGATCTGGATTTATTAATAAGTGCATGTGAAACTGCGCATTCTACTCCATCACAACTTAATTATATCGAAGCCGCAGTGAAGCTGTTGGAGAAACAGAAGCAGGTATGCTTAGAAATTTGCACCACCAAATTAGACTTTTTAATTGAACAAGTAAAACTGCTGGAAAAACCAAAAAATCAGCTTCGATTTTCAAAAGAACTGTTTATTCTATGCTTTAAAATATACTTATCTAGTTCTTCGTGCTATAAGGCATTTAGAAATTCAAAGGTGTTGACATTGCCTCATGTGAGAACATTAAGTAGAATTTCAAAAAAGTTAAATGTGGATTCAGATTTTTTTAATCCGTGTAATAGTTATTTAAAACGTAGGATTCAATGTTTAAACGAAGACCAAAAATTTGTCCCTCTCTTAATTGATGAGATTTATGTTGATCCTAAGTATACGTTTAAATGTGGTAAAGTTACCGGTGATTGTTTTGATAGTAATGAAAAAGCAAAAACTGCCCAAGTGTTTTTGATTACATCTATGTTTTCGAATTATAAAGACGTAATAGCAATTGCCCAAGTTTCAACATTTACGGGACAAAAGCTCTATAATTTGGCATCTATGTTAATTTGCAAGTTAAAAGAACTTGGTCTTAATGTATTGTCTGTTATTACTGATAACAATAATATTAATAGAAGCATGTTTGCTTTTTTTAAGAAACACAATAAATTTAATGATGCTGTATATAATCCAAGTAATCCTGATATACCTCTGTATTTGATGTATGATCCTGTTCATTTATTAAAATCTATAAGAAATAATTGGTTAAATGTAAAAAACACTAAATTGCAGTACCCTGATTTCCAAAATAATGAAGACCTTAAAGAGGCAAATTTTTCTGATTTACGGAATTTATGCAACTTTGAAAAAGTTAAACTCTTTAAATTTTCACATGTTAACATTAAAATCATTATATCCATCTAACATTGAGAGGCAAAAAGTATCCCTTGTATTAAAAGTATTCAATATTCAAAACTCTAATATTTATTAGAAATCAATTGAAGTAATTTTTCTCATCAGCAATGTGAAAATATTTCAAATTATATGTAAAAATAGAATTGTCACATAATATTTTTTTGCTATTATACATATGGTTGTAGAAATTTTGATGTCATATTAATTGCATTGTTTACAGTAGTAGAAAAAAAATGAAAGCTACTTAATATTCATTAACACTGGGTTTGTAACTGTAAAAGGATCTAGATTATATATAATTTTGTAATCATTTAGACCATAGTTTTCAACCTTTTTTTGCCCACCGCCCACTTTGAGAATATTTTTTTTCCTAATGACCCCCCCCCCCCCCCCCCAATTTTTTTTTACTTACGAATCTGAAACAGCTATTGCCACGATTATATTTAAACGTGTAATATTATATACTATAGTCATAAGATAGGATATGGCCCTATCCTATTTCTGAGTTTAAACAAGACTGTTTCAATGGGAACAATTAAAACGCATACTTAATTATATTGAAAAGTATTTTTATTAACATTCAAAAGACATTGAATTTATAACTTATCTAATGAGAAGGTTGAATTTGATGCATTTTAAGGAGTTTGTTAATGTATCAGGCTCGATTTTACTTAAAAACAACCGTAAGTCACCGCGTTCAGTAACATGGAGCTGATTTCTCTTTTTAGTTACCAACGTTGCTACAGCACTAAATCCACGTTCAGCTGAATAGGAAGATGGGAATGCTATCAAAAATCGTTGAACAATCTACCATAATCCTGGGTACAGTTGCAAAATCGGCTTCTGCTGCCAAAATTCTTGGTAGCCATTCTTATATTTAATTTTTAATTCCTCATTTGTCGTCAGTTCTATTATTTCTTCTTCTAACTGGGATGATCCTGCTGTGTTGACATTTGAAAAAGGATCCCAAACCTAGTCTGGTATGTCCATGTTTAAAATGTCCTGGAATCGTTCCTTGAAATCACTGTGGAGGTTTTCCAAGTGTTGACAGTAAACAAGCGAGTCATCGTGCTCTTGAATGATACTGTTGATAAATTTGGGAAGTTATTGAATTCGCGTCTGCCAATATTTCATTTGTATAATAGCAGTTTGGACACGATAGCAGCAACGCTATTTTTTGTCTTAATCAAGTTTATGTCGTCGCCTTGAAGTTGGAGATTGACATCATTAAACAATTTATACAGGTCTGTCAAGTACGCAATATTGTTCTTTGATGAGATAAGGTTGTTGCGCAATTCCGTGTCTTTGTTTCCTAGGAACTCTATCACAGACCCAAACAGATTGTAAAATCGAGTCAAACAAGTACCTTTTGACAGCCAGCGCACCTCTGTGTGAAGCAGCAATCGGTTGAAATCTTCATCATTGGCAATGCAAAGCTGACTAAATAATCTGTCATTCAACGAGTTATTTCTGGTTTTATTAACTGCTCTGATAACATATTGCAGTGATGTATGGAGGCGTTCACTCAAATATTTCGCAACCAAATGCTGGCGAGGAACTACGCAATGCACAGCAAGCACGTCGGGAACTTTATTTTTTAAGCACGCTATGAAGCCTTTGTGACGCCCTGTCATAGCCGGTGCACCATCCGTAGCAACTGACAAAATATTATTAAAAGGAATTTCCTTTTCGTCACAAAACTTTTCCAGTGTATTAAATATGGTTTCTCCTTTTGTATCTGTTTCCAAATTCGTAGCAAACAATAGTTCTTGACATATTTTCTCATCTTTGATAAACCTCACGTATGACAATAACAATGCTTCATTGGTTGGTAAAGTGGACTCATCCAGCTGAATTGAAAATTGACAAGTCTGCAGATGATTGTACAATGATTCTTCAATGTTTTCAGCCATCTCATCAATTCGTCTTTGCACAGAACTATTGCTGAAAGTAATTTTTCGGATAATATCTGCAGCTGGTTTATGGAGCACAGTGGTTATTACTTCATTTACTGCTGGTAAAATTAAATCTTCCCCAATAGTATGTGGTTTGCATGTTTTAGCAATCAACAATGAGATATTGTACGAAGCTCGAAGCCCGTCATCGTCTTGCTTAGAAGCTGATGAAAAAAGTTTTGATACAGTTGGCTGAATTTCGTACTTCTTTTTCATGTCTTAAAAATAGGTCGCATCTTTGTCTTTCTTATCCGGGTGTATTTTATTAAAATGATCTTGAAGCCTAGAAGGCTTCATCGCCTCATTTGAAAATGTTTTTTGACAAATAAGGCACATTGGCGATGATGGATTTGTGGGATTTTCGATAAATCCATTTCGATAAATTCGATATAATCCACACTATACTGCCGCCTCTTCTTTTTTGCTTCCGATATGGTTTTTACTTTACAGATACGTGAGTAGTATTAGTGTACTTTTAAAACCCTGTCATCAATTGCGCGCGATAATGCTAATGAAAATAAAATGAACAATCACTGCCTTTATATAGGTTGGAGACATATAACACGCATCGACAGGAATAAGATAAACATGCAGTGACTTGTTTATAACATCCGGCGCCGAAGTAAAGCGCGGGGGCAAGGGTGATGCAGGAGCAGAGTACGGGTTAGAACAAGCACAGATAATACTGTCAATTCTTGCAGGATTGCAAAAATCACGTTATTTAACAAAAACTTGTTATAACTGTATTGCTACAAGCATATTTTTTGCTATATTTTATTAACAGGCTTTTGTTAACTTTACCTGTATTTATATATGAGATATTTCACGTGAAATTGGAAGATTTGAAAATTTTTAATTCAAATCTAAAATTAAAAATTTTTATATCATCCAATTTAAAGTAGATCTGAATGTAATGGAATCTTTAAGTTCAATTTTCATCCACTTCGCGAACTACCGAAATATGTGAATTTTCGCACACGTGATAAAAATGATTAAAATACTTACAATAACAAAAATTAACCAATATTAAAGTTTACTTTAGTTAGTACGTGATTAGCGTGTTTTTTTTTGTCTTTTTTAAACTATTTTTTTAATCTGCCCACCGCCCCTCCGTACCATCTCAACGCCCCCTAATTTTCTCTGGGTCTTCTACTGCCCCCCTGAAAGTCTCAAACGCCCACAAGGGGGCGTTATCGCCCACGTTGAGAACCTATGATTTTGACAGAGTAGTTCTTACTTTGTGGGAGCTGCAGTAAAAAAATATACCCCCCCTCCCCATCTAGTTTAGATAATCTTTATGAAATTAACTGTGCTAAAATTTAGGCATAGAAATGAGTAAAAGTGTAATTATTTTGAAATATTTTTTAACTCTCAATTTGCAAGTTTTCCCGAGTTAGCGAGAGTTCCCCTTCTAGCGTCACATCATGATTCTGGTGCCATGGCCTGAGTGTAGACCGGCTGTGAATAAGCACTATATATGGAAACTTAAGATATTTATATTTAATATTTAAATCACTATACATATTGATAATTTTCAATTTAATACTATTGATGGAATGTAAATCATGTTTAAAAAGACTATTATTTTTTAAGTAATCTAACAGAAATTGAATATAAAATTTTTTACAGATAATAGCATAATTATTAGAGGCTTTATCAACATAGGTGATAACAAAATATCTTAGTTATTCGAGCGATATTAGCGAATTTCTGCTATTTATCAGAAAAAATTATGGAGTATTTCAGTAAAATAAATCATTCCAGTTGTGTATAAGTAAATACATGTATTTTTGACTAGTGTTTTTTTCTCTTTTACACTTTTTCTATGCAACATTATTTAATTATATTACTTACTGTAAATACATTGAATGTTGGAAATCCACAGAAAAAAAAATATTAAAAGCTCTATGACTGAACATTGATTCAGTACTTTCACATTTCTAGATATCTGTAAAAAAGTTTTTTTCCCCTGCTGAACTATTTGGATTATTTGAAATTTCAGATTACTGAGGTTTGGATTAGAAAGGTAGTTTTATAGTCTATAGCATGATAAGGTTGGGGGAAAAAAAAAAGCCTTCTCCATCGGGATAGATTCCATACAAATGAGGGCGAGCATGCATCTGTCAAAAAATTGTTTTAGTATTTAAAAACAAATTATAAATACTATTATTTGACAGACATGCATTTGCCCTCGTCGGTTCCCTGTCTGATTGATCCTAATAAAGAGGCTCCTTTTCACTTTTGAAACCTTATTCAACCTTTGTATGCTGTTGATTAGTGAAGTACTTATTTTTCAGATTCGTTCTTTCAGCAGTCAGAGCTAAAAAAATGATTTATATTTTATTGCAGTTTGTGTATTTTTCAGTCCTATATAACTTGCCTTGTCTGAAGTTTCCTTCTTTGTTGTTAATAGCTGTTGCGTCGACTGCCACCCATCTTAAATCCTAAGCCGCGGCTGCTCAAACTGTTTCGGGACTTCTGGCTGTACTGCGTCGTCATGGGCTTCACTTCTGAGACAGGTATTGTTTCAAAGGGATGAATGTAAATAAATTGATACCCAATGACTGCTTGCTGCTGATGGTAAAATCAGTCAGAAGGAAAAGGTGTTTTCTAAACTTATGAACTTAATCCACATTTTAGATCCTAGCAATTGTTTCTATCATTGCAAATTTATCCTTTCCTCATTTTTTTTCATTGGTATCACTTATATTTTATGATCTATCTTTATGGTTATTACTAGTATTTATTAACATGGGACTAAGGAATACAATTGAAAATTTTGAGTGCAATCTGCAATGGACACTGAATCTGAAATAATATTCCTTATCTATAATAATAAAAGGTAATGTCTGTTTGTTTGTCTGTCGGCTGGCAGTGTTAGGGAAACTCCAAGCTACAGAAAGCCATGAAATTTGGTATATCATGGTATATGTACTTGATGGTAATTATAAACCTTGGTAAGATTTTTATAGAAATCGAATTAGTTTAAAATTTATTGTTGAAAACTGAAATTCAGTCCCTATTTCACTTTACAATTAAAATGAATTCCAACAGATGATTCTCTCAAGAATTGGAGACCCTGGCACCGAGGCACATACTCCCAGGATAGTCAGTGTTTCATGAATGTGGGTGTTAAAATTCAAAATTCTCAATTCCTAAATTTTAGCAATATCATTTTGATTTTTTTGACTGTACAATTATTTTATCATTATAAGTATTGCACTTAAAAATATCTTTAGTCGCACAAAAATCTTTGAAGGTAGCCTTTAGTTTTTTAACTTTACTTCCCCATTTTAAAGGTATTGTTTTCTTTTGTGATTGCAATTATCTTCACTTATTATTGAGAGCATTGTGTTAATTTTAGCCCTCTAGCCTACTATCCCGAGTTAACTGAAGATAGTATGTTTTGTTACAGAATACTAGATGTTCACTCTGGCTAGGGGTTTTCTCATGTTCTCTGCTAAGTTCACCGGGGATAATAATATAAACCTCAGTTATCTGCTTAGATTTAAAAAAAAGGGGATAATTATTACTAAAAGGTATCTCAGTATCCATCTAAATAAATCTAAAAAAACTATAAAAACTTGGTTATTTTTTAACATATTTGAGAAAAAATAGGTGTGTAAGAGGGTTTAACCAATTTCGCACCCACCCTGCATGTTTATTTATATTAGATAACTCACTGTCTATCTCTGAGAGCGTCATTTGGATGGACATTCAGTACAGCAGAATGCACATCTTATTTATCTGTAAGCAATACTTGTTAAAAAATTCTTTTCTTCTAAAGGGTTTTAATTTTTTTTTTAAATGGACAACTAAAACATATAGTTTTTTTTTATCATATGAAATGTATAAACCAAATAATTCCAATTTAGTGCAGAGGTGGGGAACCTGCAGCTTCTTGGGGTATCAAGTGCAGTTTTTTTGGGCATCAAGTGCAACCTTTGGGGCATCAAGTGCAACCTTTTGGGGCATCAAGTGCAACCTTTTGAGGAATCAAGTGCAGTTTTTTTCAAAGAACTTTCCTTCTTTTTAAATTGCATGCATTTATTAGACTTTTCGCTAGATTTGTGTTTCACTGTATCTATGATAAAAATTCTTATATGTGAGAATTTATGGAGGGAAGTTTACATGAATGTGGTCTTCAAGCATAAAAACGTTCCCCACCCGTGATTTAGTGTGATTTGCCAAATACAACCGAACTGGTCCTGCTGAAATTATATTAATTTTTGAGCTAATGAATTTTGATGGTACTCAATGAAACAAAATCTTAATTAAAAGCAATAGTGAAAGCAAAGAAATTACTTTAAAGATGGGAATTTTTGGACTTGAATTTTACTACTGTAAAACATTTTGAAATGATTCTTGAATATTATATTTAATCTGAAGTAATATGCAGAATATGAATTGTAGCTGCAGTCAGCAGCTATAATTTAATATTTTCATTAAGTATGTGTTCTTTTGAAACGTTATATATATTTAAAAAACACCCTATTTTATCTGTAACAATAGAAACCATGTTTTCTAAATCCTGAATTTAATACATTGCACTGAAGGTATAGCAATAAAATGAGAAATAATTTAAACTGGTGAAATCTATTGAGAATCATAATCTGAATGAAGTTCATCATCCATGCACTTTCTCCAAACCTGTAAAGGCTCCTTTCTGTAAAGCCTATTGTCGATAGAACTACACAGTGAAACAACCTCCTAGTTAGAATCACTTGATAGTGTTTCTTCTGTTACATGTCAGTTGGTTTCTATTTCTTTACTTTCTGGCTCATCATGCGACATCACAGACCAAGATTTTAACAGGCAGAAACTAGTTTTTACATGTAGTAAAACTATTTTAACCGAAATACAAACATCTTTTTACGTAAGAAAAGAAGGTGTATGTGTTTATGTGTGAAGTCTGTAATGCAGAATCTAAGTATCATACAATCATGAAATGAGGTGCATAGGTACTTCTTGATGCACACAGGTGCACATCAGCATTATTTTTGTGACATTTCAAATTCTGTTTTTAGATATTTTATGTTTTACCCCGCTTTAGGCTGATATTTATACAAATTGATTCCTTAGTGACCCAAAATGTTATCACAGAATTTCCATCTTGGCACCATCAGAAAAATAAAAAAATTCTCTTTCAAATAAACCTTGAACGGAGTTCATATGATGAATTGGCATATTTTAATTCATTTAAAAAAATTATATTATTTTTTCATATGCTTTAAATCTCACCTATTTTTATATTATAATATACAAAAATTGGCATGCCACCCAACGTTCATTTTTTTCCCAACAGCTTCTAAATATATTACAGAATACTTCATAAAAAAAATTTCATAAATCCATCCATTGATTAATTATAAATTTTAAGCTAATGATGTTTGTAGTCTGCATAGTGGGTTTACACTGATGAGTGGACTTTTGACTGACACCATCTGTTGGCATTATAGTATATATTCCTGAGGTTTTCTAACTTTGTGAATTTAAAAGATGTTGTCTTCATATTTTTAATTTGGTATTATATTAACATTATGATGAGTATTGTGCTAAAATTGGATTAAAATTGGATGTGCATTTGCTGAGATAGCAATAAATTTCTGGTTTAAAGGAATTTTTTTGCAATTTCAAGTATTTTTATTTGTTTGTTTTGTGAGAATGATTTTGTTAGTAGATTTTTAAAGAAGAATCAAGAGTCTCCCTCAAGTGATAAGAAGATAAGAGCTTGCAAATTCGATTTTATGATTTGAGTAATTTGCATTTTAAAAAGAAATTAAGTTTATTATTTTTTTTTTTTGTTGTTCTATCCACTTATCTTTACTGATTTTAATTTTAGATAAAATGTTTTTTTTTATCTTTTTGTTTTTATGAAGTTTGTACTATCTCTTGTATTTACTTTATGATCAAATGGGTATCATTGTAATAGTTCAATAGATAAATCAATAATTTAATAAAAATGTGGAAATTTTAATTATTTGTTTTCCCAATGTTCTGCATTTATTTTCCATTTGACTGAAAATATGTTGTTGATTCCTTTGAATTGTAGGTTTGTGGCCGCAGGAGTGGTTTGAGGAATTGAAAGAAATTGCTGCAAAGTCTCCCCTTTTGGTCTCCCGGGAGCATCTGCGTTCAGAGCTTCAGTACAACTCTGCTATCAGGAGTGATGGTGTGTCTGGAGTAAGTCTCATTTTCTCTGAAAAACCATATTCCAGCTTTTGTGCAATATTCTAAAATGTTAGGCTTTGCAATGTATGTATGTACTGAGATAAGATGACTGCTATAATCTAATTTCACACATAATATTGTATTTAGCAATTTTATTGCTGGTTTCCTTCATTTAAAATATTTTAGCTCTTTATGAGTATGAAATTTATCTGGTAAACATTAGGAATTGTTTGTTTTTCATGAAAAGCGGAACATGTTAAAAACTGATTTAAATGTGCAGAAAGTGTACTATCCTTTTTACATACAGGGTAAATAATCGCTTGTGTTGTATTCCTTGTTAACGATTCCTGTTTTGCTTTCCTCTTTTTAACTAAAATAGTGTCAAATCATTTATTTTTCTCTTTTCTCACCTTATGGTGGTCCGATTTTCTTAATTGAATTTCAGAATTCCTGGCACCCAGTGTCCCATTCTTTCTATTTGGCACTCTCATTTCATTCTGATTAGCTCTTCCCAAGTTGATAAGCTTACTTTTCTTTTGATTTTTCGCCCAATCTGCAAACCATAAACTTTGACTTTTTGCTTCCACCAGTGACTTTCTGTCGTTTAATGTTTTCTGTGCATCGAGGTTCCCAGAAATCCAACCTTCCCCTCTTTGCTCGGGCTGCCCGTCTTCTCCGCCTGCACCATTCTTTTGTAAATGAAACTATTTTATTTATAACAAATCGTAATGATGCTTATGTCCACATTCTATTAACATTTACTTCAAAGTTCAGGCTCATCGACTGATTCTTTTATGGATTTAAAATAAGAGGGTTACAAACGACTCAGATGTTATGCAAGCATAAAATTAAATTTTAAATTTGACTTATAAAAAAGCATTTCATTATTTGTGCTTCACTGAACATGAATCCATTTTTAACGATCGCAACTGTTAATTATATTCCTGCCATCCAAAAAATTTCTTTTATTCTGAAAAACTGAAGAAGGAAAAGCATAATTTTTTTTAAATTCTGGATTTGATTTTCCACGCGTTCAACAATATACAATTTATGGCTAAAAATCCCATTTTTTTTTTCCCATTTTCCACTTTTTAGTCTTATTCTATTTTGATTCATATAAGCAGTGATTCATATACAGAAATTTTCTGTATAAAACTCATTGCAATATGAATAATTATTTAATTTATTTTAAAAATTGTGTATTCATATAACCGGAACTATTTTATTTAACAAATCATAAAACTAGCTTTTAGGCTTAATAAAAAATATTCTAATGTATGAATCTTTGAGGCTGTTATTGAGTTGTTTGCCTATACTTTAAAGTGTAGAAGCCTTACTCATAAAAATAATAAACCCTATAAATACCTAAAACCTAGAAATAACACATTTAGTGACTACTATTACATTATTTATATATAATATTAATTTTAAAACTAGATTGCGAGAATTTTGTTGATTAATATCTCTGTGTACACACACACACACACACATACAAAAAAAAAAGAGCAAAATATCATGATCGCAATGATTAATAAATTATGAAATAAGTGATTGAAAGATAAACACAAGAATGCTAATTAATAAACAATTGTCAAGAATTATTAGCAAAGAATTTCAATAAAAAAAATTGCAGCTGGCCTTAATTATAAAAACAAAGCAATAAATATTGGAAATGGTCCATTAGTTGGGAAAGTAAAGAATAAAAAGGTCAATATAAGAAAACTTAGAAACAAAGAGTAGGAGGGAGAGGGACAGTATGGGAAATAATTGATCATTTTTAAGTTAAAATCTCAAAAATCTTGAATGATTACATTGTATGAAAAAACTGGTTTAAAATTGCTCCCAGAAAGATTTAAATGTTACATGGTAAATGAAATTTTTTAGCATATCATGTAAAATAAATATCGTGAAACACCCGGAAAATCCTATAATGGAAAACATGAGTACACATGTAAACAAGGTTGGAAAATATTTAGTGATCATAAATGTTTAAAATATTCAGAATATGATTTAAAAATAGATAAATTTGTAAATTTTGAAAATTTTAAAGAAATGGGAAAAAATGGAGTCATCAAATTTGAGTCGAGATATGAAAATTTGAAACTTGATGACTGAAGAGTAACTGAAGAGTGTGTGTGACACGTAGTGTTGCAGAAGAAGTACTTCCAGTGAGTAAAAATAAAAACCGAATTTATTACTCACGAAAATAATCAGACAGAAATAAAAATAGCATGCATCATTGACTTAGATGCAGCTTACATAAACACACTAGAAAACATCTCTCCAATACTGAGCCTAGCCATAACACATCGGCTTTTCACATAACATAGCTCGACACCAGCTACAATCATATGCTAAAAGCTTTAACTTGCTCTTACAAGAGCTAAGCATGCTATCAGCTAGACTCGCAAACTCAAAGCAGAAGCTTCAAAAGTGCCAAAAGCTAAATCCATTCAAATCAAAGTGCCTTTACCGGCATTTATACCCATTATCTGTTATGATGCTTCCATAGTATACCAATTTCCAGTGATATGGAAAATTGGCATATTCTGGTCAGCTTAGACAGAATCTGCAGGAATTCAAATGTAATATAACTCGGGCACTAAGCAAAAGATCTGTAATCTAAACAGTTAACCAGAAATATCCAATACTTAAACACTATCGCAATACTTCATTTGTTTATTTTTGTGGTGTCTATCAACAATGATTTCAATTTTAAATTGAAAAAAGTTAAGAAAAACACCAGAAATAAGTTTTAAAAATTTAATAAATCCCAAAAATAAGAAAATTGTAATTATAAATGCATGTTAATAATACTGCTCTAGATATTTGTGACTTTTTGCTTGTATTATTTTTAGAAAAAAGAAATATGCTTTATATTTTGTCATGAATCTCTCCTGATATTTTAAACTATTTCTCAAACATATTATTAAGGAAATAAAAGATTATTTTCTTAATAATGTGGTTAATACAATGAGAAGCACTTACAAATAGAGTCACTTTGAAAGCATAAATTAAAATTTAATATATGGGCATTTGTACATAATTCAATATTAATTTACTTTTCAGTTTAATAAATCTAATTGAATTAGAGTCATTAATATAATGACCAATTATATGTAAAACTTGAAATATTAAAACAACAATGATCCATTTTGGAAACAATTCTTAAAATAGAGATGCTAAGCTCAACATGCAAGCTGCAAATAAATTTTCAAACTCTCAATCTCTGTCGCAAATCAGCCAAAAACATTCTGGGTATTTTGCTTTAAAGGCGAATAATTTATTTTTGTTGTCATTTTTTTGTAGAATTTCACTATTATTTATTTCCTGTTTAAGTTTTTGCCAATAATTTATGGAATCCTATTCATTTTTTCTTCCTTGGTTTTTATTTTTTATTTCTCCTCACTCTGTATGACAACCTGCCTCAGCCATGACTCTAGTGCAGCCATGTTTTCTATTCAACCGGCAAATGCTGGTTTTTCTCTAATGAGAGTAGGTCAAGTCTTGATGAAGAAGATTGTTCGTTGACAGCCTTATTTTTTATTTTACGCTGTCTTATATAAAGCACCTTTTTCATTTTTAGCCTGTTTCGAAAGTGATCATTTATGTCAAGTGTTACTAGCCTAATTTTAATGATCATTTTTTATATCATTTTCTATAGAAATAAAAGTTTTAAAATATATTAATTGTTAAAAAAATAATTTCAATCCCAGCACCCTCTGTGGTAAGCAAAAGTTATGTTTTTGTGCAAAAATGTCTGTGAAAAAAAGAAACAAATTCTAAAAGGACTATTGCTTTATTATTCTATAAATGATTATTAAGTGGTTCTTCTCTTAATGAGTTGATTGCATAAACAGGGATTTTTTTACTTAGTATTAGAGTGAGTAGACATTCTTTTAAGCAGGATTGTGAATAAAATAATAGTTACAGAATTCAAACTGTATCAAGTCTTAGATGCTATCAAACGAACTGCCTAGGCCTTAGAACCATATATAATTCACCAACTGGGCATTTTATTTGAAAATTTTAATATTTCATGTAAAAAATGAATTTTGACTCCAACTCTTTTGTCCTATTGGTCAGTGGCATGGAGAGCAAAATCCAAATGCTTTTAATTTTATAACAGTCTTTTATACAAATCTTCTAAAGTTAAAAAAAATATGCAAAGCTTTTGTTTTTTATTTGAATAGAAAATTTTCCAAAGCAAACCATGAGGAGATAGACAATTCTATATTTAATGATGGTATTACATGGAACCTCTTATTATGGAATGTTTTTAGTAAATAGATTCCCATTTTAGTACCCCATACTTTTATGATTAGGTAGTTTTTTTTTTTCACATAATATTTTAATTAGTATCACAATTTAAAACATATAACTAGCAATAAGCAAACAAAATTCAGTACCTTTGTGAAACAAAAAATAGCGGGTGCTTTCAATGAAGTTTCGAAGTTCAGTCAGACTGACACGGATGATATACTTGTTTTTTCTTAATTGGATTCTTAAATGGATGAGTCTGATTTTGCACACGAGCAGACATTTTTGCACAATTCAACTGAACTTTGTATTTTTGTTTCTTATAAATGGTTGTTTCACTCAAGTGCATAATCTCTGTTCCCTCATCTGAATTCTGGAAGATTCATTGAGTTGTATGTGCATTGAAGGATATTAATTTGCCATTTCCCCCCCCCTTCTAGTCTGAGATCCAAGAGCTGAGGAATCAGATTCTCTCGTTGTTGGACCACCTCCCAGAAGTGACGCCTCTCATCAACAAGCTTAATTTTGCTCAGTGCACCTACTTACTGTCTGTCTATCACCTGGAAACACTAAGGTATGGTGTGTCTCGCGTCCTTCATCTAAATGTCTCCATATTTAGACTTGAAAGAATTTTCTCACACAGCTGGGTTGATCGACCATTTCTGGACTGTTTTTTTTTATGCGAGTACTTTGAGCAGTTTCATAGCCAGAGATGTTGTTGCCTAAAAAATTGGATATTTGAAAACGAGAACCATGTATTAACTACCATAAAGATTAATAACCCAACTCTAGTATATAGCATAATGTTTTAACCAAGGTAGCTATAGATATGTACAATATATAAACAAGGAAAACATTAGCTAGTAACTAATGGTAAGGAACAAAGCGTGTAGTCAATTATTTAACAATAGAATAAGGATACTCTAACATTAAAAAACATTCATTCAAAAAACACATATCAAAAACATATGAAAAAAAATGATCAAAAATGTTTCTAAATAAAAAAAGACTGCAGCATTAAAGAGTAAGTGAGGTAATGTATGAATTTTGACTAATAAAGAGGGGGAGAGGGAAGGAAATTTAGAAACAAGTAAAAGAATACTTATAAAACAAAATGAGCCAGGCTTAATATCACCTATGCTGATCAGCCATATATACATATATTACTTTATAAAAGGCAAATCTGCACTTATTTATTGCAGTACAAGATGCAGATTCATAAGCTGTAGTAAAAGTATAATTCTTTTTTATATATTGACTAGCAGCATACCCATTCTTCGTACGGAGTATATAATATAAACAAATTTATAATTCGCAATCATGTGCAAATTCTGTTAAAATATTAAATTTATTGCTCCTAAAGAGAAGTTTAATAATATCTGTTCTCACTATGAAACATTATCTTCACGGGCAGATCTAAAAAATAAAACATCCTGGCCCCTTTTGTAAGCAAATTTACAAAAAAAAAAAGGAATTGAATCAATATATGCAAAATGAAAGCATTAAAATTGTATAGGATCCATACTACTTATATACGTGAATATTAGAAGATCTAACCTGTATTAGTACATTAGAAGATTACCCGTATTATAATATGAGTCTCAAAAATCTTTGCCAAAATAAAAGAGATGACGTAATAAATTGAAAATATCAATAATCCCCGTAATCTTTATACCAGAAGGTCGTAATTGATTCCAATATATGCCAATATATATCAAAACATATGCCAATATACCTGTACTACTTATATTCTCGTAGATTAGAAGATATACCCGTGTATTTGTAGAAGATTACTCATACAATGTACAATATATGAGTTTAAACAATTTTTGTCATAATAAAACAATGGCATAATAACTTGAAAATATCAATAATCCCTGAATCAATAATACCCAAAAATATCAATAATAATAACGTTTAAATCTGAAGACTGTAATTGATATTATCCAGTCAAAAATACTATAAGGAAAATCAAATTGTTCTTTTCTAAAATATATTTTTATATCCATTTATTTATTATTCAAATCCAAAAAATAATAATTAAAATTAACAGACAGATTTAATTTAATTGCATTTCTGAACAGCATGATATAAGATAGAATCTTCCTCATAAACTGAAATTAAATAACCATTTTGATTTCTTTATACTTTTGTTCAGTAAAAGTTTGTGAAAATAAACCATGGAGATAGATTTCTTATTTAAATCATGTTTCAAACAATTCATGTTTTCAGAAAGTGACTAATTAGCGCAAAAAATCTTCCACCAAACTCAAACATAAAGCTTTAATTCACTTTCAAACAATTTTCAAGCTTTTCGTTTGGATAAACCACGGAGTTAGAGAGTAGAACTCCTAGGAAAAAGTTTCGTTTTTCATTAATATCTCGACAACCCATGGTCTTAGGTACTCGAAACTTGGGCTAAATTTTTGGGGGCTATTTCGAGGCTATCCACAAAATTTCATCAAATTCAGTTCAGCCATTCTCTCGTGATGATGAGACAAACGAAAATTTCGTTTTTTACTAATATCTCGAGAACCACTGATCATAGAAACTCCAAACATGGACTAAATTTTAAATGGGACTATTTCCAGGCTACCCCCAAAATTTCATGAAATTCAGTTTAGCCATTCTCCCGTGATGACGGGACAAACAGGCAGACAGATTTTCAATTTTGTTTATATAGATTTAATTTTCAAAGTATCCATGTTAAATAGTAGTGAGGGTTTAAACTAGCAAATAAAAATCTTTAATATTTTAGCTAAAATCATTGAAAATATGTTAGCATTTTCAGACTTTCATTAGCCAAAGTGCCAGATTGGAATTTTCTTTAATATCAATGTGAAATAAATACAAAATGTTCATCTGAAAAAGAAGTTTTTGTTTACTATTACTAATTAATTATTTGAGATACAAATCATACTGAAATCTCAACTGTGAAACCATACAACTGTGGTAAAATTGTTTCAACCATAACTCACTGTCTTAGCTGTCAGACAACAAACTTCACGAAATCTATTGGATTCATGTTATTTCTAATACAATTAAGAATTCGCTGGCTTCTCAGCTGAAAGCATGTGCCCAATCCCCCCCAAAAGAAAAATGAGTCACAATGGAAAGCCCAGTCCCCTCCTTTTCCATTGTGACTCATTTTGACCCATTATAAGATTTTCAGATAGAAAAGGAAATTATATGGACAAATGTCTCTTTTCCTTTTGTGCACAGTTTAAATTCCTTTTGCTCAAAATGTGCATGCCATACACAGTTCGAAGACTAACATCAGTTTTATGAGCATTTTAGCTAAGATAGCTTAAAATGTTTCTTAACATTTCTTTCAGCAAACTTATAAAATGATTAACCTGGTTTAAATCCTGATAACAATGTTTCTGCATTTGAAATTGCTAATTTTTAAAATGGAAAGAAAATGTATTTCATATGTGTGTTATGTACCACTTGTTAAATACTTCATATCAGGAACTGAGCTACTTTTTGGTCAGTTAATCCAAGCCTGCACAGTAAACCAGGGTGCATATGTGTGTTTGAAAATCGGGAAAGTACTTGAATTTTAGATTAATATTTTCAAGGCCTTGAAAGTACTTGAAAATTCCCATTTTCTTGAAAGTGCTTGAAAAAGGCATGGTTGAGAGTGTTCTGCGGATTCACAGCATTGTGTTTTTTCTGAGAAGTTCTGCTTTCTCTGAAAATTTTCCTAGCAGTTACGCTATATCTGAAATTTTCCTAAACAACATTTCTTTTTCCCCAAAATTTTCTCAACGGCTTCAACATTAACATACCTGCCAACTTTTACGCATTATGCGTAAAGTTTACGCATTTTAACTGCTCTTTACGCTTTTACGCATATATTGCTATATTTTACGCATTTCCGTATTTATTTGAATTTTTTAACATTACTAGGAAATCAATCTTCGGCGAAATTCTCCGGCTTTTTTTTTGTTTGAAATTTATCAATTAACCAGACGTAGTATAATTCCTCGGAAACACCATTTTTAGCTTTTTCAGCACGGATTTCTACCATTCCCGGGATCGTAGCAAATCTATAATAAAATGCAGGGTAATACCAATCAAATTAACGGAGAGTTACGGCCGCGTGTAATGTAAATGAAGATCTCGATCGCTTATTTTATGAAAGTAATAAATATACTTCAAAGGTTGTCTAATTCAGCATAAATTGCTAAAATGTTATTTTGTTCATTAATTTCGCATAAACACTGCGATTGCGCAATTCAGTTTGTTCTTATGAATCGCCGAGAGAACAAAAGTATATTTTTCCATCCATCTCAATCTTCTAAATATTGCATTTTTGATTGACTGAACTAGCTTATTTTTATATTTTGATTAATTATTACGGTTAATTTCCTAATTATTTTCGCATAAACAGTGCGATTGCGCAATTCAGTTACTTCGCGTGAATTGCCGAGAGTACGTTAGTATTTTTTCCCATCCATCTCCACCATTTAAATGTTGCATATTAGATCGACTAAACTAGCATATTTTCATATTCTGATTAATTATTACGGTTAATTTCTTAATTATTTTCGCATAAACAGTGCAATTGCGCAATTCAGTTACTTCGCGTGAATTGTTGAAAGTACGTTAATATCTTTTTCCATCCAACTCCATCATTTAAATGTTGCATATTAGATCGATTGAACTAGCTTATTTTCATATTATGGCTAATTATTAAGGTTAATTTTTTAATTATATTTGCATAATACAAATTTTTCTATTTTGAAAAATGGGTATGAACTCTGTGAAGGAATATTTTCCAATAAGTGGTATTAAAGCAATAATTTAGGCAAATGAAAAGGAAACCATTTTGGCAGGAACACAATTCAGTGCTATTTTCTTTTTTTTAATTATTATTATTAAAGATCAATATTTGTTACTCTTAGTGAAAACATGTGTTTTACCAAACATAAATATTTGTTTTCATTATAAAGTAATTTTCACCGGATGAAACATTTATATATTTTTTATTTTATATTTTATTGTCCTGAAATTTTATAAAATTGGTGTCCTGAATTTTCATATTCTACCAGTACTATGCCTGATTTTTAATGCAGGTATTTGTGCATAGTTAAATTCATTAGAAATGTCGTTTGCGCGTGTAGTTTAAAAAAAATCATTATAAATGCCATTCACGCAAAATTTTACACATTCCAATTTTTCCAGGTTGGCAGGTATGCATTAAGCAATAATGTTAGTTTGCTATGATTTTTTCTCCCAGAAATGCATACAACTTCATAATATGGAAGAAATGATGCCCTTGAAAAATAATTGCATATTACTTGAAAGTCCTTGAAACGTGCTTGAAATTTTTTTTAAGGAAAATGTACCCACTCTGGTAAACTGGACACTTTTTGGTTTAAGGTTTATCACCAACTTCATAATATGGAAGAAATGATGCCCTTGAAAAATAATTGCATGGTACTTGAAAGTCCTTGAAACGAGCTTGAAAAATTTTTTTAAAGGAAAATGTACCCACTCTGGTAAACTGGATACTTTTTGGTTTAAGGCTTATCACCAACTTCATAATATGGAAGAAATGATGCCCTTGAAAAATAATTGCATGGTACTTGAAAGTCCTTAAAACATGCTTGAAATTTTTTTTTAAGGAAAATGTACCCACTCTGGTAAACTGGATACTCTTTGATTTAAGGCTTATCACCTCCCTCATTCATGCTTGCATGTGAAATCATTTTAGCTAATAAATGATTTCTGACTCTGCTCATTGTGCTTGCCAGTTGAATCCCAATAGAAATGAATTGTGTTTGAAAATGTGAAACTGCCTCTCATTGTAGACTCTTTCCCAAAGGGTTCGCCATGTCCAGGAAAAGACCCCTTTCCATTGCATGCTTCAGTATTTGGAGGATCCCACCATTGAGAAGGACAAGGCGGGTATGTGGCAGTGCATTCTAGCTGTTTCGGACAAAGTCTTCCAGACGTACCTTGACATTGTGTCTTCCAAAGTAAGTGAATGGACTTGCTGAGATTGTAGTTTAGGTAATATATATTGAATTGTTTGCATTGGCTGTTTATTGTATTAACAGCTAGAAACTGCTGTGATATAAAATGCAAGACTGCCCCTATAGCAAAAAATTGCCTACTGCAATATTTAAAATATTATCTCCAGTTTGTTAAAAAGGCTGCTCTTGCTCTGAAACTACGTTTTAGTAATCATATGACTGCTCTATTCAAAAATCTATTTTTTATATAGAATGTTTCAGAAATAGAGAACAAGTTTATACCTGTGAAACCATTTGTTTTAGGTAAATACTTTCGATATAGTAGAAGTATTGTAAAATGAAAGGAGAACTTTTCAAATGAATTTTTAATTGGAGGGGGGGGGGGAATAAATTTGAAAATATATAAATTTTTATACTACCTCTTTTACAAAAAACCTGAATACCTGAAATATTTTTCATTGGCCCTTCTTCTTCGACCCAGACTTTCCAATTTACTCGAAGGTGTAAAGTATCTGTTTGGACAGCCGGGAAGTGCTACGCAATTTGGACCGGAACCCAGTGAGGGCAGTATCCACAAGGATTGTACATAGTTAATGTGCCCATACTCTGCATGAACATGGGAACAGTTTGGGTAGAGTCTGGAATCGAACTTAGGTCTTCCACATGCAATTCTCACATGCAACCACTGGGCTGCCCCACCCTACACCATCGACCCTTGAATCCTTAGTAATTAAGCTTGATCACTCTATCCCGCATATTCTGAGAATTATGCACAACAAAAGTTTGGAACCCAAAATTAGGTGCCATACTTTTTTAAATGGCAACACGCACTCAGTGGTGAAAGATGAAAATGCAAAAAGTTTTTTAACCCAATTAGATCTTTGTTAATTAAAATTTTTGTTCATTTTACCTTTAAAGAAAATTAACGGTAAAAGCGAAAAAAATAGCGTCAGTCTCCTATTTTTGGCAAAAAACGATCCTTGCTAGAGAAACTTGAATTTTAGATTTTGTTTGCTCAATAACTTCTCTTTTTACTTTGCATTTGCATGAGCATGGACTGAGATTGATTTTACCATTGAGCCTTTAGTGTTAGGGGGGATACATAAAAAGTAATTTTTTTAATTTTTATACAACCTCCAAGTTAAAAATTAGGTTGAGAAATATTATCTCGATTTACGACTTTTTTGTACCAAAAGTATTTGTCTGAAACTCTTGTATTTATAAACATATTCTCTATTTGTGAAGCAACCTGCATATCCCAGTAGTCATCTTACTAAATAGAACTAAATAGAAATAGATTGATTATTTAATGATGTAAAGAAAATAATTATAGTATGGTTATTGAAGTAGACTAAAAATACTTTTTTTCTGAAGTTCAATTGAAAGTACAAAAGTTGTGCATCCATATAAAATATCACCCTACAAAATTTCATTACTGTAACCTAATATTTTGACTTAAAATTCATAAAAAGAAAAAAATTCAGGATGTTTTGGAATTTTTTAGAAAAAAATTCAAATAATTTAACAGAGGATAGTCCAGTCTAATTTAAATAGGGTATTAAGTATCACTCCACTCCACACAATTTTGTATCACAACTCCTTTATCCACACAATTTTGTGATTAAAGGTTTTAATTTTTATTGGTGTTCAATATTTTATAAAAAATAAAAAAAATTTAGATCTGTGACATGCATGTGAAAATTTCCATTTTATAACATTATAATGGCAAATAAATTTACAATACATTTCAGTTAGAATACTCAATATATATGGAAATACAAAAATTAAAACCTGTTACTAATGCAAGACCTCTGATTATCAAAAATGTCATATTAAAAACTTGGATGCCTCAATTCAGAATTTTTTGTCAAATGTGATTTCATCAGTGCCTAAATCCTAAATATAGGACAGACCTATATTTGTATAGGTCTGTCCTATATTTGTATATTCTAGAACTTATTTTCTTCTTTTAAATGAATTAGAACTGTCTTTGCAGTATAAAAAGTTTTTTATTTTACTAAAATGTTCCACATGACCATAACTATTTTATTTTGTTTCCAGAGATATTGAGTTGTAAAATTAATTGTGGGATCTTTTTTAAACATCGTGTATAGTTTACACCTTCATTAGTTCTTTATGCAGGGTTCTATAATCAAAGAGGAAAATCATCTGACTGCTGTGGGGAGAATATCAGGAAAGATTCCAAATATTTGCAACAAAATAAATATAAAACTCATTGCTTTTTTTCTGAAAATAATACAGACATTCAGAGAGATATTTATATTTGGGTCATGAGACAGACATTTCATATGATTTCAAAATATATTACATAAATCCACTTCCAATGAAAAGAAATTAAGAAAGGATCTTAATGAACACGAGTATGTTAGTATAAGAAGTCTATATACTACCTAGTTCGAACAGATCTTCCCATGTTCTTCGAATTTAATACGATACAACTAAAGAAGCATCCATCGCTGCACAAACATGACTAGAAAGTATCAAAGTATTCATCAGATAATAAATGAAATATTAACATAGGGACATCTTTAACTTACTGGCATATCACCCCGACTTACCTTATTATTCTATTATAAACTAAATCGAATCAGCACCCTAAATAAGTGCCAGGTACTTAAATAATACAGTCACAGGTGACATTAAACTCAATTTCCAAATTACCTGTTTTGAACTAAAATCATTCTCACAATTCAATTAAACAACGTAATTTTTATATTTCTAATATTCCATTTTGATCCCGTTTAAAACTGCGAAAGGAACTAAATGGCTTCAGGATGTTTCCTATCTCCACAAAACAGGAAAGAAATTAAAGATTCAAAACTTCTTTCTAGAAGTTCTCCCTGGATGCAAAGAACCCATCATCGTTGCAACTGTTTGGGGAATGGAAATGGAGTACAGACAAAAATTAACATTACTTATGAAATAGAATGAATTTTTTCCTTCATATAGTGTATGGAGATGTTTTAGCCAAATTATGCAATTTCGATAATCTTAGATTTGGGGATGCAGTGATATATCATATATTAGATTAAAAAAAAATGAAAATTTCCATGTATTTTTAAAACAAAAATGAATGTGAAGGAATGGTCCCACGGATTGGGTTCAGACATTGTTAGAAGGAACATTCTTTGTGATCTTTCCAATGGTATCAAGTTGGAAAGTCTTTGATAATATTTTAGGTCGCTAAGGTTTAGTTTAATTTGGTATTTTATATTAGTTTAATTTGGGGTAAAACATAAAATAACTCAAAACCTAATTCCAAACTCAAAAAAAATAAATAAATAAATAAATAAATAACACCGAGGTGTCCTATTCAGGTCCTAAAGTACCTATGTACCCAATCTCATGGTTACATGGCAATTAGATTTCCCAGACACATAGACATCTTCCTTTATTACGTTATAAATATATATTTCTTTCCATGAAGTTATTTTTTATTTTGAATTTTCCTGTCTTCATTGCAGATCTTTAGTTTTAAAATATCACATAAAGCATTGATTTCTTTGAAGCCCCGCAACAAGGAACGGGATGATGAACTGGAAGAGCACGCTACCTTTCTGCTGGTGAAATTCAACCACCCCCAAAAGAAGATCCGTCGCGTGGCTGACAAGCATCTCTCCATGCTGGTGGATAGGTGAGTCTCTGACATTTCTCAATGAGTCATTTCTTTTGGGTTTCTGAATTATCTTTTTGTAATATTCGATAAGCTCTTGAAGATATGCTTTAAAGATAGATAGCTTCTCAGAGTTTATTTCTGCTCAGTTGTATTGTCACGAATGTCTCCATTTTTCAGGTTCCCCCACCTGCTCTGGAGTGGAAAAGTCCTCTGGACGATGCTAGACATCCTTCAGATCTTAGCGCTTTCTCTTAAATGGGCAAGTTCAAACTTCTTCTTTTCTTACAAAAATTGGGTTCTAACAACTGCAAGAAATATGTACTTTGTTATAAAGAAAAAGTTTGAAAGCAAATTTAATGCCTCTATTTTTCTTATTGTTAAAAGAAGCTTTTGTTTGGCTTCTGAAATGGGTGGGTGTCTCTTTTTAACATTTTCCAACATAGTTGAAAAGTGTTTATGACTTTGTTCATTCTGTCTGTCTGTCTGTCTGTCCATTCGCACAATGACTGTCATAAAAATGATTTTATCAAAATGAAATTTTAGTATGTTGTTGAGACGTTCTGTGGGACATAGGGGAATGTAAATGATTAATATCACCCAATTAGTTTTGGATGGAACCCGGGTTAAAAAAATGAAATATATTAAACCCTATGGGACCTCAATTTTTTAAGTGGAGTTAAAATTCACACATTGCTTTGAAAATTTTAGAACATATTCAAATGATCACGTAAAATATGAAAAAGAAATTTCATCAAAATATGTTAAGTAGTTTTTTAAATAAAAATTGAAAAAATAATAATGACACCCATATTATATGAAGAGATCATGTGAATCATTGCAAAATAAAATACGGCATCCATTTTTTTTTCGCTTAGTGAAAATCATGATTTTTAAGGATGCTTTTTTTTTTTTTTGTCTTGCATCCATCCTAAAACCGCAATCCCCCCCACCCCATATTTGTGTATCTAAATTCTGTGCCTGCACAATTACAATATTTTTCATTTTAAATGATCAATAGACTTTGATTATTCATACAACGAAGCCTAAATTTAACGCTATGATATAGCATGCAGAATGTAAACAAATCCAGCATTTGTAAGGCGAGTCATTGCTGAATAATTTTTAATGCCAAATTATTTACTCTGGAGTCTGAAATATAAGTGATATGATTTATATATTCATTAATTTTACATAGAGAAGCAGATGATTTTATAGCATTGCCTTTTTTGATGAAGTTTTAAGTTTCCAAGTTTAACAAATTATTGTATAAAAAATATCACCACTGAACGTATCACATTTTAGAGATGTGTAAATAAAATTGCATTTCAGTTGGAAAGTGTTTCATAATCAATGCTTTATGCATGATTAATCTTTCTTGTTTTATTTTTGTGCTCCTTTATAAATATATATTTCATATCTAATATGTGTGTGTGTGTGTGTGTTTCTGTACCAAAGCTACCACCTTAACAAAAATTTGGGAATTTACTAAGGGAATGAAAATTTTCCTAAAAATCAGTAAATTCTTAAAAAACAAAACATAAAAAAAAACATATTTCTTAAGAATTGACATTGAGGGACTATATAAAAAGTTTGATTTCATATATTTTAGGAAAATTCATTTTTTAATTTAAAACTGTAATACAATAAATTGTTATCTCATTTTAAACATTTTTATAACTGGAAGTATATACCCATGACTAGCGGTTGTGGAAGTAAATGATTTTACCGGACACCCTGTATATTTTCATATGTTGCAGGTATTTGCCATTTTTTCCTAAACATTTTTCTTTCCTTTTCCTAAACCTTTCATTTGCCACTTTTTCCTAAACTTGCAGCAAACTCAGGATAATCTTTCCTCACCAGTGAGAGTGCAATCATTTTCTTGTTTTGTATTTGTTTTCAAAGATGGTACTTCAATAGAATTTTAAGGACATACTATATTAAATACTATATTACAATCTTGGACATTTCATGCGCACTCAGATTAGGCCTACCACTTCATCGTCAGTCATTAGCAGAACCAGTTTCCCTGAATTTTTTGACTACACAAAGTATCGATGATTTATTCGGCACATTTCGTGTTTCAAAATGTTTGTGAAACGCTGAACGAACAGTTTTGTAAGAATTAGTCTTCAAATAATGCTCCACAATAAATGCATGCTCCGGTAAACTGAGCGCCATTTTAGAACTATGTGAACTGACTCTGTACTAACAACGCCATCTATTGTGCATTATATGATGTATAAATAGCTCGAAATTCAAAGTGATTAAGAAGCAACCCATCCAATTACAGCCAAAGAAATTTAAAGTTGGTGAAACGATAGCGATTGACATTGTTGGTAAATTAGTGAGATCTACAGGACAGCACAGTTATATCATAACAATCATAGATCATGTGAGTAGATATCTGGAGGCAATACCTGTTAGAAACATTTCAGCAGAATGTATAGTTAGTGTTTTATCCGACTATTACAGCAGATACGGATTTTCAAAAATAATTTATATAGACAATGGGTCGCAATTTACATGTAGTATTTTCACAGAATTCTTAAGAAAACTGAAGATCAATCACCACAAAACAAGCTTGTATAGACCACAAGGAAATGGATTATTAGAGAGAGTCCATTCTATCCTGAAAGCATCTTTAGCATGCCTAGCAAATGAATCCTTCGACTGGCACAAGAAACTTTTAATATTCAAAAATGAATACAACTCAAAACACATAGTTACTGGATTTACTCCGGCGCAAATTTTCTTCAATAGTGAAAGTTTCTAAGAACAACATTCGACCTGAATAAGGATGTACAACTCACCAGTTTGTCATTTCAACAAATGGTAGAGAAAACTGAAAAAGCACACAGGGAGATTCTAAAACAGGTTTATGCAAATCAAACCAAATCCAATAAGGATAGAGAGAAATATTTTACTCAACAGAGAAATCATGAATTCAAAGTAGGAGATAAAGCATATCTTAAGAATTTCATACCTGCAGCTTCTTTAAAGCCAAAATATCCTGGTCCTTATGAAATCATAAGAATTTTTAGAAACAACAATGCATTAATTCAAAATCAAGAAGGAGAAAACATAAAAGTACACTTCGACAAATTATTTATAGTTCCTGAATTAAGAACTCACTTATAACAGTAATGGAATTAATGAGACAACGTGCAAATGAGGCAAATTATTTGTTTTTCTTATCAAAACCTGCAGTAATGAGAGAAAACAAGATGTATGTATTAACGCTAGCGTAAATAAAACATCAATTCAAAATTGAATTTTAGAATATGCTAAAACACATAAAATTGTCTAAACAAAAATTTCTAACTTAGAGGTGAACTTAGATCTAAACTTGAGTAATTTAGCAGCTGTAAAATTGAATAATTAGTAAAATAATGAAATAATAATAATGACTAAAATTTAAAATTTTTCTTTTATGCATTTAAAATTTAAGGTGAAGGATTGTAGGAGTACTGGTTTTGCTAGTATGCATAGTGATTAGGGACTGTTTTGAAGGTATATTGGTGAAGGAGAACATGGTGATATTGTTTACATTTTGAAATACAAAAAAAAATAGAAAAAGCAAATGGAAGGGTCAATGATAGCTATAAAAAGAAAATAAAAGTAAAATGATAAAATAAAATTGTGATACATGATGAAAAATTTGATTAAAACAAATGATTAACATGGAATCAAATTAAATTTGAACTGGTGGATAGGAATTGGTAAAATTGTGAAATAAATTGACACAAAAAAAAGTAAAAATTATTTAAGAACTTGAAAAGACAATGGTAATGTTAAGAAAATGTGAAATATAATGATCAATTTATTAAAACTTGGAATAATGGTAAAATTTAAAAATTTTTCTTGAAAACTTACAAACTGAAAGAATATGCAAAATTTAATGACATGGATACAGTAATATTAAAAATAAAGTTTGAAAATGATTGAGTACTTAAGGCAATTTGAAAAGACAATCTGAACATGTATAAATAATGTATTACAGTGTATATGTATAATATATAAAAAGGTAAAATGTTGAAAATAATATGCAATTGTATGTAGTGATATAATGAATAATGTACTGTGAAAATAATGTGTGATTAACAGATGGTGTATATAATGTAAGTAGGATTAGTAATGATTGAATAAGTTGTGTCGACAAAAAGGATTTGAGATATTTTGAAAAGGAAGTGAAAATTTGAATAAAATTGAGGAAAATTCAAAATTTAACTGACGAGTTAAAATGAAATTAGTTTGAGGATAACTAAAAAAAATGAGTATAGATAAAATAACTTAGAAACATATAAGATAACTCAAGACATTACAAGTAAATTAATATTAATAACTGAGTAATTTTATGAAAATTAATCATGGAATGAAGTTAACTGAGAATATTAATGATTGAATGAAAACCTTGATTTACATTGTTAATAAGTATAGAATCTAAGCAAACTCAATGATAAATGTTTAAATATCAATGACAATAGAGTAGTTAACCTAAATAAGGGGACGAAAACTTAACTCTATGTTAGAGATATGATAACGAGGAAGTAACTCAATGACACAAATTGTTAAAGTAAAAATTTTTATGAAAATTTAAAATTTGAACAAATTGAGAGGAAAATTTGAATAAATTGAGATAATGAATTAAATATGAATAAGGTGTACACAAATGGATAATAAGAAATTTGAATTGAAGAACGACACTTGTAAAAGAAATTTTGAATTGAATCGTAAAATTGAAATGTGGTAATTTGTGAAATAGTGATGAATTGTGAAATTGAATTGTGACATGAATATAATATGAGTACTGTATTAGAATTGATATGAAGATGATGGAATAATTGAAATGTGTTGTGTAATTAATATGATAGTGAAATTGAAGAAAATTGTAAAAGTTGAAAATTGAATATTATTGGTGAAATTTGTTTTTGTAAATGGATGTTGTTGACGAATTGAATATGTGTATAATATGTGACATTGATACTTGTTTTACAATTTTGAGAGGAGATGGGCCAAAGTGAAACTTGAAATTTTGACGACCAGGTATTGACCAGTTATGAAATTGTGATGGATGTTGTGTTCGCATCAAAGGGTGAGTTTTTTCTTCTTTTCTTTTGTGGACCAGAGGGATTATGTCGCAGTATGATAAGCATACTGGACATGTTTTGGGCAATTTATAAAATTATGGCATTGAATTATTAAAAGTTTGATTTTAATATTGTGAATCGAATGGAAGAGCAAGCAACTGGCACAATGACATTGACCCAGTCAAGGGCAACAGTTATTTCAGGAAGGTGAGAAACACACCTGAAACAGCTATAAAAGTGCCATTGAACATGATAAATGCCAACATAGGAAGGGCACATGAATGGCAGTCCCAAAGGGAAATTGAAACTTAATGGTTTTTACAAACAAGGTAAGAAAGCCTGGGAACAAATTTAGAAGCAATAAGTATTCCCATGCCAGACATCAAGCAGAAGTAGAAGGTCCCATGACAACACTCACTGCAATTTAATATAAGGCAAAGAAACATCAAGGGAATACTTGAAAAACGCTCTTTCCTTTTTTTTCCTGCCGCCTTCCCAGAGACGAAGGAAGGGGGAAAAGCACTTGTGGCGGCGAATGATACGGACTGGTACGAAACGCGGAGGAATACAGCGGAAAAACTAGGTTAAAGTGGAGCCTGAGTACGGCTGTAGACTTCCGCAGTTTGGAATAGTACATATAGCCGAAGCTACGGACTATAGTATCATCCTCTCTGAAAAATATATCAGATATCTGCAAAAAATATATCAGATCATATTGTGTCTTATCTTCTCTTAAGTATCTCATACTCAATCTCTTAACTAAAGTAACTTGCTTGTCATCTTCACGTATCTTAGAACTTCTCCTAACGAACTTCAACTTATATTCCTTTTGAAACGACTTCCTGATTTTACGCCACTGACTTGAGGAATTTAGTGGAATCACCTGAGTGGGGTGAGGCATCCCATAGCCTCACCTTACAAAATTGAATTTTTCATGACGGTGTAGAATTATTTCAAAGGCTGATGTGGAATGAAAGATGTGCGAAAACAGATATACACAGTGTTTAAGTGCAAAGGCTAGACTTGTTTTGATCTGATGAGGGAATCATGAAGAGTCTGAGAATCAATAACGATTTTATACTGATGTAAAAGAAGAACTGGATGGTAGTCAATGAATAATGATTGATAAAAAGATCAGCAAGATTTTAGATCTCCGAAGATTGAGAACCAGTGAATCAAAATAGAGATGAACAATTTGCACAAACTGATGAACACTACATAATCACGGTAGGAGCTCTTCTAAAGAATGGATACTTAAATAGTGAACTATGTGAACTAAAAATAAGTGACACAGAACTTTAGTGACTTTGAATCAAGAAGTGATAAATGTGCATTATCGAAGACACATAAGTGTATTTTTTTTTAGATTATGTGATTGTGCTCATAATATAATTTAAATTAAAATGCCTATGGTCCATGAAAGAATTCATAAGAAAGAAACTCTTACCTTTGTATACATTGAATTTAATACTAATTTATGATAAATATATAAATTCAAGTAAAATAAAAACTAAGAAATTTAATTTAAAAGTGAAGGAGTAACTTATGCATTAGAACATTAAAAATGTATTAATTTGAATTTGTTGCAACATGTATATATATATAGATGAATATTTAATCAAGAAAAATTAACATTTTATATAATAATATAATTGATGTTTGCTAATGTGAATAAATGTCTTTGAATTAACCTATAAATTGTGTAGTGAATTGACGGCCATAACTTAGATCACTAATTCTTCTCACGAAGCCAGAATTTATCTGTCATGCACTCTTCTGAGTGATTAAAATCTTCTACGGTGTGGTAATGGGTATAGATTAAAAGTAACTTTATCCAAAATTACGAGATTTAGTTTTTAAAACTAATCTCTGTCTGTTTAAGGACTTATTTGGAAATAGTGATAATTAATCTAATTTATATACTTACTAGCAGCATACCCGTTCTTCGTATGGAGTATATAATATAAAGAAATTTATAATTCACAATCGTGTGCAAATTCTGTTAAAATATTAAATTTGTTGCTCATAAAGAGAAGTTTAAGAATATCTGTTCTCACTATGCAAAATTATCTTCACGGGCAGATCTGAGGAATAAAACATCCTGGCCCCTTTTGTAAGCAAATTTACAAAAAAAAAGGAATTGAATCAATATATGCAACCCCGTACTACTTATATTGTCGCAGATTAGAAAGTATACCAGTGTGTTAGTAGAAGCTTACCCGTATTGCAATATGTGTCTGAAAAATATTTGCCAAAATAAAAGAGATGACATAAAAAATTGAAAGTATCAATAATCCCCGTAATCTTAATACCAGAAGGTCGTAATTGATTCGAATATATGCCAATATATATAAAAATATATGCCAATATACCTGTACTACTTATATTCTCGTAGATTGGAAGATATACCCATGCATTTGTAGAAGATTACTCGTACAACGTACTATATATGAGTTTCAACAATTTTCGTCATAATAAAACAATTCCATAATAATTTGAAAATATCAGTAATCCCTGAATCAACAGTCCCCGAAAATATCAATAATAATGATGTTTAAACCTGAAGACCGTAATTGATATTATCCAGTCAAAAATTCAATGTCAATGAAATTTATTTTATATACATATTTTTGCTATTCAAATCGGAAAAGATTTAATAAAAATCATATGCCGCATAACATATTGGATTCGTTGCTAAGCGACATAATATCAATTGCTTTAAATAAATTGATGGAAATCATATCATCTGAATAATGCAATCTCCATGGAATGTTTGGCGACATTTTCGTCAATTTAGCTATAACTTAAAAAATCGCCAAATTTATCGCCAAGTGGGACTGTAGAACTGATAATCCCATTATGTGACAAATTGACGAAACATCATCACAATACTATCCCCTAACAAAACACAATTAATTTCATCTATTAAGCGCGATTTTATCAATTTCATGATATTTTTAGGGATTTAGAAATATTTTTACCAATTTGGTGATATTAAAAAAAACCTTAAATGTGTTACTAAGTATGATGGATGGACTGACCGACAAATGCTACAGAAACATCATTTCAGTACTTTATTCTAAAAAAAACAAATTTAATTTCATTGATTTGGGTCATTTTTATCAATTTGGAGACATTTCCATTAATTTGGTAAATTTTAAGAAAAGTTACTAAGTTATTTAGAGATATTCCTCTAAATTCGTAGCTCTGAATTTGCAGATCTGAAGAATAAAATATCCTGATCCTGTTTGTATATACTAAATGAAAACAGTAAAATTGTATTAGAAGATACATACACCCGTTCTACTCTTTTTCTGCTTCAACAATCGGCTAAATGAATTTATTGGGTAAACACAATATATGAGTTTATTAGCTAAGCACAATATATGATCTTGAAACCTCTTTGTTAAAATAAATGAAAGTGATGTACGCAGTCCGCAATATATATAATTAAAAGAACAATCAAACCGTTCATTTATAAAATATATTTTTACATCCATTTATTTATTATACAAATAAAAAAAAATAATAATAGATATTAACAACACATTTAATTTCATTCCGTTGCCGAGCAACATGATATAAGATAGAATCTTCCTCATAAAATGCGAAATTAAATAGCCATTTTGATATCTTTATACTTTACATCGTTGAGTAAAAGCTTGTGAGAGATGAACCATGGAGGTAGATTTTTCCATTTAAATTCATGTTTCAAACAATTTATGTTTTCCTATAGTGACTAATTAATGCAAAAACCCTGCACCAAACTCGGAAATAAAGTTTTATTTCATTTTGGCGTTTAAAACAAATGATTTTCATCCTTTTCATTTGGATAAACCACGGAGTTGGAGAGTAGATCTCCTAAGAAAAAGTTCCGTTTTTCATTAATATCTCGACAACCCCTGGTCTTAGAAACTCGAAACTTGGACAAAATTTATGGGGGGCTATTTTAAGGCTATCCACTAAATTTCATTAAATTCGGTTCAGCCGTTTTCCCGTGATGATGAGACAAATGAAAATTTCGTTTTTTACTAATATCTCGAGAACCACTGGTCGTAGAAACTCAAAACACGGACTAAATTTTAAGTGGGGCTATTTCTAGGCTACCCACGAAATGTCATCAAATTCGGTTTAGCCGTTCTCCCGTGATGATGGGACAAACAAACAGACAGACAGACAGACAGACAGATTTTCAATTTTATTTATATAGATTGCCATACTAAGATATGGGGGCTTTACTCCCTTAAGAGGTGTCCCCATATAAATGACTTTACCGGACACCCTGTATATTTTCATATGTTGCAGGTATCATGCTTTCATTTGTTACTTTTTCCTACAATACATTGTTACCTCATTTTAAACATTTTTGTAACTGGAAGTATATACCCATGACTAGCGGTTGTGGAAGTAAATGACTTTACCTGACACCCTGTATATTTTCATATGTTGCAGGTATCATGCTTTCATTTGTTACTTTTTCCTACAATAAATTGTTACCTCATTTTAAACATTTTTGTAACTGGAAGTATATACCCATGACTAGCGGTTGTGGAAGTAAATGACTTTACCGGACACCCTGTATATTTTCATATGTTGCAGGTATCATGCTTTCATTTGCCACTTTTTCCTTAACTTGTAGCAAACTCAGGATAATCTTTCCTCACCAGTGGGAGTGCAATTAGTTTCTTGTTTTGTATTTGTTTTCAAAGATATTTCAATAGAATTTTTAGGACATACTATATTACAATTATCATTATTAGAATTTTGACTGGACATTTTTTAAAAATTTATTACACTCCCATTTTCATCCCTGTTCAAAATATTTGTGTGTTCTGATTACCCATATATTTATTTTAAATATTTTTATGAAACATAAATAGTTGTACAAGTTTTAGTGCACATGTTCTTGCATGATTCCGGTTGTGCCACTTCATTGTTGGAACCCATTAACTATTAGTTTAACTTTTGGCAGTGATTGCAACTTTTTCGGTACATATTTTGGGATTATTTTATTTCAAATCACCTTCAAACTACCGATTTCAAAGTAGGCAGTTATGACTTATATCAAAGTGTCCCAAATGAAATAATTGATTTAAATCATGGAATTTTTAAAAAAGTTGTTTTTATTTTTGAAAATTAATAAAAACTGTAATAATAATAATAATAATAATAATAATAATAAAAACATCTAAATTGGCTTACTGTGTATGAAATGAAAAACTTAGCAAATATTTTGATTTATTGAAATAAACATAAAAAAAAATTTACACTCAATAAAAATGTCAAATAAGTTGATTGTTTATAAAAGTCAAAGAATTTATAGTATGGTTTCACAATTCTAACAACTATTTTAAGCAAAAATTTTCTTTATATATATATATATATATATATATATATATATATATATATATATATAATTGAAGATTTTTATGATTACTTGTAATATATAGATACCCGAGAAATACCAAAGAAAATTGCTTCTAAACTGTAGGTAAAGGTAAAAAAATTGCAAATCAGAAGCCTAGTGTAGCACGATGAGCTATGCAAGAAGTTTGGAAATTGAATAAATGGAATCTAGTGAATATAAAAAGAATAAAATGAATATGAAAAGCATTTCTGAAACCATGTACGTTATCAAGGGCCATACATGTTTCATTAATGCTGATTCTACGTTTCTGTTTACACAACTGTAAAATGTATTACAGAAATAATGTAAATGGCCCGACGTAGACGAAAAGACAAAGTGGACCAAATACACAAAAAAATCAAACATGGATATAAAATATTCTGTTACACCAGCTTGTGGCTAATTATTGTAATGAGGATGCAAAGTATTATAAAGTAATATCAAAAGAATATAATGAAAATAAAATGAAAATATATCTACCCCTAGTACTGTGGTACTTCTGGAAAAGCATGTGTATTACCAATCATCTCAGAACAGGTTACAGTGAATTTTTTGTTACTGACTAAGCAGTTTTCTCAAAGCAGGTTAAAGTGAATTATACAAATTGTTTAACTGTTAGAAGAAGACATGGAGATTATGAATTATTTAGAAATGCTAGAGTATGATTTGTCAATATGTTGCTGTAATTGTTGCAAGTTTTTGAATTTAAATTTAAAATGTGTTTTAATAAAAGAAAAAATAAGATTGGGCGGGTAGTTATTTTTGATAACGGTGTTTATGAATTTATGAAGATGTTCTTTGTAGTAACAAGGTGTGCTTAACATTTTGATTCTTAATAACTGGTTATTAATAATATTTCTATATACAGATTTGGAAAGATTGGAAGAGAAATGTTGAAGTTTATTTACTTTGAAGTTTCTGTTTTGTCATAGATTTTAAATTTTATTGTATTTGCATTTTTAATTGTTAAACTAACGTCTAGAAAATTGATCCAGTTGGATGTATATACATTTTCAATGAGTTGTAGATTAGGTGGATAGAAATCAAAATTTAATTCATTGGCCTCATTAGTAATTCCAATAATAATAAGATCATCAATATATCTGTACATTATATGACTGTTGAAAGGGCTCTGATTTTATATATATATATTCTTGTAAAACTGTCTTTCTCATAACACAAATGACTCTATGCTGAACTAAGGCAGTGATAGAAGGATATGAAGTTTTGAAGCAATAATGACTGCAGGCCTAGTCTAGTGGTGATTCTCCAACCCAGACACCTATTTAACAGTGGCAATCAGTCCCAGTTATTGTGGCATTAAATCTATAGATGGGGCAATGATATTTTATGGATCAATACAGATAATATGCCAATTGTGGTCATCTGCTCCAATCTGGGAGTTGTTAAATTTTGTATGGTTATACATTCTTTAGAGAAAAGAACCGAAATAGATAGCGTATGCCATTCAGTCAGTGCATTGAAGTTACACTTCTACAATTGTTCAAGTACATACAACTTGAACAATGAACACTTCTTTGGCATTTCGACTTTTCTGTAGATAATTTTAATGGTTTACACCATTAAAAATATTAACAAGGCATTATTTAAATAAAATAAAACCAGATTTTTTTTTGTTATTACAAAAATTGTGTATTGTATAAATTTAATTACTTGAATAAATGAATTTTTATAACTGATAATGTATCAGCAACCAATTTTCGTCCCCACACACATCAGTGGCGACAGAGTGTTTAAATGCTTTCTCTTTGGATTTACTTTCTCTTTTCTTGTATATTATGGCAGTCATTCAGTTATAATAGAGGGTTCCTTGTAATGCTGAATGGACTCTGTATTGCGTTATAATCCACTTTCATAGCATGGGAATGCTAATTGTTGAAATCGAAACAAGATTTGACAAAGCAGATATTGATCAACGTGCTTCTGTAATGAAAATGTCTAGAAACATCACCCTATGATTGACATTCTAATTCATGATAAATGATAGAAAATCACGATAAATGATATAGAGAAAAGAGAATTTCTGAGGAATTTAATGTTTTTAATTTTGAGCAACTGCTTTATCAAATAAATGAAAAGAGTTAAATGAAGTTATCTGCATACTCAGAATCAATTATGTAAAAATTTGCTTTTAAAACATGTGTAATTAACAATATGTTTTTCATATAGCATTGGTTAATATCAGTTTATAACTTTTTAAATATGAATCTCATTCATCCCAGCGTAGTCTGAACTTAAGCCAAAACTTTCCAAGAGAAATATGTCCATGCTAAACACTTCCGTCAGAAGAAGAAAACTTGAAGCTTTCTTAGATACAAAATTTTTTTACAATGTTGAGTTTTTGGTTGGATGGGTGGAAGTTATTTCCCATTGTTGATAGGCACATATAAAATTTTTTACCTTGGTGTAATACCCGTGCAGAGAAATTTAACGGTTGACTACAAATCTGTAGTATGGCAGTGGAATAAAACTGATAAAGGTGAATGAATGTCCAGTAGAAAAACAAGTCAAGTTTAAGACAGAATCACTTTAATGTAACGTGAATCCATTATATTATGCAGGTTACATAAGACTTCAGCAACCAGATAGTAAAGACGAAACAATATTTACAAACATGAGCTCTCAAGCTCATGGCAAAAAGGTTTTCAGTATAAGTTCATGACTAGACAAACTTTTAGTACTGGATAACATTGACACAGCATAGGTAAGTAAAAGAAACATCTTATCAAAATATTGTGCACTTTCCAAAAGCCACCATTTCCAGGTCATATGTTCTGGTGAATTTACTTTCGCACTTCACGAGTCTACAACATGGAAAAAACATGGTCTCTATCAACAGAGCACCAACAAGTACAAAATTACCGCTCTTTCGAACTAAACAGTCGAAAAGACTCGAACGTACATTTTTCAGCATGGTCAGCAACAAATGATGTCAGTACTTGACATCGTACTCTGAACTGAGAGCAGATCAGATTCAACAGCTCTAACAGCTCTAATCCAATTGATCTAACCGATCGATCACAGTACTAAAAATGTGTCTCATATATATACTCAGCGATGGGTACGCTCTGGAACACAACCATTGCCGGCAGCGCCCTCTGTATATGTAAAACGGGAATGTGTGCATGGTGAGAAGGTGATTTGCATGATAAGCCCGTTCTGTTCACCTTACGATTCGTTCACGAGAACGGAAAAACCATTCTAAAAATGAAAATACGTTCAGGTGAAACGAGAATCGCGATGAAAACAGAACTAAGTTTCCCACAATGTCGAGTTTGATTCTTCTATTTAGTGGACTTGATATAATAATTGCAATACGTTTATAAATGGTATTTTTGTTGTTCTAAGTTTTATTAAATTTCTTTTTCAATAGGATGCCAATGAAGAGACTCCTGAGTTGGTTGTTCCTAGAACAGAGTACAAACTGGCTTTAACAGATGCTGTCGATATAAGAGAGGTAATATACAAGGGTCAGTCAAAAAGTTAGTTGCACTGCTTGGGAAAATTATATAGGATCGAAATTTTACAATAATTTTATTTGTACACTAAAGTTCCATACAAAGGTTACTTTTCGACGTAATCACCTCCTTTATTAACATTTGTTGAGGCATAGCACAAGTTTTTCTATGCCTTTTGAAAAAAATTTCCATCCAACGTCTCTAATCATTGTTAGGTTACAGCTTTCACCCCGAGAGCCGAGTGATATCGTCACTTTGAAAGTTCTTCTTTCATGGGACCGAAAACATGGAAGTCACAAGGTGCAAGATCTGGGCTATGAAGGGGGGGGGGGGGGGTGATCCCACACTTCCCACTTAAACTTTTTCAGAAGATTGCTCATTAGTTTTGCTGCATGTGGTCTCGCATTGTCATGCAGGAGCACAATGTCCTTCAAAAGTTTACCTGGCCGTCGATCTTTGAGTGATTTTCGCAATCTTTTTAAGGTTTCACAATAGGACGATGCATTAATCGTGGCACCCTTCAGCATGAACTCAGTATGCGCCACACCTTCTCTGTCGAAAAACAGTGTCAGCATCATCTTCCCTGCAGATTGAACTGTTCAGCACTTTCGGGGAAGTTGGATGTTTCCACTTGAGGGAGATACGTTTCATTTCAGGTTAGAAATGATGAACTCAAGTCTCATTTCTGATCACAATTTTGTCCAAAAATTCATTTCCTTCCTGTTTATAATGATTTAAAAATGCAAAAGCACTTTCAAAATGCTTCCCTTTCTGTTCTTTCATCAATAGATGAGGCACCCATGGAGCACAAACTTTACGGAATTCAAGATGCTCGGCAATAATCTTATGCACACTTCCATGTGAAATATCCAGTTCATTTGTGATTTCGTCTACTGTTATGTGTCTGTTTGCAAGAATGCATTCATTCACGTGAGCAACGATCTCAGCATTTGTCAAAGTTGATGGTCTTCCCTCGCGGTAAGTGTCGTCAACATCTGTACGTCCGTTCTTGAACATGTTGCACCACTTTGTGATAGTTTGACATGATATTGCATTTCACCATCCACTTTGTGCAACTGCCGATAAATTTCAGTGCAGTTACACCTTTTTGCCCACAAGAAACGAATCTCGGCACACACTTCCAATTTGGACGCCACCAGCAGCTGCCGAGACATGTTCACGACTGATTAGCAAGCAATCTGAAACTGCCACATCAAAGTCGCTACGTCACGTGCTGCAGATAAATGTGTGCAATGTTGCCACAAAGTTTCAACAAAATATCCTGTTGCCAAGAGTTTTTACAAAGGAGTGCAACTAACTTCTTGACTAACCCTCATATTTCTTAGGTGTTTGAAATACACTACTTGAAATAAAATCTTGTAAACTACAAATATATAAAATTTCTAATCCAAGAATTTTATATCCATTTTGAAATGATTATTTTGTCATTTAAATAAACTGTAGGGAATATAGCTTAAATTAAAGGCTTACTAGTTGACTAATAATGGATATTTGTACTCACAGATTTGACTAAACCATAGTCCTGACAATGTAATCTCATTTTCTAAGTTGTATCCTTTAGAGCCAATAGGTGGCATGCTTTGCACAAAGTGATGCAAGAGAAACTATGCCCCTTGACATCCAATTTAATCGAAAAAAAAAATAAATAAGATTATACATTTTATAGTTGCATGTGACAAGCACAAAAGGCAATTCAAGAAACTTTTAAATGATGTCAATTTTGAATAGGATACTCTTTTAATAGTGCCCACTGTCTAAGTAGGGTATTATTATTCTTAAAGAGAATGGTAGACTGCTTGGAGAAAGTTTTACACAATTTCAGAAAACTTTATGATCTGAAATGGTTATAAAAATGAAATTTTTCAACAGATATCGCATTACATTTAAACATTCTAAAATTTAAAAAGAAAATGAATAATATTATACATTTTATAGTTGCATGTGACAAACACAAAAGGCAATTCAAAAAACTTTTAAATGATGTCAATTTTGAATAGGATACTCTTTTAATAGTGTCCACTGGCTAAGTAGGGTATTATTATCCCTAAAGAGAATGGTAGACTGCTTGGAGAAAGTTTTACATAATTTCAGAAAACTTTATGATCTGAAATGGTTAGAAAAATGAAATTTTTCAACAGATATTGCATTACATTTAAACATTCTAAAATTTAAAAAGAAAATGAATAATATTATACATTTTATAGTTGCATGTGACAAACACAAAAGGCAATTCAAAAAACTTTTAAATGATGTCAATTTTGAATAGGATACTCTTTTAATAGTGTCCACTGGCTAAGTAGGGTATTATCATCCCTAAAGAGAATGGTAGACTGCTTGGAGAAAGTTTTACACAATTTCAGAAAATTTTATGATCTGAAACGGTTAGAAAAATCAAGTTTTTCAACAGATATCTCATTACATTTAAACATTCTAAAATTTAAAAATATATATATATAAGGTTAAATGATGCATTTGAGCAAATAAAAAGTTTTGAAATTAAGTTAAACAGTTTTATTGACGACATCAAATCTGGGAAATTGGGATATTTCCCTAAACTGTAAAAAACTGTGGACGAAGCAAAAAGTTTTGAAAAACCAGTTTGAATGCCATCTATGAATTTTCAAAAATGTCTTGATTCCATAAAATAGCACTATTCAAACCTATATGGATGCAAAGTGACTTAGCATGGATGACAAAAGCTTCTATTTTGGAGGGCATAAGTGGAGCAGTTGATTTTAATGAAAAACAAGTTCATTCTTTACTTCTTTATTTTCAGCTTTCTTTCTGCCCCTCTTATGTTAATACAGCCACTCTTATGTTAATAAGTGGAGCAGTTGATTTTAATGAAAAACAAGTTCATTCTTGACTTCTTTATTTTCAGCTTTCCTTCTGCCCTCTTATGTTAATACAGCCACTCTTATGTTAATAAGTAGAGCAGTTGATTTTAATGAAAAACAAGTTCATTCTTGACTTCTTTATTTTCAGCTTTCCTTCTGCCCTCTTATGTTAATACAGCCACTCTTATGTTAATAAGTAGAGCAGTTGATTTTAATGAAAAACAAGTTCATTCTTGACTTCTTTATTTTCAGCTTTCCTTCTGCCCTCTTATGTTAATACAGCCACTCTTATGTTAATAAGTAGAGCAGTTGATTTTAATGAAAAACAAGTTCATTCTTGACTTCTTTATTTTCAGCTTTCCTTCTGCCCTCATATGTTAATACAGCCACTCTTATGTTAATAAGTAGAGCAGTTGATTTTAATGAAAAACAAGTTCATTCTTGACTTCTTTATTTTCAGCTTTCTTTCTGCCCCTCTTATGTTAATACAGCCACTCTTATGTTAATAAGTGGAGCAGTTGATTTTAATGAAAAACAAGTTCATTCTTGACTTCTTTATTTTCAGCTTTCCTTCTGCCCTCATATGTTAATACAGCCACTCTTATGTTAATAAGTGGAACAGTTGATTTTAATGAAAAACAAGTTCATTCTTGACTTCCTTTATTTCCAGCTTTCCTTCTGCCCCTCTTATGTTAATACGTGGAGCAGTTGATTTTAATGAAAAACAAGTTCATTCTTGACTTCTTTATTTCCAGCTTTCCTTCTGCCCCTCTTATGTTAATACATATTTCGAGCATTGATGTTTACTATGATACATCCATTCATCTTTCAACCATTGTATGGTGAGTTCTGGACATGTGTTATTGGTTTCCAAAAGTTTCCCAGCTGATAACGAGCTCTTGGAGTTCTGTATATTGCCCATCTATATGCATTGGGAGCATGTAAATGACTCTTTTAAATGTTAATATTTGGTAAAAAACCTAAAATTTCCAAAATTGAGAGAATTAGTGTCAACACACCTACCTTTGTTATTGCAAGTTCAATCTAAGTTCAACAGTAAATAAATGCAAACTCTGGAGCATTTTCTAAACTATGCCAAAGCCACTAATGTTACAATATTTTAATTTGATTGTTCCAAGTTTGTGAGTTTTCTGCTCCAAAAGTTGTGATTCCCCTTCGATCATGCTCTAATATATTGAGCTACAGCTAATAAGAAATACAAGGTCCTTGAAACATGCCATTCAATTTTTTACTTGAAAAGAAAAAAAAAGGGGTTAGAATTCATCTTTGTCAGCCTAAATATCAATTTGTATAAACCTATATAGAACATTAGACACAACTGGTTGCTCCACTACAGTAGTGTTTGATTAGAAAGACATATTATTTGCTTTTTAGCATCTTTATTTTGTGGGTAGTTTCCAAAAGTGAAAACATTTTAACATTTGCAGAGAACAAACAAGCTTCAAACTACCCTGAAATGTTTTGCAAACACTGGAATTAAGAGGACTCATTTGAAGGAGATTACAATAAGTAGGACCTTATGCAACCCTTATGCAACCCAATTTCCTTTCATCATGACATAGCTGGAACTTTTAAATTGCAGCATATGTGTTTAAGTTTAAATTTCATGTTGCTTTCTTTTCCTTTTATTTCTGATTATTTAAACTTCTTCTATTTGAATGTATGAATGAATTCTATTTGCAGAATATTGTTCGAGACTTTTCGGATCGAAGCCAGGGCATTTTGCAAGAGGCTGTCAAATGGGCCCCAAATGTTACACGTTCACATCTGGTGGTAAGCAAAAATTGTATTAAAATTATATTTTATTGCATTCAATTCTAGTGTTTGGCAAACTTAGAAGGGTATTTTTCTGCACCCTGTGCTTTCGTTGTCTCACTTTAATCTATGGTAAAAGTGTAACGTTTGTTAAAGTTAGTTAAATTTTTTCTTCTTTTTGCTGCCATGCACAGCCATTGAATAAAAAAAAATTTGTGTTTTTATAAAAAAGCTTTGTGTGTTTTGATAAATTTCCTTCCTCAAAATTCAATTAATTATGAAAAATTATTATAGACATGTTTTTTATAAGTATTTGCAATATTTATTGAAACAATGTGTACTACATTTTGCATAAATATATTTCCAATCAGTTTATCAGATTTTTAAAAATGTGGAGGATCCTTCACAAAATTACAAAAAGTTCTTTGATAAAAAAATACAAATTTTTGAAAATGTTCTTTAGAAATCATTTGGTACTTTTCCATTTCGCCGGCGCAGGCGATGTCGCCAAAAATACTACAACCGACGCCAAATGGAATATCTCCGCTGGTAACCTTTTACCGCCACATTTTCAAAACAAGTCACGGCCATTTCTTATCAGTCACGTCTTTTTCCTAATACGTCAAAAATGGATGAAAAACCAATGAAAATTTGGGATTTGCCCAGAACAGAAGAAGAATCTGTCAGATTCTTTCAAGCGAAAGGCGTTTTGTCTAAAATTGCTACTTGTGATAATAATCGTGAAATGAAATTGTATTTCGTAAACGAAATTCAATGACTCTGCAACCTTTCAACTTGTCACAGTAAAAGAAGTATCCGGAAAGGCACATGATTTGAGTCATCGAAATTGAGTTTCTTGAAGTGTGTGAGGTTTATATATGGTTGGAGCGAAGAATTAACTTCAGTTAAATGGTGTGAAAAGCAGTTGGAAATCAGTCACGGAACAGTTGTGGACTGGAATAACTACATGCTCGAGGTTTGTGTGGATTCTCTGCTTAAACATCAATAATGGAAAATAGGAGGACCTGATACGATCATCGAAGTGGATGAAAGTATGTTCACAAAGCGCAAAAACAATGCGGGACGGATTCTACTACAACAGTGGATCTTTGGTAGAGTTTGCTGTGAAACAAACGCATGTTTCCTTGTGAAGGTGTCAAACCGATCCATGAGCATTATATTAGAAGCAATTAAGAAAAATATTGAAAAAGGAACTATAATATATTCCGATTCGTTGAAATCATATTGAACTGAAAAACTGGAAGAGGAAAGTTTCCAACATTTCAAAGTGAACCATAAATACAATTTTGTCGATCCAGAAGCTGGAACGCACACACATAAAATAGAAAGACTGTGGTGTAGCGCAAATTGCCGAAATAAGAAACACAGAGGAACGACACGTCATCATCTAGAAAGTTATCTTGCGGAATTTATGTGGAGAAAAGAAATGAAAGACCCATTTGAAAAATTTTAAACTATATTAAAATGTTTATGCCTCCAAAGTAAAAAATTCTTAGAACTAACATTTATTAACATTTTTTTATGTGTATACTGTGTGTTGTCGCCAATAAAGTCTGCTTGGTGAAATTTGTGCCGGCGAAATGGAAAAGTACCAATCATTTTCAAAATAAGTGCATTTAAATTTTCGTTTTATTTTTAAATACCATACGAAACAATATTTATAAATTTCCTAGTCCACACTTTTAAATTTTTATGAGATTATCTTGTTTTCACAAAAGTTCTAGAAAAGTGGGACTTTATTAAAAAAAAGACTGGACAGATTGTGCAAGGTGCATTTCCTAATTCAGCAGATAATGCATTTTGTAACAGTTGCGTTGATATATCTTTTTAAAATGATGTATATTTTATTGATTGTCACCCTTGAGTTTGATTTGTACTTGTTGTGAATGGACATGGGATAAATTTAATTTGGGTGTGTATATATGTATTTTTTATGAATTGCAGGATATTTGATCTTTTGCCATTTTAGTCTAATCTCTTATGTTCAATTTTCCATTGATTTTATGGCATTTGATTTTGGCTGGAAACTAATTTGGTTCCCATTCACCCCGTTGGACAATCCCGTTTTTTAATGAAATGCCCCACTGTTCCATTTATGTTCCAAATGTCTTGCTTTGTAAGCCTCCTTTCAGAAAAAATCTGCTACAAAACATGAAATCTGCTGCATAACAGAGGTGCATTTGATGGGTTTGCATGTGTGAGAAATATTGTGAAAGCAAATCAGAAGTGTGGAGTGATCCAATAATTTTTGGGGTAAGCTTTTGGTAACCATAAAACTTGTTTTCCATTTTTCCAAATATCATTTCAAAATTTAATGGGTCCCTCCCTTGGCGATGCCACTGGAGTGAACTGCATTAAAGTAAAATTATGGACTATGGTAAAGACTGGTAAAAAGTAGTGTGACATGTTCACTCATTTTACAAAGCGGGATATAAACGCTAAGAACATGAAATGCCAAGTTAGGTTTTGTTTGGCATTGCCTCGATCCAATGCAGCCGTTGGATGTGATTTTTCATTCATGCATGGCTGTAGGCAGATGAAGAAGCCGATTTAAAATTGATCCATTTCAGGATTTTCCTTGTGTTGAATAACGCTTCTCGAAGAGATTCAAAAATCTAACAAATAGTTTGATGAATCTAACATATGAACTTATCTATTGTGGACGTTTTAAAGGTGCAATTTTTCTGTAATTCCTTTTTAAAATAGAATATGTTATATTTTTCTACCAGTGTCTTATTTAAAGTGCAACATATAACAGATTTATTTTTGGTTTTCTTAATGTTTAACATGTCCCAATTTTTTTACAAACAGTCTCAGTTTTTACGAAAACCATTTTGTAAACCCTTCTCAAATGAAATTCTATGAACAAATTGAGCATTATTTATTTTATAGATATGAGCATTTTTTTTCCCTCTTAAATTATATTTTGTTGTAATGATAATGTTAATCTAATTTCTATCTGTAACTCTGTTACCACAATAAAGTTACTCAACAGTTCTATTCCTAAGCCTAATGGGAAACAAACTTGTACGACTCTTTAAAGGAACTCTTCTTCCTATATACATTGATGCCAGAAATATGAACTTATATTTTGCAAATGCCCCATAACAGAAAGTAGGGTGACACGCGATATACATTGCAGATCGATATGTAACCTCTGCAGACACATTTTGAGTTGAGAATGAAAAAAAATGAAAATGTTGCCAAACCATATCTGCAGAACAAATACCTATCCCATCCCCAGATAATCTGTAAAATAAATATTTAACTATTGCACCCTTTGTATCAGTCTCCCAACTTTTATTCTTGTCCCACAGTTTAGGACTTGACCTCCCCCTCACTTCGCGGAAACGAGTTCACCCCAGAAAAGCTCTTATTTATTGCTTCCAAATGTCTTCTCAATGTTCTCCTCGCCTTCTTAGTCAAATCTCTTTAGCACCTACAAACTACAAACTTAGATTTCATCAAAAAATTCACGATCTTCAATTAAAATATCACGAGAAACCATACAAGTCCACAGATTGATAAACATGCAGATGCACACTGATTGCAAATGACATAGGCACACAAACAAAAAACATATATCTTGCATGATTTACATGCTGAAAAGAAATAGGAATAAAAACTCATTGCATACTCTTTGTTTAGTTATAGACCGAAGTTTCAGATTGCGTGCTCATTTCGCACAAACAGAATGCATATCGCATACAAAACTTTTTGGTTTGCTAAATTAGATGCTAAATTATTTTTGATTTGTTTAGATATTCATAATAGCATATTTTGCTTTGTAATAAATTAAAAAATAATAATAAATCATATACAAGGAAGAATTTCTGGAATACATTGCGGATATGACGTGAGCGAGCCCACAACTTATTTGAGAAGTGCCACATACTGTGTTCGCTGCAAAGATGGGATCAGAGATTCGAAAACCGAACTTTTCCGAGCTGAAGGGCCAACATCATTACATTATGTATTGTTATTCCACTTTGACCAACATATGTACAGTCTATAAATGATCATATGGGAAATATGACATTAGCTATAATTGCAATAAATAAAATTGCTGCTTTTAAGACAATAACTTATGAAACTATATTCATAACGTCTGATAAAATGATGAGAGAAAAATTATCAGAATATCGCGATTGAAATGATTGAAAAAATTGTGGACTATGTGATTAAAAGATATAAATTAATAAAAATTGGGAATTATTAGCAAAAAATAATTATTTAGACAGAAATTTGTTTCCGGTCTTTTTAACTATAAAAAGAAAAGCAATAAATTATTTCAAATGGTACTTCGGTTGGGAAAGTAAAGAATAAAAAAATTAACATGAAAGAACTTGAAAACAGGGGGGGGAGGGGGGGGGACAAGCTATATCGGAAATAATTGGTAATATTTCTAAAAAATAAAATCTGAAAAATCTTGAATGATTATTTGTTGTGTGTGAAACACCTAAATGTCTTATAATGAAAAACATTAGTACAATTTTAAACAAGGGGTAATAAAATAATTAGTGGTGAGTTTTTAAAATGTATAGAAATTTTTTTTGTAAATTTGGGAAATCTTTAAGAAATTGATAAAACTGACAATGGCTTAAAGATAAACTTTAAATTAGAAAAGGTTAAGAACAAGATGAGAAATAAGTTTTTAAAATTTAATAAATACAAAAGTAAGATAGCAATTATAAATGCATGTTAATAATTAATTTTGCTTAAAAATATAAATATTTCTGTTAATCTTTTGAATCTCCCCTGATATTTCAATCTATTTCTAATCTAAAACATATAATTAATGAAATAAAGGGTTATTTTCTGAACGTAATTAAAACAATGAGAATCACTTATAAATGTAGCCACTTCGGGAGCATAAGCTAAAATTTGATATATGCACATCTGTATTTACATGTCCATAATTTTAATAAAATATTAATTTACTTTTTACTTTAATAAATATAATTTAAATAGTCATTAAAATAACAAACTTGCAAAACTTGAAATATATAAAAAATACACAAAAAAATGACTCATTTTGGAAATAACTAATACAATAGCTAAGACAACATGAAAGCTGCAGATAAATTTTCAAACCCTCAGTCTTCATCATAGATCAGCTAGAAACATTCTGCTACTGGGTACAAATGTCAAAAACTAACTATTTTTGGTAAATACATATTGAGTGTTAATTCGTTACAGCAGCAGTTTGTTTTTAGTGTTGTATGTTAAATGCATCTAGTTGAATTTCATGATGTTGGATTACATTCCATTTATTACTTGTTTCATTTTGTTCCAAGGAATACCTGACTGTGGAACAGCATGCCTCGGATGGCTTGAAACATCACAGCGGACTGGCCATGGCCGTCGAGAGTGTTCTTCAGTTTTCTGGATTGAATATCCTCTCCAATCCTTTATCGGTAACTTTCCTTTCTTTCAAGTTTTATTCATTTCTTTAAACCATTTTAGAGACTCATTTCATGTTATCTTTATTTGAAAGCACTCCACGCTTGAGAAATGGCCAGCTTGTGTCAAGAATAACTACTCAGAATCTGTGGCTTCTATGAACATCCGGTGTCACTTTGCTGGAGAAGTAAGTTTCCACTCACTTGTTGTTCCTCATATTGAATGATGAAGTTTTAATGAGTAATGACATAATTATACACTATATGCTTCAATTATTATACAATGTGATAAATATTGAATAAAATGTAAAAATATTATGGCAATAATTATTGCAAAGATATATATACTCTATAATATTGGATGGAGAATAGTTGACTGTATATAATATAACACTTTTATAAGTATAATATAACACTTTTTATAGAAATAGTTAAAATACTCAACCTCAGCAGAATGTCTATATATTCTGCTGCAGCTGTTGTTATTGTTCTTTGACCCAGACCATCTGACCTACCAGAAAGGTATAAGATATCTGTTTGGATGGCCGGGAAGTGCCATCCAGTTTAGACCGGAACCCAGTGGGGGAGGCATCCACAGGGACCGTACCCTCCTTCCCCTACCACCAACCTCTCAGAAGGATTTATGGACCCACAAGTTTAACGTGATCGTACTCCTCATGAACATGGCGGCAGTTTTGGCAGTGGTGGGAATCGAACCTGAGCTGTCCGAGTGCAATTCCCACATGCTAACCACTGGGCTGTCATGCCCCGCAGCTGCTGTTGTTGAAAAACTTCTCATATAGTCTAAACATATTGTTCTAACGCATTAAGTATTGTTGACAGTAAGACATTGAACTGCAATTTTACAACACATTATATTCCTTTTTAGAATAGAAAATGGACATATTAAAATTGTTGGAACCTTTTTGACCTACAAAGGAAACTTTACATATAATAATTAAGTGATGCCATTTTTGACTCACAAAGAAATTTCATTGAATAATTAAATTATATCTTACTTTCAAACCTTTACATTTAATTTACATTTGTATAGTGGTTAGATTTTATTTATAACTTCCATTTAACAATTTTCTTTTAAAATTTTGCTTCAAGAGATTTGTCTATGCATTGTGTAATACAAAAAACATAAATTTAAAGCAAATCCTCAGGTTAAGAGAAATGTGGTCGTTTGAGAACTGGACGTGGAAATGAACACAGAGGCAAGTTAAAATTTAAAAGAAAACAATTTATTTATAATTAAAAATTACCGACCCCTACAAATGGCCCTACAGGTGCAGAGAGATCCAAATTGGATCTCCTGAAATGAAACATCATTCTGACTTTACAAATTTAACATAAAAGGAAAAATGAAAGTTAATCAAAAAGAAATAAAGTTCTTCAGGGCCCTTTGACCTAAGGCAAAAATATGAGCTCAAAATAGAAGAATACGACCTGGTACCAGGGAGGCAAACACGAACTTTCTGCCATAACTCAACAGTAGAAATTTGTCATGCTAAATGAAGGAAGGGTGTTCTCGTTGCTCGAGGGGACGATCTTAGCAGGACGTCTTGCTGACATCCTCAGGAGGCTCAAATGTGAGTTCAAGGCCCAGCCTGTCCTGAAAAATGGTGAAGATGTTATAACTCATCAACCTAGCGGACCCCCTGCTCACCAGGAATTTTGATCAAAAGAACACAGAAATCTCCACATAAGAGGGAGTCGTGGCCTTCCTTCTCAAGGCTCCTTTTCCTTCAAACTGCCAGCACCATTTCTTGTCTGCGGGCCGAGCACGGGAGTCTGCTCGCATCCATCCTCCTCCTTCAACTTTTTTGAGCGCCCCGTTTCTTTGCTCCACCAATTGGCAAGCAACCCTTTCTTGGGGGTCGTCAAGCCTGAGCATTTCCTTGCCGAGGCATGTAATAAAACACACAACACGTGCTACCATAATGAGGGTGAAAAATTAACACAGCGCCAAATGCATCGCCAAACGCAGCACTAAACCGGAGCACCAGGCAATACCCTACGCTCGCAACTATGTCCTTGTGCATAAAATAATGACTCCGCGTGAAACACCAAAGATTACTTTAAAAAAATCAAGATGGTGGCCACAGGACAAAGTAAAGATGTCAGCAGCAATGGCGGTCCTTCAAGCGAGGTTTGAAAATGAAGTTTGCCAAAAAGGGATGAATTTTGATGGCCACCGGCCTAAAAATGGGTTAAAAACACATTTAAATACCAAATGATGGGAAAATGAAGCTTAATTAACAAAAAATGGAAAACGATTAAGAGTTTTGAAAATAAAAGGAAAAAATTAAGGAAAACAACAACTTAGAAATTTTGAAGAAAAACAGAAAAATTTGGAGGAATACACGAATTAATGGCAAAACAAAACACGGCATAACAAAATGATAATATTCATAATTTTTTTCCTAATTCAAAATTCTTTAGATTCTTGGATTGCAAATTATTAGTTTTAAAATCTAATGCTAATTTGGACTCAAAAGAGCTATAAAATCTGACAGAGTATTTATTTTTAACTAGAACAAATTGTCTGGTGTTGCTTAGATCGTAAATAAACATCCACTACTTAAATAATACTTTTACAAATAACACTGCTTAATTTTCCTCATGTCCTAAACTGCCAGCAAATTACCATGCACGTTATCTGCAAAGCAAAGACAAGTAAAAACCCCACTTTCTGCAAAGCAGAAAAATAAATAAAAGATTCAAAACCTCTAGGAGAGAAACGTAGCAGTAGATTGTGATGGTTGCTGTTAGATCCCATGGGTAGCAGGAGATTAGAAGATTTTGGATTTTAAAAATTTGTTTAAGTAATCTTAAAAATCTGAAGGTGTTTGAGGCTCATTAGTTCAGGTATTGATGCTACTGGGTAAAAAACCTCAGACCTGTAAGTGTGGTAGATACAACATGGCATCACAGATAAACAAATAGATTTTTCCTTTTATTAAAGATTATTCAAAAATATGCAAAGAAATAGCTCCATGCAATAGGATTTGTTAGGGCAGGGTTGCACAAATTTATGAGTGCTAGAATTGTGAAGAAAGTCGGTGCCACAGGTCACAGTTATTAGTTTGAAGGGGGGGGGGGGGTAGTAAGTAAAGAATTGACAACCACAGTCCATTTTTTAGGCTGAATTATTTATTAAACATTTGTAAAACATCAAAAATCAATGTGGCATCTTGCATTTTTCCCTTCTCATTCACAGGACTTCTATAGTCAGGAGTTTATCCTGTTGTAACAATCCTGAAGATATTCCCCAAATTTTTATTTTTTAAAATTACGATTTTAGCAATTTGAAGCATTTTTGTTTATAATTGCAAATGTGCTTCCAAAAATTAACAGTTTTGGGGCAACCACTATCAAATTTTTAAATGTACTTAAGACTAATTTTAGACTTACTCTAATAAAGTCTTATTTTACACCAAGACTCTCGTAGAAATCAACAAAATACAGTTCTTTCAATTTTGACTTGTATGTGATTGAACATTGAAGGTCAGTTATCTCCAGGTGGAGGTTGGTGAATACCTCAACAGAAAATGGATCTTCTACCATTGCAAATACTGTCTTCTCTAAAAAAAATCTTCTGCTAAACTCTTCAAAAAGAAGAGCTATTTTGATTTGATCCTCATCCCTGAATGGGATTTCATTTCATCGGGTGTAAGTTTTGAGCTAGAACTGAACTAGTATATTTATTTTTACCCCTTTTTCTTTATATTTCACAGACATTCTTATATTTGCCCTTTAGAGAATTTAAAATTTCAATAATATTCTGTAGTCCAGTGTTAGTAGATGTGAGATTAGAGGATCTAATCTGGCCTACTGGTCGTATTTTGTGTTTTTAGGGTAAAATGAAATTCTGCATGCAGGGTTAACCCGGTGATGCAACTGAACTTCTAACAAAAGCTACGTACTTCTGTTTTGCACACTAATAGGGTCAATATGTTATGAAATCATTCCACTGCAGATGATTTGCTTTAGGAGGAGCATTTTTACTCAGTTTTTACTTTATTTTATAAAAGAAAATATTTCAAAAGTTCTATTATTAAAATAACCGTAAAAAGTTTAATTAATTTAACCCACAAATCAGGAAATATTTTGATCTTGACAGAGAATTAGTACTTGAGGATTGCCTTCTGCATTGAGTAAAGCGAACTTGAAAACTGACATGTCCTTTCCACCCAAAACTTGTGTAGGCGTACAGTCCTCAACCATTGCTAAAAGAAGGTTTTGAGTTAACAAGTCCAGAGTTGAGTACAGCTTCTAGCAAAAGCTGAAGGTGTTTCTGAAAATGAGCTTTCATATTGACAAGGAAAAACTAACATTTGAAATTCTTAATTGTTGATCCTCCTCTATAGATTCTTGCTATTCTTGTACTTCCTTTATCTGTAAGGCACTTTATTTAAATGGCCCTTGCTCTATAAAATCATGTGATGTTGAAGACCCAGACCGTCCGACTCGTCCAGAGGACTAAGAGCAACTATTTGGACGGCCGTAAAAAAAAAAAAAAAATCATGTGATGTGTAATTTTTTTTTTCTGTGTTAGAAATTTTACATGAAGTTGTTGATTGATAATTTGTCTTTAAATTGAATGCGTCCCTGAAAGATTCTCAGTCATAAACTTTTGGAACTTTTAGATTGAAGGTCTGTTGGCTGGATCGAATGGCTCAGAAGAGTGCCTGAACAGCGTTTCTGATCAAGTGCTGCAAAATCTTGCAAACACCTGGAAATTAAAAGGTAATTATCAAAAAGGAGATAAATATCGAAACATTTTATTGATTTGTATAGAAATTCCTTTCAAAATGTGTCACACATATAGATTTATTTTTGCAAAAATATCTCATATGATCCCTTCTCCTCATTAAAAAGAGAGAAAAAAAAAATCTTCAATTCTGTTTTAGCTGCATTAAGTTTTCTAAATAAAAATTGCAATATGTATTAAGCAAAGCTTGAATTTAAAATTTGCACTTCAATAATTTGACTATTTAAGATTTTATGCATAATTTTCAATTGACTCTTGCTGAAGTGATTTCTTATTATTGACTTAGACACAATTTGCTATTTGTCTATTGGTCCAGTTCATTGGTAAATGTGGTAAAAAAAAAAAATTGGCACTGGAAGTACCCTCTCAACTGATACTTTTGTCTAACTATAACTCGCTAACAGGTAACCATTTTTTCTAAATTCGCATATATAGTGTAAATTAGTATTTTACAGCCAGAGTTCATTGTTGAACATAATGGTATAAAAACTGTGTATACTGTGCCCCCCCCCTCTTTAATTGTTTTTTGGTACTTGATTGACAAATTTCCATATACATTCTCAAAATGTGATAAGTATACACACACACACACACACACACACACATATATATATATATATAATTTCTAAAAAGAGTACCTAATACACAGAAAAGCAGAAGATGAATGTAAAAAACGAAAAGTATCATAAGTGGCCGGGGGGGAGTTGTGACCCCCACTCTCTGGTTAAGCAATGCTTTAAGCCATGGCAACACTCCCGGAAGCCGACACTTATTCATAGAATGACCTTATTACCATCAACAACCGAACAGTAAAAACCTAGCAAAAATTCAAAATCTCTAGATGGAAGACACATGAAAAAACTTTCCTAATCACTCAATGTGCTTACATATGAACGTGCCTATAAAAAACCCGTCTCTACTAATTCCAAAATTCTTACCAAAACTGTCCGATGTGTAAAACTCCAACTTGTAGACCATTTCAACTCCATCCATACTTGCTTCTCGTAAGTCGTCCCTTTCCTTATGACTCTGTTTCAACTGTTTAAATATTTACCTTTACATTCAGTTACAGTTAACCCAGTGAATTCTGAAAGTATTTTGATTACAAAGCCCATGGGATAACCGTGTTTTACTGCTTCATTTATCATGATGCTTTTGATCACTTTCCCTACTATTCAAACATTTATTTCTAGTCAATTGGTTAATGATAATATTACAAAAAACATTTTTATGTAAATTACTTGACCAAGGTGTAATGAAGTTTATTTTAAATTGAAAATTTTTTCTTTTATCAAAAATTTTGAAAAAAGTTTTATTATTAACTTTATCTATACATAAGTCTAAATAGTTTAAACTTACATCTGAATTGCTAGGAGTTTCTATTAGGTTTAAAGTTTGTGGATAAAAACTAAAATCCATTTTGAAATCTGCATCATTATGCATTTTATGTTGTAATGATATGTAATATATATATATATATATATATATATATATATATTTGTTTCCCATAAGTTTTCAATCTTTATGCATGTAGTCCAAGTTATCAGTGTTTATAGATATAATCAGGGCCAATCCTAGGGTGTCGGCCGCCCGCGTGCAAAGACCTAATGTGCCGCCCTTCTAGAGAATTTTTCATATTTTGACTAATACTTAACGTTGACGTTATAAATTCATCTACCTGTATAAGAGTAAAAAGTAAAACATTAATAAAAATGCAAATAAAATTTGAAGTGCAAAACTTTATTTTTTGGCCAGCTAATAGGTTATAATAGCGACAAAATACTTTAACAAAATAATAAACAAACAAAAATATTACCTTTGAAATAAAAATAGACATTTTATAATTAGAAATGCAAAACAACAGTACTTACTCAGAAAATATAATCTAATAAAAAAAAGTACTAAAGCATAAATCTCGTGAAACGAAAAGTATATACGAGGCATGTTTTTTATGTAAGTACCGTTTTGCGATTCCGCCGCCGCAGCGCTACGGTCGGCGTTCCGCGCATGCGCGCTGGTTACCTACTTCTCTTGTCTACGCACTGACGCCATTACAGTCTGATTCTTCATTGTATACGTTGTTTACTGAGTGTTTAAGATGCCTCCGACAATCGTGAGTCCCGCCGATTGTGAAGTACGGGCTGTTATACGATTTCTTAGTGCTAAAGGCGTAAAACCGATCGATATTCATCGTGAGATCTGTGAAGTTTACGGACAAAACATTATGAGTGATGGAATGGTAAGGAAATGGGTGAGAGCATTTAAAGATGGCCGCACAAATGTGCATGATGAAGAACGGAGTGGGTGTCCTTCGGTCTTTAATGAAGATTTGGTGCAGAAAGTGGAAGAAAAGGTGAGAGAAAACAGACGCTTTACAATTTCATCAATGTGCGACTGGTTTCCTCAATATTCTCGTAGTGTTTTGTATCGCATTGTGGCCGAGAACTTGAATTACCGGAAATTGTGTTCACGTTGGGTTCCAAAAATGTTGACGGATTTGCACAAAACCCAACGTTTAGGCAGTGCATTGACTTTCCTTGAGCGGTACCACAATGAAGGTGAAGATTTTTTAGACCAAATTGTTACTGGTGACGAAACATGGGTGGCCTACGTCACACCAGAATCAAAACAACAATCCATGGAATGGCGACATTCATCATCACCCAAAAGAGTGAAGTTTAAGCAAACAATTTCTGCCCGGAAAATCATGTGCACAGTTTTTTGGGACAAAAAAGGAGTATTGCTAGTGGAGTTTCTGCCTCGTAATGAGACAATCAATGCAGCGTCTTATTGTGAGACATTGAACAATCTGCGTCGTGCAATCCAGAACAAAAGACGTGGCAAGTTGAGTAAGGGTATCGTTTTGCTGCATGACAATGCCCGTCCACATGTGGCTAATCGGACCAAAGATCTCATCAAATCTTTTAAATGGGAAACTCTAGATCATCCTCCATACAGCCCTGATCTGGCGCCCAGCGACTACCATTTGTTCCTGCACTTGAAGAAACACCTGGGTGGTCAGCGTCTTCAAGACGATAACGAAGTCAAAACAGTTGTGATACAGTGGTTAACAAGTCAGGCAGCAGAATTTTATGAGGAGGGTATTCAAAAACTGGTGCCACGTTATGACAAGTGCCTCAATATTCACGGAAATTATGTAGAAAAGTAGATTAAGGTACAGGCTTTCATGTAGAAATAAAATTATTGCGATATCTTTGCACGTCTTTTTTTAATTCCAAAACGGTACTTACTTAAAAAACATGCCTCGTAAATCAGTCCTTCTACAAAGACTACCTAATAATTAACTATAAAATAACTTTTCTGGCTTTCTGAGAAGCAAATTTGTCAATTTCGGTGAAATCAATTTTTTCAGAGATTTCGGATTCAATAGAGATGATGTCCAAATCTGAAAACCTTTCTTCTGTCATATTATTTCTCAAGTAATTTTTAATAATTTTTAATTTGCTGAAACTTCTTTCACCTGAAGCCACAGAAACAGGTAAGGTTAAAAAATTTCTTATTGCTAGAGCAAAATTTGGAAAACAGGGAATGAGTTCATTTTTGACTATAATTTCTAATATCTCAATTGGCTGTTTTTTACCTGGAAAAATATCTTTGAATGAAATTATTTCATTAAAGAGTTGTATATCGTCTATATCTTTCACAATACTTCCTTCCTCCTGTACCTGTAACTTAATATCTAAGTCTATGCAGGCTTTCATGAGATCATCATTAGAAATGTTGTGAAACTCATACAGAAAGCAGAATATTGAATGGCACTCAGATAATAAGGTAAATCTTTCATTTACCGAAGAGATCGCGTGATCAAGAATTGCAAAATAGAAAGCAATCTTGAATTGCTGGAAGGGATCACTGCCCTCGTAATCAAATAAACTGACCTTTTTCCTCAGCTTCGACATGGGAAATTCGGGATCAATACCTAAATCTCTAGCAAGTGTTGTTGCTGAATCGACAAATATTTTAAAATTATCGTCAGATCTTTGGGAAACTAAATATTTTTTAAGATTATCTAAGCCTTCAATGCATTCCGAATTGTTTAATTTAGGATTTTGAAGCATTTTACTCAATACATCAATTCTTGATAATAAATCATCCCAAATTAAAATTGAACACAAAAATTTAAATGTTTCAAGACTTTTAATTATTGATTCAGCACCCATTTTTGTTTTCATGTCTCTGGTGGTATCTTCAACTAAGGCATTTAATGCGGTAATAATGTTTTTTAGGTCTTGTTTTAGAGGTCTAATAACATTGATACGACTTTCCCACCTTGTTTCACTTAATGGTTTTAAAGTTAGACTTTTCATGTGTTTTTTTAGTAAATCCCATCGATATGAGGACGCAGAAAAGTAATTATATACCTCTTGTACCATATGAAAAAAACCAGAAATTTCACCACTGGAGCTGGCAGCGTCATTAACGATGAGATTTAATGTATGAGCCGCACACGGCACGTATAATGCTCTAGGATTGATATCGAGAATCCGTTTCTGAAGCCCTATATTTTTCCCTTTCATGTTCGATCCATTGTCGTAGCCCTGACCCCGTATATCTTTAACTTCGAGCTGCAGACTAGGTAATAGCTTCTCTAATAGAAAATTGCACAGACCTTCTCCAGTGGTATTAGTTACTGGAAAAAATCCTAGAAAAAATTATAAAATATCTACCTTACCATCAGCAGTGTTCACACATCTAATTACAAACATTATTTGTTCTGTGTGGCTAATATCTGGTGTAGAGTCGAGAATTATAGTGTAATATTTGGCTTTTTTGACAATGCGTGTTATCTCATTACGAATAGATTCGGCTAAAATATTAATTATTTCATTTTGAAAATGCTGCCCTAAGTAGTGTGGAATACGTGTTTTGTTATCTTTATATTTACTGACATTATTAAGATGTTCTGAAATAACTGGATCAAATTTGGCCAACATCTCCACTGCCTTTAAAAAATTACCATTATCTCTATGATACAACTTCGTACTAGTTCCTCTGAATGCCAAATTTTGACTGGCTAAAAATTGTACTACAGCAATCATTCTTTCAATGATGGCGCGCCATCGCTTTTTTTCTCGATTGTAAACATTTTGTTGTTCCGCGTCAATAGTACAATTTTTTTCCAGCCTCGTCTTTATTTCGCACCACGATCTTATAGAGTTTACGTGTTTTAGAGTGTTTTCATGCTTATTAAGGTAATCCGAACAATGACGCCAATCAGAAAAGCCAGTACTTACAAGTTGTGTTGAACTATCTTTACCAAACAATTTACATGCAAAACAAAAAATACGATTTAGTTTTATGGAATATCAGAGCCACGCACGATTTATTTTCTCCCCGTTCACTAAAGTTTTGTTATAATATGAACAGCTAAATTTTCTGCCACTCTCATCGACCGGAAATTTAAAATTTGCTACTTGTTTGGGACCATGTTCTACCAATAAATCAATATTTTTTTCGTTAAAATGTTAGGCCAAGAATATTACGTTACCTTCATTTTACTCTTGATAGTAATGCCTAAAAACTAGATAAATTGAAACCCGTTTTAGATGCATTAGTTTCAAAATTTAAATCTGTATACACTCCTGATAACTGATTTAAATCTATATACACTCCTGATTAACTGATAACTATTTTATTCAAGGTAAGTTATTTTTAATACGCTAACATTTTTAATATTTTGATAAAAGAAAATTTGAAAGAAAAATATACATCAAATAGAAAATAAGAATTTCCTTTATTCCTGAAAATAGTAGAATGCTGTGTTGAGCGGGTGATTTTTAGTGAATTTTTTTCGAGAGTTAGGCTTAGCGCAATAAAATTGCCGTCTCCTGGGAATAGTTCGAAAAAGAAGCGCTCCGTCCTTTGGGCCGCCGCAGTTCGGGAATGCCGCCGTCACGAAAGGGTTAACTTTGCCGAAATAATTCAGTTCTAATTTACAAAGGAGACCGCTAAAATAAAGTTTCTTTTAACCATTGATCTGCGAGCCGCGTGCCGACCGTGGTATACATAAATAAGCCGCCGCACAGTGGAACAAAACATCCTTAGGCGTCTCAAAAATATGCCCCTTGGTTATTTTTTTAGATAGAAATTTAAAATTTGGTATCCTTTTCTATGCCGTATTACCGGCTCTGCCACGAATTTTGCTATCAAATGAAGGATGTGTGTAAAGAGTAGACATTAATGGACAATGGACCAACACACTGTGCACTAACATTCTATTTTTCTTAAACTATGGGACTTATTTTGATTTTTCAATAACTATTTAAAATTCAGCATATTTATTCGACTTATTATAAGTTTTAAAAAATTTTGCTTGATTGATAGAACTATATGCGGCCTGCGGCCGCCCCTTGTTTTGGCCGCCCGCGTGCGGTGCATGCGCTGCACACCTGCTAGGATCGACCCTGGATATAATCTATCACTGATATCAGAAACATGCATTTTGTGTTCATTTTGATGTAATACTTGGACTTGAAGAAGAGTTTTATTGAAGGGAACAATCATCCATTTGTTTAGGCCTAGGGCTTGTCCACATGTAAAGCTTTAATGCTTGGATTTCATTTGATTTTCTATTATCAATTCCTTTCCATTGATGTTTGTTGTTTGTCTTCAGCTTGATGACTAGAGGTTTGCATTTTATTTTCCACTTGATGATTCTCTGTTTGATACTTTTTTATTTGTTGGGCATTTTTTAATATTGGGGTTTTTTGAGTTAAAACTGCTCTCTATTCTATCATTGGATTTTCAAATTATTATTATTACATATATATATATTGAAATATAAGAATAAAAATTATAAAACCTGCACACACACACACACACACACACACACATATATATATATATATATATATAGGGTGCAAAACACTGACCTCGACTTTTATTCCTTAAATATTGATCTTAGACATATATAATAAATTACACAGTTGCGTAAAAAAGGTACACAATTTTATAAAATTGATTAAAATTTTCAAGGAAATTAAATTTTAAGAAATATAAAATGTAAATTTTTATACAGTCCCCTTACAAAAACATTTCCAATAGGTAAAATGTGCCCCATACACTAATAAGGTGATATACAAAATTTCAGCATTTTATCATAAAAATTCCCAAAAATATGAAAAGACAAAAATGCTGACTTAAACCAAGGTCCGTAGAATATCTTATATATAAGGTTGTCTCGTTCGGGGAAAAAGTTGTCCCGGGAAGGAAGGACGAGTGACGTCACTGCTAGACCCATTCTCTGACAGAGGCGAAAAGAACTATTGAGAAACGTTGATCGGAAACTATTTAAATATTTATCTAATAGTAATGGTGTGCAAGCAATATAGAATAAAATAAAACAGTACATGCATAGTAATGTGAAGTTTATGAAAATAAATTCCGTACATATGAAAAGAAATAGCAATTTTTTTATGAGATTGGAAGCTATTAAAATTTTAACATAAGTGAAGTTTATACAAAGATTACTGAATGCTATGAAAGATAATTGAATGAGCAAAAGTTATGTATAAAAAATAGTGAATGATCAGAGAAGAGCCAATAGTTGTTAGGTGTGTTATGTGAATCGGTTTGAGAAGGATATAAATATATATTTCTAATCTAAATGTGGCAAATCAGTCATCATTTAAATATTGACTGTATTCCGAAGTTTACAGGCATGAATAAAGCAGTATAAATTAGAATAAATATTATTTCCAGGCGGTGAATGCATAGCTTTTGTCTAGTTCAAAAATTTTACATGTTTTAGAAAAAATATATCGTCTGGATTTGAGAGAAGGTCAGGAAACTTTCAAAATCATCTGAAGAAAAAACAGTAATTGATTTAAATTTGAAAACACATATTTTATCAAATCATTGCAATAATAATTTTTAGTCACGTCAAATGTAGTTTGTTAAGATTTTTTTTGTTAGTAAATTTGTTAATAAAGTTTTTGCTAAGGCATTTATATCTTGATTCGTCAAATTGAAGAACTTCATCATGAGTAAGACGGAGTAGTTTCGATTCAATAAAAATGGTTTTTGTTCAAGAAAGGGATATTCATAAGTTAAAAGAAACTAGTGTAATTTTATGGATAATATTGTAAAAACAAAATAAATTTATAGTCGCATTAAAATGATACATTTACCCCTATTTATTTTAAAGCAAACGGTGAATGGAATCTTTTTAGTTTGAAGCTCCTTCCCCATAAATATTGGACAAATTTCGGAGAAAAAAAATTCGTCGTCGAATAAAATGATAAAAATAGCCTTTGTTTCTTTTAGCATAAAATTCTGGATGATACTCCCTCCCCCCCCCCCCCTTTTATTTTCCATGATTTTCTGTCGCATTTTAAAGTGCTGATTGACTGAATTCTACGGTAATATCTATACCATAAAAGAAATTAAATGAATTCACAAAAACTTCAAATTAACAAAATTAAACAGCAGATGTATATCATTAAATATATAGAAACGGGGTTTTCTTTAAGCATATAAAATGAAAATATTAATTACGTGCATTGTGCATGCAATGATACAATCTAAATATTTTAAAATCAAATCGATGACATTTTTCAGAAAATTATAAAGTTCAAATATTTTTTGTATAGGAACTATTAGGAACGGAATGGTACGCTTACTCGATAGAATAAGTGCCATAGCATTTATATGCAGGAAATTTTAAATCATCCAATTTTTAAAGAAATAGAAATTTAATTGCAAATTGATAAAGATAATATGGAGAGTTTTATAGAAATAAATATTATTTAATTCTATTTTTACATATTTCTCATCAGTTGTATCCTATTTCAAACCTTTAATAGAAAATACAGACAGTAAAGTGCACAGTTTCTATTTAATGAATTTGAACGGGATATTTCGTTTAAAATCTTTAATGTGTTGTAAAAGTAATTGTTAAAAAATACTATATTAAAATCCATATTCATGCAATATATTTGTGAGTAAAAATATTAATAAAGATTATCAATTTGCACATGAAATATGTAAATTTTGTGTAAAAAAGAAGATGAATGTATTTGTTATACGAAATCACCCGGAAAATCATATCCTTGTCTTAATATATAATTTGTCAAACGGCTGTTTTTGACTTCTTCATCCGTTAATTACAGCAATTTAGTTCGTTTTGAATTCAAATTTGAGTTCATTTATCATATTTCAGTATTAGCACATTATTTTAGGAAACATTTTATGTATCTCGTTGATGTTTAAAGCAAGGCATTTTTAAACAAAACCGTGCTGTTTTCCAACGTTTTTCAACGAAGCGCCGCTTGTCAACAGAACGGAAGGTCTAGCAGTGACGTCACAGCTCGCCCAGAAATGGTACCATGGGGGGAATAGCGAACGAGACAACCTGTTAATTCTATTGACCTTGGACTTAAACCACTTTTCGATACATCGACATCGGTTCTCAGAGGGGAAAAATCATGTTGGCAGATTGCATTTTAGGGGTCATGCACAAATTACGAAAGAAAACAATGATTACATAAGTAAATAATAATGTTGCTATTTATTGGTACAAAAGTATCTACACTGTGTAGAAATAATAACTTTATACAAAGATTACAAAGCGTGTTCAAAATGTTTTCCGTCCATGCCAAAGATCCATTATAAGAGGCAGATATTATTTGCCTATGATGCATTTCTACGTTGCGTCATTTGCACTCTTGCTGTAAACATTTACATTTTAATTTGTGATTAATCCCTCACCAACTTTGTTTAAACATATTCTGGGACTTCTTATGATAAAATGCTGAAATTTTGTACATCACCTTATTAGTGTATGGGGCACATTTTAGTTATTGGGAAATGTTTTTGTTCGAGGGCCATATAAAAATTTAAATTTTGTATTTCTTCAAATTTAATCCCCTGAAAATTTTTATCGGTTTCATAAAATTCTGTACCTTTTTATATGTAACTTTGTAATTTATTATATATGTCTAAGATTAATATTTAAGGAATAAAAGCCAAGGTCAATGTTTTTGGGACACCCTATATATACGTGCGCACACACACACACACACCACACACACACACACACATATATATATATATATATATGTAATTGAAGAATTTTAATTTACTTGCATTATATATACCAGAGATGGATCATTTATTGAAATTGTTCTGTATAGCAAAAATGAAAATAAGATGGTCTTAAGTGAATATTTGATATCAAAAATGACTATACAACAAGCTTGTAAAGATGATAAATAGAATATTATAAATAAAACAGTTACTAAATTGGTATAAAATACCCCTTTTTCTCTGCTCTATATATAAGTTAAGGAATTGAAAAAGAATTACATATTGTAAAGATTGGTGAATATTCCTTTAACTGCACCCTTGGATTAAATATTTTTGTGTTATAAATCATATATGTAATACAGGTACTTAAGTGTTGAGAGGGGATCCTCCCTTTAAATTATTACTGATGTATTTATTAGATTTATTCTATTAATATTTACTTTATTTATTCTATTTTTCAAAGACTATTATATTTAAAGTTATTTAATTACATTTCAATTATATTATATTTATTTAATTATTGATTATTTTATTTAAAGTTATTTGATTCATTATATTTACATTAGCCTGCTTGTATAGTTTTTAATAAAGTTATTTTTATTAAATATTTAAATTATTTCTTTATTTATTTCCTTTATTAACCCATTACTATTGTTTAGTCTGTGCTAGACCTTGTTTACATTTTTCAAACATTTCAACACCTTACTACTTCTAAAAATTCCACTTACCTTTAAACATTCTCGTAAATAAAAATAGCACAGCCAACAAACAACTAAAGAATGACAACCATTATTGTTAAATTAAAAATTAACTTTTATTTGCAACACTTAAAAATTTAAACATTAGATTCAATAAACTTCCATTAAGAGTATAGTGGTAAAGGTTTTTAGTACATTGCAATATAAAATTAAATCAATTAAATTTTAAATTCAATTCAAGAACCCAGGATCATTATCCACTCTGGTCTGAAGACCAGAGTTTGGTCTGCCAGAGCTGTCCACCAAAAACTTAATGCTGGATAAATGAAACAAACACAACTTGTACATGTTAAAATTAACAATATTTAGTGTAATCGTTGAAAGGATGGCCGGACAAACCCAGGAAAACTTAAATTTAATTTGAAGACACAAGGACACTTATTTCAGGAAAAAGCATTGAAGGAATGACCGGACAAATCCAAGGGAACTTAAATTTCATTTGAAGACACAAGGACACTTGCAGAAGGATCACGAAAGCATGCTTGCCCAAACACAATAGCACTGGCTTGCACTGACAAACTTGAATTTGCAGGAGATTGCCGAGAACAGCACACTAATTTCCGACGGCGATATTGATTTGAAGGTTTGAAGAGACGATAACACTTTGAGGCATTTGAACAGCATGACCAGACTGAACGTTCATTATTCAACATCTAATGGAACATCTGTTGACACAGTTGAACTTGTGCCGTGCAGCAAAAGGTGTAGCCTTGGTGAAAGGTTTTACATAATAACAAGCAAAATAGTGAGACACTGGCTCTTGCATTTCTGGTGACTGCAGGATACAGGCGCCCTTGCACGGGGCCCGTTTCCATGGATCTCAGCAGCATAAAAAACCTCCTAGTCCAATGCCGGTCAGGAATCGAATAATCTTTGCAACACGCTTGCTTCCCAGGAATCGCTAAACTTGGCGAGTGAAAACCCGCGCCTCACGCAGAGTGCTTACGCATATACCGCGGAATAAATACGATGTTATGCCAAGAACTGCGAGGCGGGCGTGAAAATTAAGATTATGCCACCAAGCGCACAGCAACCCAACTGGATGTTGGTTCCCTTTTTGCAGCTGTTCGCAACAGATAAGCCATGAAGGCCGAAATTTGCTTAAAAATGTGTCTTTTTCCTCAAACTCGTGAGTGAAGTGAAATAAATTTAAGGCCAAGAGGAAAACTCGGAGTATTAGCAAAAGATATTTAACGTTTGAAGACGCATTGCGCATAATTTTGAATAATGAAAATGATAACAAATTTACGTTAGACAGGGAATAAATCGCCGAAATATTCAATAACCACAAATAAATTTAGAATTTTGAAGGGAAAGGGGAAAATAATGAATTTTGAACTATTACATAAATTTTGAACCAATAATTAAATTTTGAGCTATTAAATAAAGTGGCATCATAAAATCTCGGCATAACATAAGCTACCAATCCCCTTGTTTCCTGCATAAACATACATGGTGTAAATGCATGAATAGTGTATAAGATGAAAAGTTTCAAAACAGATAATTTTTTTGCATGTGGAGCTAGGCCTTTCTGGCTCCCCAAAATTTTTTTTGAAGAATGAATAAAGTGAAAAGCATTTCCGAAACCATGTACGTTATCAAGGGCCATACCTGGTTCATTAGTGCTGATTCCAATTTTCTGTGTGCGTTGCTGTAAATTGTATTACAGAAATAATGCGCATATATATATACACATATATGTATGCACCATACAATGTTGTAAGGAGACAGATTACCAATATGTATGTATGACTGAAATAGGTAGAATTCTGCAATTATTCAACCTCAAGTATATAAAACAATAATCCTGATACAAAAATACAATCTGATACAAAGTATGGAATAAAAAAAATCTCTATAATATGATCTTATTTGTAGCTCAATAACAGGATGCTGTGGAAAACCCAGGCCGCCCGACTCACCTGAGGGTATGAGCAGAAAAGTGAGCGGCCGTAATAATAGGATGTTGTAAATAGACTCAATGAATTAATAATATAAAAATGGGGAATAACCCACCCTATCATTCTAGAAACATGTGGTAAACATTTGCATTCTTTTGTTGGGTTGTGGGGCTATAGACTTTTTCATCTGTGTATTATTTGTGAATTGACTCTATATTAAAGAATTAAGAACATTTTTAAAAGATCATTGTTTTCACTTTAATCCAATTTATTTCAGACAGCATCGCTCACAACAGGTGTATTTACAGGGTGTGTGCTCTTCTTATTGCCAGAAAAGGTGAGCCAGTATAGACTTGCATTTTGACACTATATAACTAATTTTTAATTTAAAGGATCCCTGTAAGCTATCTTTTGAAAGTCTTTCATTTCTAGATACAATTATTTCAGAAAAATAAGGGGACTTTATGTATGAGTGGCACTTGTTATTGTAAATTTATTTCTAATCATTTTATTTAAACCTACTGAATAAACAGGTTGCTATTTCAGAAGTTTAAAACTTGTAATTTACATAATAATATTTCACTTATTGCCAAATGGCTATCCTATAGATAAACAGTGCTGGAGACAGCAACCATGTCCATTTGAAATGAAGAAAGAATAACTTTGGCAAGCATGACAGGTGATATCCTACCCATTATCCTGTTGATTCCTACTCATTAGATAATCCTTTCCATAAACTCCATGTTAATTATCTATATTGAAAATAGGGTTTGTTGTTGTTGCAGATCATTCGTATAAAGATGCAGAGGAGAATGTGGCTTAGACATTGAAACATACATTAAAAAGATGCATTCAATATGCATGTCTCATTGTCAAAGGGAAGTGATTGGGATTAAATAATCTTTTAAATAATTTTTGGGTTGTCTTAGAAAAAGAACTATAAATGATGCAGCATTCCCCCCCCCCCCCCCTGCATTACATACTATATCTGCAGTGGAAGAATCGTAATGGGGTCAAAAATACAGATTTGAATTCCCATTTTCTAGAATATGAAACCACTATTTTCAGCCGAATGTATGTATATGTATGTGTCCTCTCCGACTCCATTCCTTCAACTGGAATGAAAGTGGATAGTGAAAGTGACATGCATGACCCTGGGGCCAATTAGATTTGATAAATGAAATAGAACAGACCCCCCCCCCCCCCACCTTTTTTTTTTTCATTTGTGTGTGATTAATGTGAATGGTGTGATTAGTGTGAATTTCACAAAATTTGGTAGATAAGTCACTTGTGGGATACTCTAGTGCTGATTAAATTTTGATTTGATTTGGAAAAGAACAACACGCCTTTTCTTACAAAATATACATCAAAAATTACTAAAATCTAAAATAAAAGACTACATATGCTCAAATGTATCCATTAAATGTTTATTTTATACGTAATTTTGACAAGGAAAAGAATAAGATCAACTCTATTACTCTAGGACGAACCGTTCTCGAGATATTGGAGATTTTTCGCATTTTTGTTACACTGCCTTTGGAAAAATGTCCAATTACCAAATAAAAACCAAAATTGAATTAAAGGTGCAAATTTAGTGTTATTTTGGGCAATTCAACTCAATTTAATGAATTATTAAAGAAATAAAAAGAAAACGAATTTGGGTCTGCAGGGAAAGTTATGTGCTGCACATATCAGATTTTTTATAATAAAATGAATAAAACCCTTCATGCTACACTAGAATAAAATATTCTCAAATATTTTTTGGGGGTGGGGTAGTTTGAATAAGTTGGTATCTTTTAAAAAGATACATAGAGCCATCGACTTTAAAATTTGCAAATAGGTTGTCATTTAAAATAAGTGTTGATTTCATGAATTTTGTGGGATCAAATCCAATTGAAGGGATATAAATTATGAAGAAACTCATAAAAAAGGGAGTCTAGGGAAAGTCGTGTGATGCCCACATCTGATTATTTTAATCTAAAAATTTTAACATTTATTTTTGGTGGTTTGTATTTTTTGTTGGCTTACAGGGTTTCCTTGAATGTTTTGTGGTTTTGATGATTTCAAATTAATTTTTAAAAAATTCTAAGATATTGACCGAAGACTGCTGCATGCTCTTTGTTGGTCTCCTGTTGAGTTGTTTACTGAAGAAGCCATGAGAAGTGCCATTACCTGCTGGCAGTGGCTTCTAGCAGCTAGGGCTGATATGGAACTGCAAGTATGCATTTTACATTTATAGTGGAATGAATATCTATCATGAGTTTTATTTAGAATATGCTAGATGTATATTATAATTTTTTTATTATTATTTTAAGCTACTGGAAATTAAATTTAGTACTGTAGATTGGTTTTGTGATCAGTGTACACTATAGAATTTATAATTAAAGAACAAATACTGCAGTTGCAAATGGGTGAATAAAGAGCATGGGCACGAGCATCAATAAACAACCTGCATAGTGGAATATACAGAAGCGTAAGGGCACTAGGGCTTATTTTTACCACAGTGAGTAAAGGTAAACTGACGATGATGGCAAATAAAAATTAGAACTAGATTCAATAAACATCGAAATTTATCTTTGTGCAGAAAACAAGTTATTTACATAACTTGGGTAACAATATATGTTTAAAAATTTCATTTGTTAAAGTGTTCTTTAAGTGATTTTAAGTGAATGTTCACTACTACTCATTTTTACCATAGTCACTGGCTGGCATTCTGTAGATGTATTATACATTTACTAGCCAATTCTGTAATGCATATGCGAGCTAGAATGGAAAGGTACATAATGAATTTTATTATAAAAAAACTTGTGTATATATTTTATTGAAAGCGAATAATTTATGTCCCTGTAAATTAAAAATAGCTATGAAAAAAGATAAATTTATATATATCCTACTATAATTAGGGGGCTAAACGATTGTAAATTTCTAAAACAACTTTTTAATACAGAAATAATGAACATTTTCATACTGCTACGCATTTGAGTATTTTGCTTTGGAAATGTAAGGGCCATATTTTGCGTGTGACATCACGTGCTCATAGTCTTTTGTTACAGAAATTTAAATTAAGAAGAATGTAAGTTTAGGCAAACAGGCAATAACTCGCCTCTTTAAAGAATTACATGACATGCATCAGACTTTGCAAGTTGGATAAGACAAAAGAGTATTGCATCCAAAACAAACTTTTATCATTATTTTAGTAAACTACTTCAAGAAAAATGAATGGAAATATTTGACTCACTCAACATGTGCATCCCCTCGACAGACTAGACAAAATGTTATGCTTTGCGATTTAAAATATATAGATTAGGAGTTAGTAGAAAATCATAAATCCATTTTTTCAAAACACATTATTTATTATTAGAAAAAGAAATCTTACATTACACACTTGTTATTCAGGTAAATTCAAATTTTAAAGCCAATTCAAAGTGAAAATAATAAGATAATGAAAGTAATAATTAACATAAGTCTATTGGTATCGTGTTAAAAATATTTTGAAAGAATTTATTTTATTCCTTGTATAAAATGGATCCAAAATTGTTGTTCTAAAATCTAAAAATCTCTAGTCTGAGCATAACTACTAGTGGAGTAAATGTTTCTTTTTCAGTTTCTCCAGGAGATGTCTGCTGCTTGGCAGATGACTATAGATCGCCAGATGGGCCTATTTGCAGAAGATCCAGAACAAGTGGACCCCTTGGCGGCTTACGAAGGTTGTGACTTGGCTCCAAATGGCCCTTTCATTGCCCCCCATGCGATATGGGTTAAGGTGAGATTCAGTATTTATGAAGTATTTAGTTACTCGATTAAAGGGGAAATTGGATCTAGGGTAATAGAACTGCACATTTGCATTTTGAAAAATCCTAATTTGTATCTGATGTGCATTTAATTTTGTATTGCATATAATATTTTGTTTTCATTCTTTTGTTCAACACGTTCTTTGACCTTAAATAACTCAAAAAATAATCTGACTTTCAATCCCCCCCCCCCTTCCACACACACAATAAGAATTACATTTTAAAGAATTTAGTTACTCGATTAAAGGGGAAACTGGATGTAGGGTAATAGAACTGCACATTTGCATTTTGAAAAATCCTAATTTGTATCTGATGTGCATTTAATTTTGTATCGCATATAATATTTTGTTTTCATTCTTTTGTTCAACACGTTCTTTGACCTTAAATAACTCAAAAAATAATCTGACTTTCAATCCCCCCCCCCCCCCCCCCCTTCCACACACACAATAAGAATTACATTTTAAAGAATTTAGTTACTTGATTAAAGGGGAAACTGGATGTAGGGTAATAGAACTGCACATTTGCATTTTGAAAAATCCTAATTTGTATCTGATATGCATTAAATTTTGTATCACATATAATAGTTTGTTTCCATCTTTTTGTTCAACATGTTCTTTGACCTTAAATAAATAACTCAACAAGAAAGATCAATCATGCTTAAAGCATTGATTATGAAACATTTTCCAACTTCAATGCAATTTTATTTAAACAAGTCTAAAATGCAATACATTCCTCGGTAATATTTTAAAACTTATCACAATACTACATTAATTTATTATATTTGAAAACTTAAACCTTCATCGAAAAAAATGAACTTCATTCAAATGACGGCATTGAAATATAAATTGCCTGGTTTAAACATCTCTAAAATGCGATACATACCTCGGTAATATTTTTAAAACTATCATAATACTACTATAATTTATTATATTTGAAAACTTCATCGAAAACAACTGAAATTCATTCAAATGACGTCATAGAAAAAATAACACGCCTGGCTCTCTCTATAAAAACAGCATTTCATTCATAACATTTTCCCATTCATTTCATTCATCACAATACTATAATGATTTATTTTATTTAAAAATTAAGACCATGGAGCTACAAGTAATTAAACTCTTTGCTTAAAACTTCATCGAAAAAAATCGTCCTTCTCTTTGTAAAATCAATGAATATTTCATCCATATCAGCTATGCAGACTCCATGGGCTAAATAATTTTGTGTTAAAGAAATACAGCAATTCTAATACAACTCATTCTACATATTTTGCTGTTTACATTTTACATAAGTGAAAAATAGGCTTCGTTGTAGAAATAATCAAATTTGGATGAGCATTTAAACTCAAATATATTGTAATTACGTTGTTTCAGTATGTAGATGCACAGAATTTAAGCAAAAATAAAGTGGTTTAAGGATGGATACAACACTCAATATGAATTAAAAAGAACTTAAAAAATCACGATTTTGAGACAAGATGGATGCCATATATCATTTTGAAGTGGGTCATGTGATCTTTTCATATCATGGTCACGTGATTGCTTTATATAAGAGGTGTAATTATTATTTTAATTTTTATTTAAAAAACTACTGAATATATTTCGCTGAAATTTTTTTTTATATATTTTATGGAACAATTTGAATATTACCTAAAATTTTCGAAGCAATTTGTGAATTTTAAATCCGCTTAAAAAATGTTTGAAAAATTAGGTCCCATAGGGCTCAATGTATTTCATTTTTTCAACCCGGGTTCAATCCAAAACTAATTGGGTGATATTATTCATTTATATTCCCATAGGTCTTACAGACCGTCTGAACAACATACTAAAATTTCATTTTGATTAATTCATTTTTACGACAGTTATCGTGCTAACGGACGGACAGACAGACAGACAGACAGAATGAACAAAGTCATAAACACTTTTCAACTTTGTTATAAAGTGTTAAAAAATAATGTAACTTTCATTCCCCCCCCCCCCCCCCCCCCCCCGCCCACAATAAGAATTACATTTTAAAGAATTTAGTTTCTCAATTAAAAGGGAAATTGGATCTAGGGTAATAGAACTGCACATTTGCGTTTTGAAAAATCGTAATTTGTGTCTGATACGCATTAAATTTTGTATCACATACAGGACCCGCGCTAGGAATTTAAAACTGTTAGCCAACAAATTAGCCAAATTGAAAAATCATTAGCCAAATTACATGATTATTAGTCAAAGTTATCGTCGCCATCGGTGAAAAAATTTCTACTTTTAAGCCATAATGCAGCTAATAATATTAATTTCATTCTAAACAAGATATAAAGATGGGTGGATTTCATTTTTTTAATCATTAAATAGGCTATTAGTAAATTAAACTTGTATTTACCAATGAAAGATCTCAATGAGTTACAAAAATGACAAATTTATTTTATAATTCACATAGTTTCATTATCATATAAACCAGGCAAGTGTCGAATTTTTGTACTATAACACCAATTTTCAAAAGCTGCCTTAAAGTTAAAATCTGGCAATCCATATCTGGCCCTTCACTATTTATAAGAATCAAGTCACTGAGATTTTTTACTCTGATGTTACTACTTAATGAAATTTACGTTCTGTTTACTAAAGCCTCTTTCAACGATGGTTGTTGTCATAGGACATGTGAAACTAATTCTTGCTACATCCATAATATTTTTATATGCAGTATCATCATTATATTTCTTAGGCACCAAAACTATCTAAGGGATAAATTTTTATGTTGGTTTTAAAATTCAGGCAGGCGTAAGGATCGTATAAAAACCACAAAGATGATGATGAAGATGAAACGAAAACAAGCCAGGCAGGCTTAAAAATTCGTAACAAAAAGATAAACTACGATTCAACTTATGACAAAAACAGAAAACAGCAAGTTGGCATCTGTGATAATATTCAGCAGTGACCTTTTTCAGTTGGTTTTAACTAAAATTAAATGCTTTTTTTATTTACCGTATATACTCGCGTAAGTCGAGAAATTTGTGAAAAAAAAAAAAAAAAAAACTTCAAAGTGGAGGGGGGGGGGGGGGGGGTCGATTTATATGCGGAGTCTAAAAAAAAAAATCGTAAGTCTAAAAGTTATTTTTTCCCGTAAGACAATCGATCCTAAAACAATGCGGTAGTAACTACACAATCTCACACTTCTAATTTCTCTGCTCTCCAGATGCTCCGGACTACCATTGTATACGCGTCATCAAAAAATATACATACATTTTTGTTCGATGTTTATCACTTATTTCTCTGTTTACGGCTGATCGTTTTCGACAAAAAATGGCTCTTTTCAGAAATAATTCTGTAACACGGATTATTTAAAACTATAATGCAAGATTTTAAGTTGAAAGTGTTTTTTTTTTTTTTGTTTATTGGAGAGTATCTAATAACTGTGTTGGGGGTTAACGGTTGTGCGATTCAGGGTTAACAAAAAAAAAAATCGGCTCACATAACGGACGGAATCCAGATAATGTTTTGATTGCCGCGGTGGGTCAAGGACGCTTGAGAGACAGGAATGCGCTGTCTGCCGTCCGTTTTGAGGAGCAGCGTGCTGGGAATTAAAGAATACCTGGAGCTTGTCACACGAGAACGAGCGTCCCCAAAACAGACGGGCGACAACGCTCGTATGTCATAGACCTACTTGTCTGGAATCGGACTTTTATTCCAAATTAAATCGGACTTTTATTCCAAATTAAATAGGACTTTTATTCCAAATTAAATAGGACTTTTATTCCATATTACTTCCCAAAAAAATATTTACGAAATTTTCACAGTTTCCAAAAAATCCTTCGCCATTTTTTTCGCCAAAGTATTTTTTTTATCGCCAATTTTGCGATCTTTTCGCATTTGGCGCGTAGGCGAATGGCTAGCGCGGACCCTGTAATAATAGTTTGTTTTCATCTTTTTGTTCAACATGTTCTTTGACCTTAAATAAATAACTCAAAAAATAATCTAACTTTCATTCCCCCACCCCACAATAAGAATTACATTTTAAAGAATTTAGTTACACGATTAAAGGGGAAATTGGATCTAGGGTAATAGAACTGCACATTTGCATTTTGAAAAATCCTGATTTGTATCTGATATTGTTGTGAAGAAAAAAAAGCTTTATTTGTTTTTCATATTTTATTTTTAAGATTTCTTTTTACTTTTAAAGTCAATATAAGTTAATTTAATTTTACTCTTAATATAAGTTAATAAAGGTTTCTTTTTGTTGTATTAATATTCTTTGTTTCTTTTTACCATTTAATATTACATTGCTTATTACACTTCAATATTAGAGTTCCTAACTTATTTTAATAATGTTTCTTTTTCTAATTGCATTTCCTACAGTGTGGCTTGTGCATAATTCCTGGTTGTTTACCTTTTATAATTATCATCAACAATCAACAAATTCTCTAAAACTTCACTTACCTTTAAACCACCGTGTTCATGCGGAGTACGATCACGTTAAACATGTGGGTCCGAAAGTCCTTCCGAGAGGTTGGTGGTAGGGGAAGGAGGGTACGGTCCCTGTGGATGCCTCCCCCACTGGGTTCCGGTCTAAATTGGGTGGCACTTCCCGACCGTCCAAACAGTTACCTTACACCTTTCTGGTAGGTCGGACGGTCTGGGTTTCAACATCAACAACTTACCTTTAAACCAAAATCAAATGGAGCACAGCCAATTACTCAAGAATACAACCAATTTTATGTTAAACTAAAACTTGCTTTATTAACAACACTTTCAAAAACAAACAAAAGAAGTTACAAAAATTAAGCACCTTCCAAACTGCTAAACTTAAAATATCGTATAGTGTATTATTAAAGTACATTGCGATGATTAGAAAAGAACAAATAAAACCCAAATCAAATAACCCAGTTATCAATTTTAAATCCCAGGTTCAGATTCCACTCTGGTCTGAAGACCAGAGTTTGGTCTGCGTGAGCTGTCCACCACTAAAAATGTTAAATGAATTACTCAAATTAATAAAAACAAACACAAATTTTGACCGCAAAGAGTTACGAGATTAAAATTCAGAATGATAAAAACAAACACTAAATAGAAAAATGTAAAATTCCCGTTTGTACACGTATGATGTCGCACACTTCTAATAAACCTACAAAGCTTCACACCATTTAAAATATATATACTTATTAATTGTTGTCCTCCAAAAGCATGTAACAGTTTGATAAAAATGTAGATATGAAACGGCTTGTTGTGATCAATGGTACTCTTTGACAAACACGGGTGATAAAAATGCAGATTTAAAAGGCCCGGCCTTGAACCACGATTCACTTTGAAAAACACTTTAGACGAAAATGTAGAGTTGAAAAACTCAGTTATGAACAATGGTACACTTTGACCAAACACTTGCAGTAGGCATATTGGTGGATGTGGAATTTCTCTTTAGAACAAACACTTGCAGAAAAAGAACACCATCTGTAGTACAGGCAATTAAAACAGAAAACACTTGCAGTAGGCATATTGTTGGATGCAGAATTTCTATTTAGAACAAATACTTGCAGTAGGCATATTGGTGGATGCGGAATTTCTCTTTAGAACAAACACTTGTAGAAAAACGAACACCATAGTGTCATCAATAGAAGCACATTTTTAAGATCTTAGCCGTACCTCCCAGAGTCATCCCGATCGCAGGATTTCTGTTGCATCAGGATTTATTAAAGCCAACAGTTCGTAAATTCAAAGAAACTAAACTTGCGTGAGAATTTTCCCCGGTCTTCAAAACACCTTTCGGGCGAGCCCGGGCGCTCAGCATGAGCCCCGGCTCGGCACTCCAAATTTTCTTCCAACCTCTCTGATCTGCTCTTAGAATCCAACTTCCTTGCCAACCAAATTTTCGCTTCCCAGGAGACGCCAATCTTGGCGAGTGAAAAAACTTGCGCCGCACACAGAGCGCCTCACATACCCCGGGGAATAAAAAAAAGGGACACTTCGCAACGAACCGCGCGGCACGAAAATGCCGCCAAGCTAGCTACCACGTTTTCCCGCCAAAGTTCATTGCTCCGCGGCGCCAACCCTACGGAATGCCTGGCACCCCACAAACATGTGGTATACACATCAACTCAACTGGTAAGCTATGAAATGGTCAAAAAGGAGCGTTATTTTTCACTTTCAGAGGAATATAATTGCTGTTCGAAAGTGAAGGCATAAGGCCGAAAAGGAAAATTACAGGGGCACAGGCGAATAAGTAAAGGATTCTATGAATACATTTAGCGTTTGTAGATACTTCGCATGCGTAATTTGGAATATAAAAATGTATGAAAGGGATAATAAATAAACGTTAATACGAGATAAATCGCCGAAATATTCAATAACCATAAATTAATTTTGAATTTTGAAGGGAGGGGGGAAAATTATGAATTTTGAGCCTTAAAAACCTTAGATAATGAAAATCTCTGAATCTAAGCACAACAAATACCATTACGCCTCGGGAAAAAAAAATTTTAGAATAAAATTTTTTTAAATAAAAGCCCCAAAACAGCCAAAAAGAAAAACTCTCCTCGAGCGGGGTGAATCTGAAACCAGACGGTAAATGCTCGCTTGCCTGACGACTCCTGGGATCACATGTTGAAAATGTTGGCAAACCATATTGTTACTCAAGGAAGGCACACTGATCTGGAATAAAACCATTCTAAACTTAAGTACCATGAAAAGTAAAAAAAAATAATACTGTAAACCGTATAAAAACAAATTCCATGTAATATTAAACCTCACAGTAAATGTCAAGGACTTTTCCCCCCAAAAAATTTTTTATCCAAATTTGAGACTCAATAAGATGCAAGTCAAATTTATCAACAGGGAAAACACCCTGTAAGAAAAAAAAAATCCATTTAAACCTCAACTTTAAATAAAATTACTGAACATATCAAACTAAACTTTCGAAAGAAAAAAAAATTTCCTCATAAAAACTGCTATCTTAAGTATCTAAAAAATTTCAAATCATACCCTTAAAATTGTTGAACCAATAAAACTGAACTTTTCCAAAAAGAAAATTCACAAAAACTGCAGTCTTAAGTACACTAAAATTTAAATCATCATACCTTAAAACCGGGAAGTACACCGCTCACCAAAGAAAATTTTTAAACTCATTCCCCCAAAGAAGAGAACCCTTAAACATTTCAAACTCTCTTAGTGTAAAGTAGTACCAGAACAATGTGACACATAAAGAAACACTAAATAAACCCTTTCCGAGGAAAACTGCCCATCTGTGGGAATACCATGTCTTACCCAGTGCGCCAACTTTCAGGCTGCACTACCAACACTACTCTGGGGTCTGCTACCTACTATATATTAATATCAATCAAACTTCCCTGTCTTTCCTTGTGAAAGAATCCTCAATATAGCTAATGCCTGGTATAATGAATGTTCCAATCCCCTAATTACATATAAATACAATAACTCATCTCTGCCACAAGGAAAACTACCATAACTGCTTGTGGAATACTCATTTGGCTGGTCCAAAGTCTTCATCAAAATTTATGTTTTTACTGTAATGACAAGTAATTGGGAATTCGGTTTTGTTTTTCTTCTTTCCGACTGCTTAGGTGACGCACTCTACAAAAGCAGATTTTTTTTGTTTTGAAATTTTTATTTTTAAAAAATTGAAACTTTTTGCAGGTAATTGTAATTTTTTTTTACTTGTGATGATTGGGAGTGTTAAGATTGAATTGATAGACAGGAAGGTTAGAATTAAATTTTGTTTTTGTTTAAAATTACATTTTGAATTTTTTTTGTTGTTTGTCAGAATTTTAATTTTCTGGGAGGTTGAGTTGAAACTTTGGTTTGCTTGAAATTTAAATTTTTGGGATTCCCTTTTTGTTGAAATTTGTACTTCGGATCTTGTGCAGGGATTTGAATTTCAAAATTTTACCATTTGTGGGAGTTCTTCGAATTTGTTAAATTTTTGTGGACCTTTGAGTTAGTCAAATTTTAGTGGAAGTACACTTGTTTATGAAAGTCACTGCTACAGAGAATTTTTTTTGGGGGGAGAATTTCTCGTTCGACAGGATTTGCTTTAGGAAATTTAATGGGACCTTCAGGGTTGTGTGCTACATTGGGCCTATAATAGTTTCAAATGATCTCGCTGGCTTGAGTTCAGTTCTTGTTCAAGTTAAATTTTTTTCTTTTACCCGTATTGGAAGTACATAGTCCTGGCAGTTCTGTTTGCGAAATTTTTATTTCAAATTATTCTTTTCAAAATTTGTATTCCATCTATTCTTTATGAAGTTTTTTTGGTTTGATTCATTAAATCTACGGTTTTTGAGGGACCCGGGACAGACCTCTCCTGTCAGAAACACGGTTTTTTTTTTGTGTTTTGTCATTGGGAATTTTGTTTATTGAGGAAGTCTGGCAGGTTTTGGTTCTGTATCACTTTTGCAAACGGAGGGATGTGGAACAATGGTTTGACAGACTTTTTAAGTGTTTTGAGATTTTCTTTCACCTGGGTGCAGTGCAGTTTAAATTCAAAATTTTGGTGATCATTTGTTTTTAGATGAGTAGTGCATGACAGAGCTGAGGGTGGTTTAAGCATGAGAAGGAGTGGCTCATGTTGTATATAGAGGAGGCGGACCCAAAAGCGAGGAATGTTTGGGGGCGCCATGAGAAGTGTATTTTTATGTCACATTGCCCAGGCTCTGCTACACACTACTGGGGTTGTTTGGCTTTTGTTTTGATTGGGAGGGATTTGGATTTTTTTTTGTTTTATGAGCAGTGTATTTTTCCCCTTGTTTGATTTAAATCTTTTTATTAAATTTGGTGAGAAATTTCAAATGAATTTTTTTCTTCTTGAGGTTCAGTTCGAGTTTTTGAAAATTTTAAAATTTTAGAGTTGTAATAAATGTTTTCTTTTTGGAGGTTTTTCTCTTCTCTTAAAGGAGAGATACGAAATTTTTTTTTAATGAAAGTCTAGGAAAAGTTTTAAATTTTATGGTCATGATCAGTGTGACTTCCCTGTATGTAAAAATATATATTCATTGTAAACATTTTTCAGATTTGTAATCCCAGGAGTTGCTACATGAAGCGAGTGTTCTCGTCTTTTTACAATTTCTCTGCCACCAGGATGGTGTTCTCTTTTGGTCATTTTCGGCTCTTTGTTGTGAAAAATTTTATTCTAAAATTTTTTTTCCGGTGGTCGAGAGGAATTATGTTATGCCGAGATTTGACAGTTCTAAATTTAATTAATAGTTCAAAATTTGTAATTGCTTAAAATTCGTTATTTTCCCCTTTCCCTTCAAAATTCAAAATTTATTGGGTGTTTCTGAATATTTCGGCGATTTATTTCTCCTTTAACGTAATTTGTTATCCTTTTAATGTTTTTATTATTCAAAATTGTGCGCAATGTGCCTTTAAACGTTAAATAATCTTTTGTTAATTCTCATAATCTTAGTTTTTAGCTGTTAACTTCATTTCAGTTCATTTACGAGTCTGCATAAAAAAGGCACTTTTTAAGCGAAATTTGGCTTTTACCCGCTTATCAGTTGGACATCTGCAAGTAGGGTTGCCTCACGACATCCGGTGACCATGCGTCACCGCGTGGGTTCGTGGTTGCTGCTTGGGAGAAGTGATCCTTTTTTGATTCTTGGCATAACAGCATTTATTTCCGCAGTGTACGCGTGAGCGCTCGGCGCGAAGCGCAGGGTTTCGCTCGCCAAGTTTGGCGTCTCCTGGGAGGCAGGCGTGTTGCCTGGCGACATTCGGTTGCTGACCGGCACTGTGGTAGGTGGTGTGCTATTTGCCGGAAAGATCCGTGGATCGGGGTCCCAAATGCAAGGGCGCCCGTATCCCGTGGTCGCTGTAAGAATGTTAATTCTCACGCAAGCTTAGTTTCTTGGAATTTTACGAAGTATTGGCTTAATAAATTCATCAATCCACACTGGTGGCTCCATAAGATCTACTGTCTTTATTGCCGGCAAACTCAAGTCATTCCAGTGATAAGTGTATCGTCATTCCAGTCATAAGTGCATCG